>CM041776.1:423896174-424215041 GCA_023374045.1 Limonium bicolor
AACTGCAGCGGAAAACAAACTTCATCACATTACTTAACTTCTTGGTGTTACACGCCGTTAACCACCCACGTGGCCAACAAGGCTATTACATATACATTGTACCGGTCTGATGGACTAGATTCCCGAGCGACTACACATTACTATCCCTTTTCATTAACAACAACAACAACATACACCTTTCAACTGTACCGAGTATTCACAAACTGATGTCGATAACAATCTCGGTCTTACTACACCTACTGTACATATACAACTTAAATGATTACCCATGTACAACGACTACCCCGTCCTACTCTCGAACAACTTCCAGCTCCTTGTACCTGCACATAGGAAAAGAAGAGAAAGGGTGGCCCCCAAGGGGCTCAGCACCTTTGCTGGTATGGTAATCCCGCAGCCCACATGCTACCGGGCCACGCACAACTAGTTGTCGTCTTAGCATGCGGTTGATTACATTTAAATCATGCATGTAACTTAAAACACACAACACGAATCATTCCGCCTCAATGGGCTCAATAAACATATAACACATCCCTACTTGATAAGTCACCCATGGTATTCATTACCCCTAGAGTGTTTCTCCTCTAATGGAGCTACTTCCTTAATAGACGACACTTACCCATTGATCGGGTTATCCTTAAACGCCTCTTATCACAAACTGGGATTCGTATCCATGATCCACATACTCCACATTTACAACATATAACATACACTACATAACAACACTTTTCACGTTACAACGTGCACATAACAACATCGCAATCGAAATTGCATTACAACAACAACACATAACATAATGGGAACGAGTCTCTTAGGGACCGACCCAAACATAGTTAATTCACTGGTGAGCCTAGAGAATGATGTCACCCCCATGGTAAGCTTGTTATACAACACTCATTACCGTCCTAATAGTCGGACGAGTAACTTAAGTTAAGATGGTTCGGGTTTAGTGACCCGTACACACCACACAAACACATGTTCCCCGTAAACCGATCATAAGTCAGAATAGCTAAGCTTTGGAGTAAGCTAATGGGAGATCATAACCCGTGAGGGAAACAACCATAACAGAGAGAAGGGTAAGGCTAAGAAGGATACCCACTCCCAAACAACGCGCGTCCGGCCTAACCGGATTCCTCACCACTGTTAGTACATATTTACTTGTAGATAAATAGTTAGAGCCCCACTTTGGAGTCTATCACATACACACATTATACAACATTACTTCTGGGTTAAACATACGAGAGAGGTCCTTACATACACACAACAAATATCACACAATTAACACACGCATAGCCGTGGTTAGAACGTCCCATGGTTCGGGTCGTTTAATCCGAATACCGAACTCTCATGTGGTCCTAGACTCAGTTAACTAAGGTTAACACTTCCAAGGTTAAATGGTATCGGAGTTGAACACGCCACATATATGAATTACTGTAAACTCATTTCATGTTTTATCTTACAACGTGGCAAACATACAGAAAAACACATTGGCATACAAGCCGGTGTAATCTGATAGGACACAGGTTGCAAGAAAACCATACCTGTCACCGGAGTCCACTCTATCATGTCCACTTATGTTCCTCGAACAATTCTCGAAAAACTGGTAACATTACATGTACTTTTATTAACATCGGGGTAACATGATTGTTTAAAGTCTAATGCTCATAACTTATCCCCGTTAACTTAGTTAAGTAACTTCACCTTTTAACTTGTTTTACTTTTACATTTTAATACAACTTTTTCCCCCACTAAATTGTCATTATAACTCACTTAACATGTCCTTAGTAATCTTATAACATCATTACTTAATAATCCCCATCATCCTATAACCTTAAACAATTTTTTTTTTACATATTTTGGGCCGTCCGACCCACCGTCCGACCCACAACTGGGTCGGACCATTCCAGAGACTCCTTCCGTCTTTTAAACCCTTCTGTCCGACCCATGTCCGACCCAACCATCTGGGTCGGACCATTCCAGAAACTCCGACGATTGAATTAACAAGGCTGTCCGACCCACCCTGGGTCGGACCACTGGGTCGGACAACATCAGAAATTGTCAAAAACTTGTCAAACTTTCTCCAAACTTTTCCTCAAGCCTCCTAATGTGTTCTAACATCATTTGGCACTTCAAACACACCTTTAGCCAAGTGCTAAACTCTTTAAATCACTCACCAAAACCATTTTATCATTCACAAATTTCTTACAAATTCCTAGCACTTGGAATGTTTTCTCCTTAAGATTTCTAAGTGGTATTTCACCTATAATGACCACTATACCAAGGTGTTTCCTCTACACCTTAACATCATCTCTCAACTTCTTTTCTTGCTAACTAAATCTCCTTTTTGACATCTTACCTAAACATCATTTCTTCCTTGTACATCAACATTCCTAACCTTAAACAACTTCTCCATGACTTTAATACATTCTCAAAAACACATATTGAATTCCTAGAACTTTCAAGATAATACCTAAATCCTTGTTTCACTCTAAATCACCTTAATACATGCTTTCTTCCCTAATAAAACACTTGTTCACCTTTAACACTTCCTAGTTCACCAAAACTCATTTAAGCATTTAAAACTCCTTATACATTACCCAAATTTTGCCATAGCTTCTCTTGTATATTCTCACATCCAAACACTTAGGTTTTTACCTTATTTCTTTCAAGAACACCTAAATCCATCAAGAGTATTCTCACACACAACACTTACCAAATTCACACTACTTCACAATATAGTGCATAAACTTAAATTGCTTGGCACTTAGGCCCTTAAATAACATGGCTCTTAGGCCCTTAAGATGCATAAATCATAAACACTGAATTTCCCACATTGTATTTGCCTTTGACCTGCAAATACACTCAACAACACATATGACCTTTAATAGTTCCCTTGAGAGCATTTTACTAGGTCATTCACCTTTGGCTCCTTAAATCATTTTCATAAGCAATACAAGCTCATTTCTCCTAAGACTTTAAACCACATTAGGTTAGCACATTTACCTCTTTTCCTTACAAACTTCTTTCTTGTTTCCTTGACTAAATTGGCAAGGCTTTTAGTTGCTTGTCAACTTCTAAACATTATTCAAATAATATAATGAGTATACTAGCTTTAAGCTTCATCTCATTGTAAACCCTAGTTACATATATTATCTTAACACATTAAGGTAATTGTTTTACCTTTGGAATTGGAAGAGAGCTTGAATAAGTATCAAGAGAGGACTCCTCCAAACCCTTTGAAGATTGCAATGAAGCTATGGAAGAACAAGAGAAGACACCATTAATGGTGAATTTTCGGACATGTACAAAATGAGAGGAAACTTGGTTTTTCTTTAAGTTTCCTTACCTTGAAGCAAAGGAGAACAACAAGGTGTGAAAAGATGAAGTCAAGCTCCTTCAATGGTGAATCTCCATGGCACCGAAATTGAGTTCTTGAAGATTTGAAAAGAGGGAAATGAAGAGCTTGATCTAACTAAGACAAAGGTAGACTTGAAATTGATTTTGGAGCATGGAATCATAAGTTACAAGTGAAGGAAGATGAAGAATGAGATGGTGCTGTTGGAAACCGATGGAGAGAGGAAAGAAGATGGAAAACCGTGTGAAATGAAGAAGAATAAGAGAATGAGAAGGTAAGTAGCTAGCTTTAGATATTTAAGTAAAGTAACTATTTACTTTTTGCTATTTTTTTCCTATCTTATCAATTAACAAGGGGATGAGTCATCCCATATAAGAAAACCGGCACCCTTTTATTACATAAGGGTATTTTAGTCTTTATTTGCCCATTTAATTACTTATAACAATATGTTACAAACTAGCTTATTAAAGTTACTATTCACTTAAACAAGGCACATAGATGTGAAATTTTTGATTTCCCATTGATATAGACTTCCAAATGTGATACTATATAGTACACATGTTAATTAAAGAGTAATGATGGACATTTAGCCATTCAAAACTCATTTACAAGACAATTTTTTCAAAATGTGCTTTAAGACTCCTTAAAGCACATTTTGTGTTTTAACTTGTTTTCAATCTTGGTTTTCTTTGGAAATTGATTTAATATGTTCATTAACATATTTATAAGGCATAGGTATGACCATTAGGTCTTATACAAATTTATCCCAAGCTTAGAGCACATTTTTGCTCTTATTGACTTTAAGGTATTTTCTTGTGTTTTGTTTGGCCTAACTGTCTACCAAAGTTTCCTAAGGACTTAATTAGCCTTATTAAATCATAGTTGAATATTATTAAGTCTCGGTAGGCTCTTTGGGTCCTAACCAAGTTCACTCCAAGCTTAAAGCATGTTTTTGCTCAAACCGTATCTTAGTGCTTTATTGCATTTTACTATGGTTTAAATTGTTCACTGATGTTTCTATGGCACTTTTTAGCCTTTACATACCATAGTTTAAATGTTTAACAACATATCAAGGTTGGGGTATTTCAATCTACCCCCCTTAAAAGAACTTCGTCCTCGAAGTTTACACTTCCCACACATCTTGGATCAGAATATGGGGATTACTTATAGAAATAAAACTTCCATAACCAAACACACTTTACATCACAACCTCGGACTTAATGGTCCGGTAACACATTCACATCCATACATAACAACATATTCACAAGATAACCTCGACTCATGGTCCGGGTATCTTAACAACATTTACACTACATAACAACCCTTAGACTCTCTGGTCTTGGGTAACATAACAACATTTAGACACATAGTCTTGATAACATAACGCATTTAGACTCATAGGTCTTAATAGCATACACTTTAGGAATTAAAGTCAAAATAACATTTATTACACATACCACACAACATGTCATAGCATGTATAACAATCAAAAATATCTTTGATATACACTGTGATCCCGCAGAACCCGGTCGCGATGACACCTTCCGTCCCCGTGCCTTTGGGAGATCAAAACATCACTTAAATTTGAAATTTTTCCTTGTGAGGTTAAGTAAGAAACTTTAATTATGTAAGGTATCTATCGACGTTTTATAAATACCAATTCAAAACCTTTTTGAAAACACATACAACTCCAAGTCCAACTTATGCTCTTTGCTTCCTTTCTTAGCGTGGTTAATTGTGACCACTAATAGAGAGCTTCAAGAGTCATCCAACCCTGATGTGATCAGCATCAGTGTTGAACTATCCTTCCACCCCAATTTGTGTTCCACTCCCTTGATCGCATGCAAATCAAGTTCCAACTCCCACTTCATTTTTCAAGCATCAATAAATCAATCTTTTCAATTTTCTATCTTTTTAATCATTCTATCATGATCATAACATCTCCAAGGGATAGAACTCCGTCTATCAGTTACCTCCATTCACTTTAATGTGTTACCTAGGGAATCTTATTCTCGCTAGGTTCTATGTCGGTTTCATACCCTTTCATGAATCACTATATAGTATTTACACATATTTTATCAAAAACAACACACAGTTTCACATTTTTCACTGTCGGGGTTTTGTTCCCCGGGAGTTTCTCTACCCCACACTTGTACTATCACACACAACTGTAGCAAATAAACACATTATCACAATGGTATTCGCATCTTTGTGCGCAATTACGAAAATTAAACCATGAATGAATGCGTATGTTTACGTAACACACACACCAATCATCAAAACAATTATTTGTGCTATGCACAACATAGGTCACGTACACCACGTACACTTGTACGGTAATACACTAAGTGGTTTTGCGCTCTACCCCCCTTAAAAGGGATTATGCCCACGTAATCAATCACTGAACATTGGCTTAAAATGTTCTGCCGTCGTGAAGTGTTTAACTTCCACGCGGTCTATTATACAATACATCTGATTAGAGGATCTTAACCATATTGGCGGTTTAGTCCCTAAATCAAGAATTCTCATTGGAGTTTGCTTTAACTCATAACCGGTTTTAGTTCTGGCCTGTGAGGCTTCTAGGCTTAAATAATTAGCCGTTCACTCATGTTCACCATGCACATTCGATACTTGAATCACTGGCTCACTAGTTTCTGCTGCGAAACTCTAATAACTGTAGAGCTTAATTTTCCCCATTTGTTATTCTTACTGTATTGTATATCCCCAATATCACCTTTATCTTGGTAACAATGGTTCTCAACCGATGCTTGGTATCTCCTACCGTTAGCGAATTCGGTGAGTTACAAACTTCCATCCGCTTCTCTAATAACTTTCTGCGTAAACTGCTACATATATCACAACGATTGACTTGTTCCCTTCCGACTTACTATCGGTTGAGATTGAGCTACTACCTAGTGTGTAGTGCTCTCTCAGCTATTTCCAACATTTGGGGTATTTTCCATACCGATATTTGGCAGTTAGTGCTACTGTAGTCACTTACTGTTAATCATGCCTCCACATTTGGTTTTGTACAAGTACTCTTTATTGGTGCGGCCTTGTATTTCCTATGCATCGGCCATTATAACATTATTTCTCCACAATTAACATGTTTCCAATTCCTAGCTATCCCACTCGATCATTAACTGCGCAAATGCAATACCAAAACACTCAGTCATACAGAGTGCAGAGGCGCAAACTCTTGACAGTAAATCTCTCATGCGATTCGCAACGGAATTCACACTGTGTTTCATTGAGATTCTGATCTCGTAATACTGGCTACTGGCTCACTGCCTAGTTTGTTTGGTATTCACTTACTGTTGTATCTCTATTGGGTTTAACTCGTAACTGTGTTTAGTTGCCATATTATCGTTTAACAATACTTATACAACGGTCGCTTACTGCACACCGTGCTCCTTGTATAACACTAACTTACATGGTGTATTTACTGTCACATTAACTTCCATACATATACTTACATCCTTTGTATTATGGTTCGCCATTCATTTGGATGACTACTGAATGCTCATTGAGCATTGATCATTCGAGTCACAATCCGGCATTATCCAGCTCGGTGTTTCACTTTATACACACATACTACTAAGCTAACTGCTCTTTCGATAATAATATCGTCCATCCTTAACATATTTCTTGAGCTTGGTACACATACCGAGAGGTATCCCCACTCTTAATGCTGAAATACCCCAAACCTTCATATGTTGGTTAAATGTTAAACTATGGTATTCAAAGGCTAAAAAGTGCCTTAACAACATCAGTGAACAATTAACCAAGCAAAATACAAGGAAACACCTTAAGGTCAATTTAAGCAAATAATTGCTCTAGACTTGGTTAACCTTGTATAAAACCTAAAGGTCATTTCTAGACCTTGGAAATATGTTAATGAACATATTAAATCAACAATTGAAGAAAACCAAGCTTGAAAACAAGTTAAACCACAAAATGTGCTTTAAGGAGTCTTAAAGCACATTTTTGGAAAATTGTCTTGTAAATGAGTTTTGAATGGCTAGGTGTCCATCATTACTCTTAAAAAATATGTGTACTAATTTGTAACACATTTGGAGGTCTAGGTCAATGGGAAATCAAAAATTTCACATCTATGTGCCTTGTTTTTATGAATAGTGACTTTAATAAGCTAGTTTGTAACATATGTTGTTACAAGTAATTAAATGGGTCAATAAAGACCAAACTATCCCTAAATAAATGATGGGGGCCGGTTTTTATTAAGGTGAGTCACCACCATGTAAAAATCAAATAAGGAAGGAAGGGTAGGAAGGTAAAAAGGAAGAAGGTTACCTTTTAACATGTAAATATCTCCTAAAAGCAACTCATTATTTCATTATCTCATTCCCTTCTTCATTTCACACGGTTGCAAGCTCTCTTCAACCTCTCTTCATTCTCCATTTACGTTTGCAATAATACACACCAAGACTCCATCTTTGACCACATGTAACTCCTAGCTCCATGGTCCAAATTCAATTTCGAGACCACCGTTCTTCTAGTTGAAGCAAGCTCTACACTTCTATCTTTTCAAGACTTCAAAAGCTCCATTTCGGTGCCATGGAGATTCACCATTGAAGGAGCTTGACCACATCTTTTTACACCTTGTTGTTCTCCTTTGCTTCAAGGTAAGGGAACTCAAAGAAAAATGAAGTTTCCCTCATGTTTTGGTGCTGTCCGAAAATTCACCATTAATGGTGTCTTCTCTTGTTCTTCCATAGCTTCATTTCAACCTTTCATGGACTAGGTGAAGTCCTCTCTTTGTATATGTACAACTCTCTTCAAGATCTAAGGTAAAACAACTATCCTTGTGTGTTAAGACAATATGTATAACCTAGGGTTTGTAAGTGAGTTTAAGCATGAAGCTTGAATGCTCATTGGTTGTACTTGTGTGTTGGTTAGAACATTGGCAAGTAACCAAGTGCTCTTGCCGATTTCCAAACAAGGAAGAACAAGAATGTTCAAGTAAAAATCTGGAAGGAAAGAGGTAAACAAACTATCTCAATATGATTTAAATGCCAATGGTAAATGAGCTAGTGAAATGCTCTCAAGGAGTTTATTAAGGGCATATGTTTGTTGGGTGTATTTGCAGGTCAAAGGCAATATATATGTGGAAATTCAGTGTTTAAGGTTTAAGCAATTTAAGGGCCTAAGAGCCATGTTATTTAAGGGCCTAAGTGCCAAGCAACTTAAGTTAAGCACTATATTGTGTTGTGGTGTAATTTGGTGAAGGTATGTGTGTGATGGTGTTCTTGATGGATTTAGGTGATCTTGAATGTTTAAGGGTGAAACTATGAGTTTTGGAATGATGATATGCTAAGAGAACCTATGGCGAAAATTTGTAAAATGAATAAGGAGTCTTAAGTGTTTAAGTGAACTTTGGTGAACTAGGAAATGTAAGGGATGGGTAAATGTTTTGCTAAGGAAGAAAACATGCATTAAGGTGTTCTAAGGTGCTACAAGGACTTAGGCATTATCTTGGAAGTTTTAGAAATCTAATGGGTGTTCTTAGGATGTGTTCAAGTCTTGGAGAAATTGGTTTAAGGTTTAGGTAATGTTGGTGAATATATAAGGAAATTGAGTAACAAGTTGAACATGAAACTAGGGATGTTTAAGATGATATTTTGGCATTAGAATATACCTAAGATCATATGGTAAGTTTATACAATTAATGGAGGTGGAGAACTAAGGCAACAACACTTGATAAATGCAATTTTAACAATTCTGTAGGTTTGGTCCGGGACCTAGGTTATGGTTCAAGTCCCGGACTATGCATGAAAATAGGCCGAGAGTGCACCACTGGTTTTGGTCCGGGACTTGGGGTGAGTACAAGGTCCCGGACCACCCTATGAAATACGCCGAAGATTTTAAGTAAGTGCTGGTCCGGGACTTAAGGTAAGGACCAAGTCCCGGACCACTCTAAAATTGTTGTTTAAGGTTGGAAAATGGTGTCTAATGATGGGGATTGATGGATAATGATGTTGTAAGGTTATTAAGGACATGTTTGGTGAGTTATAATGACAATTTGGTGGGTGGGAAGTTGGAATAAAATGTGAGAGTAAATCAAGTTAAAAATGTTAAGTCATTTAACTAGTTAACGGGGATAACTACGGTCATTCGACGTTACACAAACATGTTACCCCAATGTTAATGAAAACAACTTTAATGTACCAGTTGTTCGAGAATTGTTCGAGGAACGTAAGTGGACATGGTGGAGTGGACTCCGGAGACAGGTATGGTTTTCTTGCAACCTGTGTCCTACCGGATTACACCGGCTTGAATGCCAATGTGTTTTTCTGAGTGTTTGCCACCTTGTAAGATAAAACATGGAATGAGTTTATAGTAATTCATTTATGTGGCGCAATTGGTCCCGATACCGTTTAACCTCAATAAGTGTTAAACCTTAGCTAACTAAATCTAGGGACACATGAGTTATCGGTATACGGATTTAACGACCCAAACCTTGGGAACGTTCTAACCACGGCTATGCGTGAGTTAGTTGTGTATGGTTATTGTTTGCAAGTGTGTGAACCTCCCTTGCGTGTTTAACTCGGTTGATACCGTATGGTGTGTGGATGTGATAGGTTCCATAAAGGAGCTCTAATTACTTAATTATAAGGTTTTGTGTACTAATGGGGGGTGAGGAGACCGGTCATGTTCCGGCCACGCGTGTGATGGACGGGAGTCGATGTCATACCCGGTTCGACTCTCTTGGTGTATGTTGGTTGTTTACTCATTGGGTTTCCAACTTCCCTTTAGCTTAACCAAAGCTATATTACTGACTCACGTCGGTTTACTGGGGCATACAATGGTGGTTCGGTGTGCTTGGATGACTATATCCGACGCACCTTGGGGTTTAAGTTAACCGTTCCATATAACAGGACGGTAACAAGGTATGTAACGAGCTTATCATGAGTTTGGCAACATTCTCTAGGCTCTAAAGTGAACTAATTATGGTAGGGACGGTTCCTAAGAGGACCGTACCCGTTATGTTATGGTTGTGTTGTACTGCAATCGCTATAGCGATGCGGTGCTATAGGTTGTAAATTATGGAATATGTGGTCATGGATATGAAACATAGTTTAAATAAAAGGTGTCTAAGAATAACCCGATTACTGGGTAAGTGTCGTCTATTAAGGAAGTATCTCCGTTTAGAGGAGAGCCACTTTAAGGTTAAAGGTAATAATGGATGGTTTGTTGTGTGTGGATGCGTGGATGTGGTATTGTTGAGCCCAATAGTTGGGAGTATGCAATGTGTTGGGTGTTTATGGTTTACATGCGTGATTTAAATATAATCAACTGCATGCTAAGACGACAATTAGTTGTGCGTGGCCCGGTAGCATGCGGGCTGCGGGATTACCATACCAGCAAAGGTGCTGACCCCCTTGGGGGCCACCCTTTTCTCCTTTTTCTATTTCAGGTACAAGGAGCTGGAAGCCGTTCGAGAGTAGGACGGGGTAGTATGTTTGTACATTGGTAGCCCTTTAATGGTGTATGTATTATAGGTGTAGTAAGACCGAATTTGTTATCGGCATTGGTTAATGAATACTCGGTACAGTGGGGGATGTATATGTAAATAATTGTTGGAAATGGAATCAGGATTGTGTGGTGTAGTTGCTCGGGGATCTAGTCCATCAGACCGATATAATATGTATGTATTAGCCTTGTTAGCCACGTGGGTGGTTAACGGCGTGTAACACCAACGGATTAAGTAATGTGATGGTTTATGTTTCCGCTGCAGATGGTTATAAAGTGCGACGTTGTGGATGGGGTGTTACAAATGCAGTGGTTCGTTTACCACTCTATTCACTTATACAACATAAACTTTTGCAATCGATCAAATTTACATATCACACCTTATTTGTGGCTTATAAGCCTCATTGCCTTGAGCTGTGCTCATTGTAGGTTGTCCACATACATGTACTTCTCTGTACACATTACGTGGTTTGGATATTATATTGAGCTCCATGACAAGGTCGTTGCATTCCGTTTCCTTTCATGGGATTCCCCTTAGGTTTGTCAGTCCGTCTCCTGACAACTTATATCTAAACTGGGTGTTAGTTTCAACCCTTGTGCTTATCATGTGATTTCGTGCCATTATTGTTGATGCGAACACCCTTCAAGGATTGCTCCTGGGTGTTGCTAAGTTATGCCATTACATCTGGTTCGCGCTTATTGGTATATTCAGTTAGCCACGCCGTTTGCGTTCTTAACTGGTTCATTATCTTTCTGTGAAGATCAACACTTCCTGGTAATGTAGGTACTCATTCTGGGAGTTTCATCCCATTCATTGCACATTAATGTGTCCACATTAGGCATCTGCTTGCCATGCACAGGCTGGGTCACCATTCTAGTTATCGTGTTTATCCCTAAGGATCCTTAAAACGTATACGATGTCTTTTCATTACAGTTAGTGCACTTCGCACCTCCTGACTCTTAAACATTTCCTTAAAAATGTATTCACTAATCCTTTAGTCTAGTTATCTTAACTGAGTTCCTTAACTTCAACCATTCATGGTAGTCCTTAGCTCTTGTTTGACTTATACTGTTGACCATAGTACGGAGTCGACTACTTCCCGTGTTCCGGACTCTACTTGTATACATATGTGGGGTACCCTACTGATACATTACTACTTACCCAACTAACCCATAAGTAGGTCTGTCAGGCCCACAAGCTCCTATTGGAGTGCGGTCGTCCCACATTTCAGTTGGTACACTCGTAGTTTCCATCACACGCCTAGGTGAAGTATTCTGTTGTAAACTCCCTTATATTGTCCGTGACAATATTCATTCCATGCTTCCTGAACTTAATCGAGGGAAAGTTTATCCACTGTTGTATCTTGTCAACTGCCCTTGGTTTTACTGGTTTGGTTTAGAAGAAGGTTAGAAAGAAGTATTGGTTTGAAAGAAAATCTGGTTTTGAAGGAAAAGAGTTTGAAATAAATCTGAGTTTGAAAGAAAATTTTCATGGTTTCACAACATCTTCTTACCTTAACCAAGTCTAGCTTCTTGCTGACTGGTGTACTTACAATTACAGAGGTTAGGCTAACAGGCCCTTCCATGTTATGACGATCACATTTAACTTTATGGTACTTTACCAAGTACTTTGTAGTGGTTATAAATTTCCCGAACAGCCCTGTTATAGCAGCACTTGCCATGGCAAGTGCGCCATGCTAACGGACTATCGGTTCAACACATACCGGTTGTGGTATTGTTTTACCCGCACTGTCATCAGTGGCCTTGTTGGCCCTCACTGATCTTACTGTCTTGATAATAACTCCTCTAGGTGACTTCTCACTGTCTTCACATGATAATCATTAACTAGGGTTTCCCATTCTGGGAGACCCCTTTTCTTTGTATTGTTTCCTCTTCGTAGCCCGTTCCACGTATTTGTCGTGGTTACTGAGACTTGTCTTGTTTGGGCACTACGTTGTAGTTCCTTTGTCGGTTGGTATACCGTTGGTGTATCATTTAACAACTGTGGTCCCGTAGACACTCGTCTCGGGTTTCATTAATCCACTTCCTGCTGTTGCACGGTTGGTGCGTTGCAAGCTGGTTGTGCTCGACTGCTCAGCATGTTGACCCAGGTTGCCGGAAATTCTATTCTCTTTACACAAAATTCTTCATCCTTCGCTATTAATGCGGTTAACATTGTTCAGATGGAAATCGTCTCCGGGATTCCCACTCTTCGGGATCTACCGTATGACAGGTTCTCCGTACCTTTAGAGGTATTTAATAACAGCCAGATCGGGTATTCCCAAATAAGAGAGGACTTCCATCTCTCTGGCGTTGTTTCCCAAGTTATATAACAGGGATTATGGAGGGCGGGAAGGATATTGTAGGTTTCCAGTGTACACTGGTAATACCTAACTAGCGTATCTCTCACGCTATCACTCAACCCTTAACCCAAAGCACTAAAATCCTAACTCGGTACTTCCTAAGCTCGGTAACTCAGTCATCAGAGCGATACTTCGCTCTGATACAACTTTTTGTAACACCCCATCCAACATTAACACACTTAACAACAAACCGCAGTGGAAAACAAACTTCATCACATTACTTAACTTCTTGGTGTTACACGCCGTTAACCACCCACGTGGCCAACAAGGCTATTACATATACATTGTACCGGTCTGATGGACTAGATTCCCGAGCGACTACACACTACTATCCCTTTTCATTAACAACAATAACAACATACACCTTTCAACTGTACCGAGTATTCACAAACTGATGCCGATAACAATCTCGGTCTTACTACACCTACTGTACATATACAACTTAAATGATTACCCATGTACAACGACTACCCGTCCTACTCTCGAACGGCTACCAGCTCCTTGTACCTGCACATAGGAAAAAGGAGAAAGGGTGGCCCCCAAGGGGCTCAGCACCTTTGCTGGTATGGTAATCCCGCAGCCCATATGCTACCGGGCCACGCACAACTAATTGTCGTCTTAGCATGCGGTTGATTACATTTAAATCATGCATGTAACTTAAAACACACAACACGAATCATTCCGCCTCAATGGGCTCAACAAACATATAACACATCCCTACTTGATAAGTCACCCATGGTATTCATTACCCCTAGAGTGTTTCTCCTCTAATGGAGCTACTTCCTTAATAGACGACACTTACCCATTGATCCGGTTATCCTTAAACGCCTCCTATCACAAACTGGGATTCGTATCCATGATCCACATACTCCACATTTACAACATATAACATACACTACATAACAACACTTTTCATGTTACAACGTGCACATAACAACATCGCAATCGAAATTGCATTACAACAACAACACATAACATAATGGGAACGGTTCTCTTAGGGACCGACCCAAACATAGTTAATTCACTGGTGAGCCTTGTAACACCCCTACTATTAATTCAATCATTACCGTCCAATCTCCTCGTGCTTCCCGAGTCACGCAGCGGATACATACTTACATACATCGGGTGATACAATGCCGTTAGTCACCCACGTGACTAACAAGGCTACTACTGCTACATACAGCATCGGTCTGATGGACCGGAATATCCGAGTACTACTTAATACAATACATACCCTCATTACACACTGAATACTACAATACTCCATACGATACATTACTCCATTCAATACCATACTCCATTCAATACAATACTCCACAACTCCGTACAAGATAATACACTACGCATACCGAGTTTACTAGGTTCCAAATCAATACAATACTTCTCCCAAATTCATACATACTCACTAGGAGTCAATCTACTACCCATTCCTCACAAACTAGATTCTTTTAAATACCAGTCGTGCTACCGGTCCCTTACGCGACCGTATCCGCTCCGGGTACCTGCACACTAAAAATGTTCCCCCGAGGGGGTCAGCTTACGCCGAATATGATAACCGCATACCCCGCGTACTAGCGAGGGTATGCCGACCATTTGGTCGAATACATGCAATTCATTTTGCATACATACACACATACATTCATACTTGCATGCTTTTATTCACGATACTACAATACTACCCAAGGTATACATACATACGCACAGTAATACATGCATGGAAGACAATACGAGTCAACCAATACTTACTTACCATCTTCCACTTTACACATACACAATACATACTCATACGCAATACGGAGATACAATTCTCCAATACATACAAAGGTCCAGTTAGCTTCATTACACCGGGTTAATCGGGTGTTCAATACTTCTTACTCCAGGTCAATGACTTACAATAGTCAAGACCAATACACATACAATACTTACTTCTTACATACTTTACTTCTAGTTAAGTCGGTATGACCTCCGGGCAGGGATTACTACATCCCACCACCGGGCTTTGGGTGGCCCACTAATCCAGGATGCTACCCATTCAAGGGAATTGGTCCAAGGAAAAGATTATAGCCAGGATTCGGATCCAACCTCTTGTGTTTCCTTATCCTCACGCGTGGCCGAAACTATATCGGACTTCTACTCATTCCATTTACTCATTACTCAAGTTAGGAGTTAGAAGGTTAGGAATTAGTAGTAGTCATACTTCATTTCCATACATACATACAATACTCAAGTACAATGCTTACACATACTTCTCAATTCTATTCATTCATTTCATGAATTATACGAACTAATTGTTCAAGGAAATACAACAAGAACAGATAGTTCAACACAGTTAAGTGCATTACAAATCCGATTCATGCATTTATCCTATTGGTGATCACATAAGCACACAAATCGGGGTAACCAGGTTAGGATACAGAGCATGAAGAAATCATACCGTACACCGTCGTATTCGCACTACCAGCTCCTTCGAGGATCAACTATTGGATTCCTATACATACATGAAGTAGTATGATCAATGATCTATTATTGATCTACTTACTCCTTCATTGATACTTTCAATGTATACTTACTACTTCATTACTTTCTTACTTGGTTATAAAACCATTCTTTTCCTTATTACTTCTTAAGCTTGCTTCCTTACTCATTTACTTACTTTCTTACCATCACTACTTCATTAATGGTGTGTTACTACATATATATGCATATGTGTATGTAGGCATATATATATGTATATATGATTACTATAATCATATAATTAAAACATTTTTTTTACTCGACGGACTTGCGACCGACCTTGCAAGTCCGGTCCATTCCAGTAGTCTACATCGTGTAAAAATTCCAGGGCCGACTGACCTTGCAAGTCCGGTCCCAAGGTCGGTTCATTCCAGTAAGTTTCATATTTGAAAATTTTAGCCCGACCGACCTTGCAAGTCCGGTCGCAAGGTCGGTCCATTCCAGTAGCTTGCATTACGGGAATTTTTCTGGCCGACCGAACTTGCAAGTCCGGTCGCAAGTTGGTCCATTCCAGAAGGTTTCTGACGGGAGAAATTTCTGGTCCGACCGAACTTGCAAGTCCGGTCGCAAGGTCGGTCGACTCCAGAAGGTTTCCCGTCTTGTAAATCTGGGCTCGACCGACCTTGCAAGTTCGGTCCTAAGGTCGGTCCGGCCCAGTACTTCAGTTTTAAAATCTGTTTTTGGGTGTTTTCTTTACCCATTGTTTCCCCAATCTTGACCAATACTTTCCTACATGTTTACCACACATTTAGATGTTCTAAATCACCTTAGTTCATACACCAAACTTGCTACTCAATCCTTACATTCACTTACACATTTTCCCTCACTTCTTCTCAACACTTATACTAGTTCCCTTTTCACCAATGCTACAGATTTTGCTCTTTCCTCAAATGCTACAGATTTTCAACCTAACCTTTATCATTCAATACTCTTACTACCAATACCACTACTAATATCCTCATTACATTATCTTCCACTCAATCCTTCCCATTATCTAGCTCCTTTCAAAATCTGTTACAAAGTGGTTTATTCACACTTTAGGCTCTCCAAGCACACCTAGTTTCTCCTAGTTCCTCCAATGCATTATACTACTTCTTGCTACAGATTTTACACTTCCACATACTCATACTACAAGTACCAATCCATAGTTACTAAATATCTCCACTAACTTCCATACACACCTTGGTTCTCCCATTCACCAAGTCATCCATAATTGTACATATTCCTACCAAAATTTTGACATAGCTCAGCTACTTTTCTTACTTAGCCACACATACACCTTCTCACCAAATTCATGCCTATTCTAGCCATACCCATCCAAGGGTTCTACCAGCACACATACAAAATCCCAATACACCAATATTTCCTCAATCCACAGTACAATACTCATGTACAATTATTTGGCTCTAAGGCCTACAATCCACATACTTGCTCTTAAATACTCAAACTTCACAATTCTCAATACTAGTACAAGGTTTTGGGTTCTTTAAATATTTACCCATTCCCCTTACTCTAATGCAATAGAATTTAACATTAGGAAAGGGCTCTTACCTTGAGCTTATACTCCCTTCTTTCTTTCACATTTTTCCTCCTTCTTCCTTTCTTGCCTCAAAATCGGCTACATGGGGAATGGGGTTGCCAAACTCCATTCCCATCACCCAATGAACACAAAACACTACAATTAATATACTAACCCTTAAATTAATGTCAATTCCTTGAAGTGTTTGAAATGAAAGTTCTAGGGTTTACCTTTGGAGAGTTTTAGAAGGGGTTTTAGCCCTTGGTTCAAGAAGGTGAGTCCACCACCATTGCTAGGTTGATATTTTGCTCAAAAGAGAGAGAGAAAACAAGGCATTACACAAGGGTAAAATCGGTTATGAAGGAAGATGAAGAAAACATGAGTTTTTCATGTAGATTTTTACCTTGTTGGAAAGAGGAGACTCCAAGCTACACATTGATGCTATTTTCTTCACCAATGGGGTATACCCACGAAAATGAACTTCATCATTTTGGAATTTTAAAAAGAGGGAAGTGTAGAGGATGATGAGGGGAGCAAGAATATGTATTTATTTTTGCATTTGGGGCTCACATGGAGATGGAGCATGGAGTCAAAGTGGAGAAGCCATTGGAGCTTCTTGGAGCTTCAAAAATCGCCCAGCATAGGAGGGAGAAGATAGAGAAATGATGGGGATAAGGAAGAAGAGAGAGAGGAGGGAAATGAGAGAGTGAGGTGAGAGAGTGTTTTATTTGTTTTTACTTTATTGTTGTCCTTTAGCATATTAGAGAAGTAAAGAGAGTGTGAGGGAGAGGGGGCTACCGATCACACACACACACTCACTCCAATTTTTGCTTTTTATTTACAAAAGTGGACACACAAGTTTTCTTTTATTACAATGTCACCCCACTACTTCCCGGTTGTTACAGTTTTTACTAACCGGAACCCGTTTTCCGGAATTCTCTCGCCTAATTATTTTTATTGACTATTAAGCTTTCATACATGCTTAATAATTGTTATTTAATGGTTCATAATTTTTACGGGTCTGTTTGACCACTTAAAGTCACGTTTTCGGGTTTCCTCGAAAAACGTGCGCTAAAGCTCTTTTAGCGATTTAATACATTTCTTGGGTCCGTTTTCTTCGGGAATCGTTCCCATGTATTATTTAGGTCTTATTAAACCTTTATAATCCATATAATACGCTAACCGAGGTCTCATACCTCCTATGGTTATTTAACGCTTATTTAGCGTTTTCCGCTTTTTAAGCGTTTATTTATTTCTTTTGGATTTATTTTTCCTTACCAATATTACTCTAGCATTATTAGGCTCTTAAATACGGATTAGAATTATCTTAATCACTATACTTAAGTTTGGGGTATTTCAAGCCTAGAGAATGATGTCACCCCCATGGTAAGCTCGTATACAACACTCATTACCGTCCTAATAGTCGGACGAGTAACTTAAGTTAAGATGGTTCGGGTTTAGTGACCCGTACACACACAAAACACATGTTCCCCCTAAACCGATCATAAGTCAGAATAGCTAAGCTTTGGAGTAAGCTAATGGGAGATCATAACCCGTGAGGGAAACAACCATAACAGAGAGAAGGGTAAGGCTAAGAAGGATACCCACTCCCAAACAACGCGCGACCGGCCTAACCGGATTCCTCACCACTGTTAGTACATATTTACTTGTAGATAAATAGTTAGAGCCCCACTATGGAGTCTATCACATACACACGTTATACAACATTACTTCTGGGTTAAACATACGAGAGAGGTCCTTACATACACACACACAAATATCACACAATTAACACACGCATAGCCGTGGTTAGAACGTCCCATGGTTCGGGTCGTTTAATCCGAATACCGAACTCTCATGTGGTCCTAGACTCAGTTAACTAAGGTTAACACTTCCAAGGTTAAATGGTATCGGAGTTGAACACACCACATATATGAATTACTGTAAATTCATTTCATGTTTTATCTTACAACGTGGCTAACATACAGAAAAACACATTGGCATACAAGCCGGTGTAATCCGATAGGACACAGGTTGCAAGAAAACCATACCTGTCACCGGAGTCCACTCTATCATGTCCACTTATGTTCCTCGAACAATTCTCGAAAAACTGGTAACATTACATGTACTTTTATTAACATCGGGGTAACATGATTGTTTAAAGTCTAATGCTCAACTTATCCCCGTTAACTTAGTTAAGTAACTTCACCTTTTAACTTGTTTTACTTTTACATTTTAATACATCTTTTCCCCCACTAAATTGTCATTATAACTCACTTAACTGTCCTTAGTTCTTATAACATCATTACTTAATAATCCCCATCATCCTATAACCTTAAACAATTTTTTTTTACATACTTTGGGCCGTCCGACCCACCGTCCGACCCACAACTGGGTCGGACCATTCCAGAGACTCCTTCCGTCTTTTAAACCCTTCTGTCCGACCCATGTCCGACCCAACCATCTGGGTCGGACCATTCCAGAAACTCCGACGATTGAATTAACAAGGCTGTCCGACCCACCCTGGGTCGGACCACTAGGTCGGACAACATCAGAAATTGTCAAAAACTTGTCAAACTTTCTCCAAACTTTTCCTCAAGCCTCCTAATGTGTTCTAACATCATTTGGCACTTCAAACACACCTTTAGCCAAGTGCTAAACTCTTTAAATCACTCACCAAAACCATTTTATCATTCACAAATTTCTTACAAAATTCCTAGCACTTGGAATGTTTTCTCCTTAAGATTTCTAAGTGGTATTTCACCTATAATGACCACTATACCAAGGTGTTTCCTCTACACCTTAACATCATCTCTCAACTTCTTTTCTTACTAACTAAATCTCCTTTTTGACATCTTACCTAAACATCATTTCTTCCTTGTACATCAACATTCCTAACCTTAAACAAACTTCTCCATGACTTTAATACATTCTCAAAAACACATATTGAATTCCTAGAACTTCCAAGATAATACCTAAATCCTTGTTTCACTCTAAATCACCTTAATACATGCTTTCTTCCCTAATAAAACACTTGTTCACCTTTAACACTTCCTAGTTCACCAAAACTCATTTAAGCATTTAAAACTCCTTATACATTACCCAAATTTTGCCATAGCTTCTCTTGTATATTCTCACATCCAAACACTTAGGTTTTTACCTTATTTCTTTCAAGAACACCTAAAATCCATCAAGAGTATTCTCACACACAACACTTACCAAATTCACACTACTTCACAATATAGTGCATAAACTTAAATTGCTTGGCACTTAGGCCCTTAATAACATGGCTCTTAGGCCCTTAAGATGCATAAATCATAAACACTGAATTTCCCACATTGTATTTGCCTTTGACCTGCAAATACACTCACAACACATATGACCTTTAATAGTTCCCTTGAGAGAATTTTACTAGGTCATTCACCTTTGGCTCCTTAAATCATTTTCATAAGCAATACAAGCTCATTTCTCCTAAGACTTTAAACCACATTAGGTTAGCACATTTACCTCTTTTCCTCACAAACTTCTTTCTTGTTTCCTTGACTAAATTGGCAAGGCTTTTAGTTGCTTGTCAACTTCTAAACATTATACAAATAATATAATGAGTATACTAGCTTTAAGCTTCATCTCATTGTAAACCCTAGTTACATATATTATCTTAACACATTAAGGTAATTGTTTTACCTTTGGAATTGGAAGAGAGCTTGAATAAGTATCAAGAGAGGACTCCTCCAAACCTTTGAAGATTGCAATGAAGCTATGGAAGAACAAGAAAAGACACCATTAATGGTGAATTTTCGGACAAGTACAAATGAGAGGAAACTTGGTTTTTCTTTGAGTTTCCTTACCTTGAAGCAAAGGAGAACAACAAGGTGTGAAAAGATGAAGTCAAGATCCTTCAATGGTGAATCTCCATGGCACCGAAATTGAGTTCTTGAAGATTTGAAAAGAGGGAAATGAAGAGCTTGATCTAACTAAGACAAAGGTAGTCTTGAAATTGATTTTGGAGCATGGAATCATAAGTTACAAGTGAAGGAAGATGAAGAATGAGATGGTGCTGTTGGAAACCGATGGAGAGAGGAGGAAGAAGATGGATAACCGTGTGAAATGAAGAAGAATAAGAGAATGAGAAGGTAAGTAGCTAGCTTTAGATATTTAAGTAAAGTAACTATTTACTTTTTGCTATTTTTTTCCTATCTTATCAATTAACAAGGGATGAGTCATCCCATATAAGAAAACCAGCCCCCTTTTATTACATAAGGGGTATTTTAGTCTTTATTTGCCCATTTAATAACTTATAACAACATATGTTACAAACTAGCTTATTAAAGTTACTATTCACTAAAACAAGTCACATAGATGTGAAATTTTTGATTTCCCATTGATATAGACTTCCAAATGTGATACTATATAGTACACATGTTAATTAAAGAGTAATGATGGACATTTAGCCATTCAAAACTCATTTACAAGACAATTTTTCAAAAATGTGCTTTAAAACTCCTTAAAGCACATTTTGTGTTTTAACTTGTTTTCAAGCTTGGTTTTCTTTGGAAATTGATTTAATATGTTCATTAACATTTATAAGGCATAGGTATGACCATTAGGTCTTATACAAATTTATCCCAAGCTTAGAGCACATTTTTGCTCTTATTGACTTTAAGGTATTTTCTTGTGTTTTGTTTGGTCTAACTGTCTACCAAAGTTTCCTAAGGACTTAATTAGCCTTATTAAATCATAGTTGAATATTATTAAGTCTTGGTAGGCTCTTTGGGTCCTAACCAAGTTCACTCCAAGCTTAAAGCATGTCTTTGCTCAAACCGTATCTTAGTGCTTTATTGCATTTTACTATGGTTTAAATTGTTCACTGATGTTTCTAAGGCACTTTTTAGCCTTTACATACCATAGTTTAAATGTTTAACAACATATCAAGGTTTGGGGTATTTCAAACGGTACAATAATTAACAAGTGAATGTGTCGAGTTTAAAGTTAAGAACTCGATAAATGATAGTGTGTAACATATGACAACTTAAGACATTTTTTATGAAGGTTGTACTACTCTAACTGATACCCTAATTGTCTCTTTTTTTAGGGACTGGTACCTAAATTATCTGAATAATAATTAATAATAATAAAACAGATTGTCAATGGGTCACGAATACCTTTCTCGTTTCTAATTATGTGTGGTTTATTGAGCTTCGCTACTTCTTCTCAAATAACCCCATCATATCAAGATGTATCAATCATGTTGTATCAAAATAATACTATGGCGGAGAGAAGGGTGAGACAAGGGATCCATTGTCTCCCTATATATTTGTTATGTGTCTTGAAAGGTTAACCCACGTTATACAAGCTACAATGGACAGAAAGGAATGGAAACCGTTACACTTTGGTAAAAGAGGCACTAACGTTTCTCATTGTTTCTTTGCTGATGATATGTTATTGTTTGGTGTGGCTACCCCTAGACAAGTGAGGGTTATGCGTAGCTGTAATGAGGACTTTTGCCAGGCTCTGGTCAGATCACTGGTGGAACGTGAGCCTTTAATGACGGTGGTTTAATCACGGCTTTAACAGACACCGTGATTAATAGGAAGGCCGGAATTAATTAGCGACGATGATTGAATTAACCGTAATCAATAATCGATCGGAGGTAGGCGCGCCTTTTTTAGGACGGACTTTAGATGACGGTTATTAGTGAAACCGTAATCTAAAGTCCCGTGTTGACGCGCGCTTTACGGTCAACGGACTTTAGATTACGGTTTCACTAATAACCGTCATCTAAAGTCCGTCCTAAAAAAGGGCGCCTACCTCCGACTGATGGTCAACGACGTCGTTTTGACCTGACGCCAAATATTTCCCGTATTATTTGATTTTTTTGACTCCGCGCGTAATCTAAATTACAGTTAACGACGTCGTTTTACCAGTGTATTTTAGATTAATAAAAACTTTATATTAATTGTTACCTATGTTTGAAACCCAACATATGCCAAATAATTATCGCGCTATTTTTTTAATTTCGTTACACTTTAGATTACGGTTAACGACGTCGTTTTACCAGTGTATTTTAGATTAATAAAAACTTTATATTAATGTGTTACCTATGTTTGAAACCCAACATATGCCAAATAATTATATCGCTTTTTTTTTAATTTCGTTACACTTTAGATTACGGTTTTTTTGGGAACCGTCATGTAAAGTGTGACTTTAGTTTACGGTTTACATGTAAACCGTAATCTAAAGTCCATTTAAAATTTACCTACACTCTGCACACTCTACTCACAGTAACTCTTCTTCTCTTTCGCGCTATCTTCCTCACTGAAATCGCCTCCTCTCTCCCGTCACCTTGCTAACGGCCATCGCCGCCGTCGCTCCCACCACCTTTGTCACTCCCATCGCCGCCGGTCACCACCCATCTACCACTGGTCTCACCGTCGACGTCTCTATCGCGTATTGGGTATGCGATCGATTGATTGTCGTTTTTTTCTAACTTTGTTCATATACATGCATTTCGATTGCAAGTTCTAACCTCGTTTGTATCGAATCCTGAGAGTGTAATGGCAAATGTTCTAACCTTGTTCATATATTTGTGCCCAGATTCACAGTTAATTGCGACCTAGTTCGTGGGCTGATTTCTACACTACTTGCCCACTTCGGTGCTTAGTTACGGTAACTTTGCAAACCAATCTGTAAACTGCTGTATTTATTTATTCTTAGCATTTAGTATTACAATTAATACATAATAGCGTAGTTTTAAAAATGCTACTACTTAAAACTGCCACAGGAAAGAAAGTAAGTTCAAGTATATTACCGATTCCTAAAAAATGAATGGTACAGAACTGTAGCATATCTCAGTTTCATGAATGGAACAGAACTGTAACAAGTTGTTTGAGTTTTGGTCTGGATTTAAAAGCTTAATGGAATATTTAAGTAACTGGGTAAGGAGTTAGGAGAAGTATAATCAGTTGAAAGAAAAAAAACAGACAGGGAAGAAAGCAAGAACACAACTCAGTTTCTGTTTTGATTTCAGTTTGGATTTCAGCTTCAGTTTCCTATCAGATCAGGTTCTGACTAATTCTGCATCTGTAACAAAGTTGCCTTGGGTTTAGTTGAGTTAGAAACTTTATAACACACCAAATTGACAGGATCGACAGTTTAGAAAGGTTTGAGAATTCAAACACGTGAACAAACAGAGAGGAGTCATACACCATCTCTGTCTGTCTGTTTCTTTTCTTTCAGTTTCTATTTCTGTTTGAGTTCTGTGTGAATCTGTTCAGTAGAGGCAACAGAAAGATGTTGGGGCTGTTTAGAGAAGTGAAAAACTATTGAACCTAATAGCTCAGACATAAACACATTGAGAAGGGCTAGCCAATATAACAGATTGAATTAAATAACAGAAGGAAGGAACATCGACCTCAGTTTCAGTTTTAAAACTTAGACTTCTGTTTCTGTAAACTAAATACATCAGTGAAGATAAGTTTATGTATGTTACCAGTTCTAGATGGTGCGTGCGAATTTTTACTATGGATAAAACTGATTTGTATGTAGGGACGTTAGAAATATAGGGGAGATGCTGTCGATTTTTTCCGCGGTTTAGCTAGCATTTAACCTTGATTTTTTGATGAATTCTAATGTTGTCGTTTTTCATTTATGCATCAGGACTACGACTTTATTTAGGCTTCCGACCAACCGTCTTAGCATCGGCTAATCGTCTACCGGAGGTAAGATTTATATATATACATATAATATTTGACAAACTACCAACATAGTTATCCGCCCAAGATATACCTAATAGAGGTATATCTTCGGCAGTCCCTGTCGGACTGTCCACGATTGTTAAATCATCACACCTAGGGTGTGAATGTGTTTTTAATATGTACTTTATTGATTATTTCAGCAGTATCTCTTTATTGTTCTTCGAATGCATATATTATTGATTAATATCATAATATCGTGCATTTGAAGAACTGTAGGGAGATGCTGCCAAAATTTTCAATAAATTACATATTAAAAACACGTTCACCGTGGGATTTAATACTCATGGATGCATTTAGGTTGATAAGATACAAAAGTGTAAAGACTCTGCCACGGGTGACGGTATGAAATGGCTGCCTTCATATAATAGCTAGAAGGAGATGGAACGTTCGTGGATTTACAGCGGAAATTTGGACGACAAGTTTTTAGAAGGAGTTGATAAGTTATGCACGGTGTTGGCGAACAATCTGAAACCTACAGACAAGGGATACATATTGTGTCCGTGTATCGACTGCCAAAACAATGAGATATCGCGGCGTTGAAACAATTAAGGAACATCTGATCCGCCGCGGTTTTACAAAAGATTTCCAAGACATAATCCGATGGCATGGTCAGAGTGCGTTCGATGTTATTAAGCCTGACGAAGGGGATAATGGTCAGGCAAACACAGAAACGAACTTGGAGATGATACAGTTGCTGGTGATCCAGAAGACGTTACAACGAACGTTGAGCCAGATTTCTGGGATGATGACATTGAGACTATGCTCGAAGATGTGGAACGACATTACTCTAACACGCCAGACAAGCATGAAAATTTGTTGGATTCATCCAAAACACCGTTGTACCCCGGGTGTGACCCTACAAAGTTAAGCAAGTTGAGTGTCGTCCTCAAACTATTCAACTTGAAAGTGAAACATGGCTGGAGCGACGTAAGATTCACTGACCTCCTGGAACTATTGAAATACGTTCTTCCGGTGGACAACGTTTTACCAACGACTACGTACTCAGCCAAAAAATGATGTGCCCAATGGGTATGGGGTACCAGAAAATTCATGCTTGTCCAAATGGTTGCATGCTGTTTTGGAAATCGGATGAATTTGCTGAAAGTTGTTCAGCATGTGGAGCGTCACGGTATAAGAAACAATAAACTCACATCAGCGGTAGTAAGAAAGGTTCACCAGCTAAGGTACTGTGGTACCTGCCCATCATTCCAAGGTTCAGACGTTTGTTCTCTATTGAGAAGACGCAGAGAATCTTCGGTGGCATTCAGTTCATAGAAAAGGATGGCAGATTGAGACATCCCGCTGATGCACCACAGTGGAGAAACATAGACGTAAATTTCCTGAGTTTGGTAACGAATCGAGAAACCTAAGGCTGGGCTTGTGCACAGATGGGATGAACCCTTACGGTACTTTGAGTAGCATACATAGTACCTGGCCTGTGCTTTTGGTTATTTACAATCTACCACCGCCGTGGTTATGCATGAAACCAAGACACATCTTGTTGTCTTTGTTAATATCTGGTCCAAAGCAACCGGGCAACAAAATTGATGTATTCCTACAACCTTTGATAGAGGATCTACAACTCTTGTGGAATGAAGGGGCTATGGTGTCGACTCATTCAGTAAAGAGGACTTCAATTTGCGTGCTATGTTGTACTGCACAATCAATGATTTCCCCGCCTATGGTAATCTTTCAGGCTATTCAATCAAGGGGGCGTTGGCGTGTCCGATTTGTGGTGAAAACACTTGTAGCATTCGCTTGAAACGTATGGGAAAACCGTGTATATGGGCCACCGAAAAATGCTTCCAAAAGGACATAAGTATCGAAAGATGGTGAAAGAGTTCGATGGGAAAACTGATCACAGCATGGCGCGCCAGCCTTTGACAGGTACAGAGATTTACAAAAAGTTGGATAATATTGTGAACAACTTCGGGCCTCCAACCAAAAGTGGTGAAAAAAGTGTCTGGAAAAAGAAATCAATATTTTGGGAACTACAGTACTGGCAGCATCTGGAGGTTAAACATTGTATCGATGGGATGCATGTCGAGAAGAACGTGGGTGAAAGTATCACTAGCACCCTTTTGAACATAAAAGGAAAGCAAAGGATCATTTGAAAGGAAGAAAAGATTTAATTGAGTTGGGCATACGCACAGAGCTTGGCCCGTAAGAACGTGGAAAACACACATTCTTGCCTCCTGCCTGTCACACTCTGTCTAAAGAAGAGAAACATAGTCTATGCAGTACCCTTTACAACATCAAGGTGCCATCAGGTTACTCCTCAAACATAAGAAACCTAGTGTCCATGACAGATTTCAAATTAGTAGGAATGAAATCTCACGATTATCATGTCCTACTTCAAGAATTTTTGCCAATTGCACTACGTGGGATCTTGCCGGATGCTGTCAGACACACAATCACAAACGTCAGTGTCTTCCTCAAATCCATTTCGTCTAAGGTTCTTGATGTGGACACTCTGTCTAAATTACAAAAGGATCTTATTGTGACAATGTGCCAGCTGGAGATGTATTTTCCTCCATCGTTCTTCGACATAATGATACATCTCCTCGTGCATCTTGTAAAGAGATTCTGATGTGTGGTCCTTTGTACCTTCGCTACATGTATCCGTTCGAAAGGTACATGGGTGTCCTGAAGAAGAAAATGAAGAACCGTCGTCACCCAGAGGGTAGTATTATAGAGGGCACTATCACAGAGGAAGTTGTAGACTTCTGCACCAATTACCTAGAAGGTGTCGATACCATTGGACTTCCATGTTCTAGACACGAGGGCAGATTGAAGGGTGTTGGCACGGTTGGAAGGAAACTGAAAAGAATTGACATAGACACTCTTAACAAAGCTCATTTAGTAGTGCTAAGTCATCTTGAAGATGTTGAACCATACTTTGATGACACTTGTGTGTTTTAAGAGCACAATATCCAAACATGAGTGACGTTAGACTTCAAAATGAGCAGAATAGGACATTTGTCCGATGGTTCAAAGAGAGAGTGTTGTCCGATCAGTCCACGAATGTGCGGGTACTACGTGATGCGGTATATGTACGAGTTCTGCGTACTTCCCAGGTTTTAAGAATGATATAGACAAGGTAATACGAACGCTGTCTTGTTTTAATTCTTTCGGCAGATTTTTTGTGTCTTTATCTTAATCTCATTATGTGTTCCATTCCTTTTCTTGTTGCAGATTAAAGAGCATTATGCCAGATTCAAGACTTATGCTCCTACCGACTTGTTGCATGTCAGAGAGAGTATGGCAGCCATGTTTGAGAATGGAGTGGTAGACTAGCTAGCTCTGATGCTGCTATCATGGATTTTGTTTTTTACAGTTTTCTCTGCACCGTTTTTGTACTGTTTTACGCTTCTGTTTTATGCTATTTCTTGCTGGGAGTCATCCTAGCTGTATCTACCATGTATAGGTTACACTGCTACCTTTGTAGCCCTCTGATTCTGTTAGTTGCTGCTGCTGTAACAGATTATATTTTTTGTAATGAATTGCTAGCTGTTGCTGCGTAACAGATTCTAGCTGTTGTATTGAATATTTCTGTTGCAATTGTGCGCAGAGAATGAATTTGCAATTGTTATCTCTGTTGCAATTGTGTAACAGATTGAATATGCAATTGAATATGTTATAAATTTTCGATCTGGAGCTTTATTAGATGTTATCTTTGTTGCAATTGTGCGCAGAGAATGAATTTGTGTTGTTGGTATTTGATTCAGGTGGTTCAATTGTGCAGTTTCTGCCCTCTGTTGCTTATCTGTTACAATTCTGTCTCTGTTGCAATTGTGTAGATTTGTAAAAAAAATAATAAAAAAAAATACACTTTAGATGACGGTTCTAACAATAACCGTCATCTAAAGTGTCGACTTTACATTACGGTTATTGGTAAAACCGTGATCTAAAGTCCTTTGGCGCGCGCGCGCCAAAGGACTTTAGATCACGGTTTTACCAATAACCTTAATGTAAAGTCAATGACACGCGGGCCGGAAAAGGGCCTTATTACGGTTTAAAACCGTAATTAAAGACGTCGCCATCTTTATTGACGCCCGCGTAGATTACGGTCCAACCATAATTATACACGGTTTTGGACTGTATAATTAAAGGGTTCCGTTCCACCAGTGGATGTAAGTTTGAAAAGTCCTCCCTATTCATGTCTAGTAATGTTAGCAGTGAGAAGGCTATAATAATTAGCCTTGAAGCTGGTATTCCTTGCAAAGAAGAGTTTGGTAGGTACCTTGGGGATTATATGAGACATGGTAAGTCTAATGGCCGCATTCACAATATGATCATGGAGAGGGTGATTAAAAGGTTTATGGTTGGAAAGCAGCCTTTTTTGTATATTGCTGGCAGGGTCTGCTTGGTTAAAATACTATTTCTTCTATCCTTGTGCATGCAATGCAGTGTCAGGTTTTTCCAAATAAACATGTGATTGTTAGATAAACTTGGCAGGAATTTTGTTTGAGGCCATAGTGTGGATTTTAGGGAAATTCACTTAACTCCTTGGAGTCATTTCGCAAGTAGATCAGTAGGTGGTTTAGGCCTTAGGAACTCTAGGTGATGAACAGGCTTGTTTTGGCAACTTGTATGGAAGTTAATCTATAATAGTAGAAATGTACACCATGATATCCTTGTTAAAAGATACAAAAATTTGAAACTACCAGAGGTTCAATTACTTGAAAAGTGTTCAACACATTGCCCCATTAGTAGACAAAAGGGTACTAGATGGGTTCTTAGCAATGGTAAATGCCTAAATTTATGGACAGACAATTGGGTTATAAAGCACCCTTGCTTTCTGTAGCCAGTGGTCCTGTTTCCGACAATTTAATCAAGGACACTATGGATAAATATTGGGATGACTTAGAGGGCTAGAAGTGGAATAGATTTATGCAACTAATCCCTAATAATCTAAAGGAAAAGTTTGAGAAATTGAGAGTTTTTCTAATGCCGAAAATGACTTTATTTTAAGGACCGGTGCCTTGCCCGGCCTCTGAGGGTAGTTCTGTCCCGGCCTCTGCGGATGGCTCTGGGCAGGGCGGTAGATGGTCCAGCACCTCCTGTGCCACCTCGACCTCCTCCAGTAGTAGTAGCAACTGGGGCTCTAGCAGGGTTCCCGGTGCGTGGCTTGTAGTTCCTGGAATCCGGGTTCAAGAAGCATTCGAACGATCTGTGCCCCTTCTTACCGCAGTGGTTGCAGTCCACCAGGTTGCCCTTATAATCCTTGCCCGGGTGGTCCTTCTTGCACCACTTGCAGAAGAACTTCCCGCAGTTGTTCCCTGTTTCAGTATCAAGATTAGTAATTGGGATAATAAAAATTTGGAGTTCTAATTTACTCACCCTTAAATGGCTGGGAGCGGAGTGGCTCAGCATTAGTATATGAGGGGACCATGGCCTTCTCGTTCCTACCCTTGTAGAACCCCTTCCTCTCATAGTTCTCGGAGAAATTCCCTCAATTTCCTCTTTCACCACCCCCTTCCTCTTGCTTAGCACAGAGTCCTGGTAGACAATGGTGGTCTCACAGTCATTTGTGTCATCCGCTAACTCCTGTGGTGACAATATATGTTAGTGGGGAAACCTTTACGTGCCAGAAATTTTAAATCATGTTCCATACTTGTAGGGTTATCCCTCTAGTGGAACCGATCATAGTCATGATTCTGAAGTTCAAGCCGGTATGGAATTTATCCACCAGATACCTCGGAGCGTAAGCTCCCTCTCCAATAACAGCGAGTAACTCCACAAACTTATTGTAGTACTCAACAACAGAGAGATTCCCTTGCTTCAGCTACTCGAACTCACTCCTCATCCTCTTCTGTAGATAGGATGGATAGAATTTTGCTCTCAGGGCCACTAGAAATGCCTGAAAGTCAAAGTTCGTCTGGGCCGTCAGCTCGGCTCTAGCAGTTTGCCACCATCGATGCGTGGGTCCCTGAAGAAAGTAGGCCGCTATGTCCACCTGGTGATTCACTGGAACATGCAGAGAGGTGAAGGCCTTCTGCATCTCGTCTATGTATTTCTCTAAAGTCTTTGGTTCTGTTGGCCTTCATAGATTGGAGGACGAAGGTCGTTAACCGCCTTCAGCCAGTTGAACTCCCGGGGACCATTAGGTGGTGGCGCTGGTGGCTGCGGAATCAGAGACTTTAGGTAACTATATCCTCCAAACGGTTACGAATCAGACTTGGGCATAAACATGAAAATTAGAGGGATTAGAGATCTTTAAAACAAGCTAAAGAAATCAAATTTTGGTTGAGAGACGAAGGAGTTATGACCAACGAAAGTTACCTGAATTTGGTGAGAAATTGGGATTCTGGGTACGAGTTTCGCAAGGGGTCAACTTTAGGTCAGATTTACGGCTGATGTATAATGAATTAGGGTATGTGTGAGTAATGGTTGGAAAGAGGATTCAAAGGAGAAAGAAGAAAAAGACGCATTGAAAAATATTGAGAGATGAGTGAGATATAGCCGTATAAAGTTAGGGCAAAATACTGAAATATGTTACCGATATTCAATCTATCATAACTTTGGCGCGTGTGAGCTTGACACATGGCAGTCATTAAAATTTGGCTCTAAACTTCAATCTATCATAACTTTGGCTAGGATGATCCGTTTTTGACGTTCTTTTTATCAATCTTCATGGTTTTCCATAACCTATTTATTGGTATAGGTTTCATGGGCTGGTTTGACCATTCTTAAAAATCAACCCTAGCAAGGCTTAATAAGCTTTAAGGTTTCTAGAATTTTATATTGACTTTTATGTTTCAAAACAATGTTCCAACACTTCCTAAAATCTTTATAATATAGTTGGAGTGTTTAGAAATTTTTCCAAGATTTATTGACTTATAAATATTATTATTAAATACATAATACCATATAATTATATATAAAATTAAATATTTTATTGTTTCCTTTAGGGTTAAATAGGAGAAATCCCCTATATTAATTTCATAATTCCATATAAATTTAATATTAATATTTAATATTTAATAAAGAAATCCCCTAAATTAATTTAAATTAATTTAGGGGTATTTCAGTATATCCCCCTTAAAAGAAACTTCGCCTCGAAGTTTAACAATCAACTAATAGGCACTCACACCGCTTCGAGTGTGCTGAGACAATAATAATTCCAATGAAATTCCATACCAATCCAATCCTTTATTTCCATTTCAACATTCCACTCGAGAGTACCGAAATCAAATCAAACTGAATCAAAATATAAACTGAAACAAAACACAAATGTGACAAACTACTGTGCCATAATGTAATACTACGTACATACATACACCTCTCACACCACTAATACTGTTCTCCCTCTACTAACAATGCAACAAGGCATAATCCGGATGAGATAACAAAGGAGGAGTATGCCAGTATATCCCCCTTAAAAGAGCTAAGGTACGCCCTCATACCGCTACTAACATGAACCACAGTAGGATAGCAGAATATCATGTAAATAGATGTGGGTACTTTACTCTCATGGAGTCCTCAGTCTCCCAAGTAGCTTCCTCAACCCCATGATGCTCCCAAAGAACTTTCACTAATTTAACTGACCTGCCTCTCGTTTCTTGGACCTTCGTGTCTAAGATCCGAATAGGAGTCTCCTCATACCTCAGTGTAGGCTCAATCTTCAATCTCTCTAGCTGCAGTGCGTGAGAAGGGTCAGGCATATACTTCTTCAACTAAGATACATGAAACACGTCGTGTACCTTCCCCAACTCCGCTGGTAGCTCTAGTCTGTAAGCAACTGGGCCCACTTGCTCCGTAATCCTGTACGGACCGACATACTTAGGGCTTAGCTTCCCCTTCATCCCAAATCTGAATATCCCTCTCATCGGAGAGACCCGTAAGAAAACCATGTCACCCAACTGAAACTCGAGCTCTGTGGTGCTCTGATCCCCATAGGATTTCTGTCTAGTCTGCATTGCCCTCATGTGCTGCTGGATAACTCTGACGTCATCCTGCAGAGTCTGAACATACTCGAGCCCAATCAGGACTGCCTCGGTAGGGTCACTCCATGATAAGGGAGTCTGGCACGGCCTGCCATACAGAGTCTGGAATGGTGCCATGCCGATGGATGAGTGGTTGGAGTTATTGTAGGAGAACTCCACCAGGTGTAGACGCTCCACCCAACTCCCCTGATAGTCCAGAGCAACCGCTCGTAGCATATCCTCTAGCGTCTGAATCGTCCTCTTGGTCTGCCCATCAGTCTGAGGGTGAAAGGATGTGTTAAGGCGTAGCTGAGTACCAAACGCCTCCTACACCTGACGCCAAAACCTTCTGAGGAAACGTGTGTCACGATCCGAGACAATCGTCTTCGTTACCCCATGGTACCGGATGTGCTCTTGGGTGAACACCTCAGCCAGCTTGGGCACCTTCCATGTGTCCTTGATAGGTATAAACCTGGCTGTCTTGGTCAACCTATCGACTATCACCCAAATAGAATTCAGCCCGCCTTTAGCTAGGGAAGACCGACCACAAAGTCTATGCTGATGTCGTCAAACTTCCAGCACGGTACTGGTAATGACTGAATCTGGCCTCCTGGTCGACGATGCTCAAACTTCACCTTCTGACAGGTGAGGCATCGGGAGACGAAATCTGCTACATCCCTCTTCATCCCGCTCCACCAGAACAACTGCTTCAAATCCATGTACATCTTGGTGGCTCCAGGGTGTACTGACAATGTAGAGGAATGAGCCTCAGAGAGAATCCTGGTCTGAAGTTCTGTCGCATCCTGAGGAACGTAGTCTGCCTCTGACTCGAAGATGTCCCTCGCTGTCTAGCTCGTACTCATACTTCAGACCATCAGTCATACCGTCTGCTAACTTCTGCTTAATGCCCTGCAGGTATACATCGCTATCCTGGGCTGCATATATCTCCTCAGCTATCGTGGTCATCTCTGTCAAAGCTAGGAGTGAGTACACTCTCCTGCTCAAAGCGTCTGCCACGACATTCCCTTTACCTTCAGTGTACTGAAGGTTGATGTCATAATCAGCCAGTAGCTCGACCCATCGTTGCTGTCTCAGGTTCAGCTCCTTCTAAGTCCAGATTTACTTCAGACTCTTATGGTCTGTCATAATCCGAATTGTGGCTCCATACAAGTAATGTCGCCAGATCTTCAAGGCGGAGACTATGGTGAGGAGCTCAAGGTCGTGTGGGGGTAATTCTCTTCGTGCTTCTTCAGCTGTCTAGAAGCATACGCTACTACTTGGCCATGCTGCATTAGTACCCCACCAATCCCCCTGCCTGAAGCATTGCAATATACCTCGTACCCCTCGTTCCCCTTTGGGATAATCAATACTGGAGCTGTGGTCAAGGCGTCCTTCAGCGCCTAGAAGGAGACCTCACAAGCCTCTGTCCACACAAACGGGTTGTCCTTCTTCATCAGCGAGGTCAAGGGCTTGGCTAGCCTGGAGAAGTCCTTCACAAAGCGTCTATAGTAGCCAGCCAACCCAAGGAAACTCCTAACCTCTGGCACAGTGCGAGGTCTATGCCAGCTCTTCACTGCCTCAATCTTAGTTGGGTCTACTGAAACTCCCCTCGGCTGAGATCACATGTCCAAGAAATGACACCTTGTCCAGCCAGAAGTCACACTTGCTGAACTTGGCATATAGCTTCTTCTCTCTCAGAGTCTCCAAGGCTGTCCTCAAATGCTGCTCATGTTCCCCCCGACTCTTGGAGAATACCAAAATGTCGTCTATGAACACGACTACTGACTTATCCAACTGGGCTTGGAAGACTTTCTGCATCAGATCCATGAATCTCGCGGGTGCACTGGTCAGTCCAAACGGCATCACTGTGAACTCGTAGTGGCCGTATCTAGTCCGGAAAGCTGTCTTCTATATCTGACTCAGCTACAACTATCTGATGATATCCGGAACGCAGATCAATCTTGGAGAACACCTTAGCTCCCCTCAGCTGGTCGAACAAGTCATCGATCCTGGGCAATGGGTACTTGTTCTTGATCGTGACATTGTTCAGCTCCCTATAGTCGATGTAAAGTCTCAAACTCCCGTCCTTCTTTTGATGAGTAGCACTGGAGCGCCCCAAGGTGAGACACTGGGTCTGATGAAACCCTTATCTAGTAGCTCCTGCAACTGCTTCTTCAACTCGACCATCTCTGTAGGGCCCATCCGGTAGGGAGCCTTAGCAATCGGTCCCGTGCCAGGTCCGAGGTCGATGTTGAATTCAACCTCTCTCAGCGGTGGTAGTCCAGTAGGTCCTCTGGAAAAACATCGGGGTACTCCGACACAATGGGAACGTCGCTCCTGAACTTTGGATCCGTCCTCAGATCCTGGGCATAACAGTTGTGAGCCTCGATTTTAAACCCTATCCTATGTTGATTAAAGTTGATTAGGATCTAAACGGGTTTTAGGTCCACTTATAACCTAAGATTAATAACTATGTCATATAACAATAATTATTAAAACCTAAGCTAGCTCACTGGAACCTATTATGTGTCGCCACCTAATTTTGACCTAGATTAAATTAGGAAAGGAGAGTTCGGGTTCGGGGGCTTGATATTCGACTTATTTAGGGTTCAATTACTTTCATTACCCTTCCTAGGTCGTTTTTCCTCTACTTGGTTTATTTACGGCTTATTACGAGTCGTTTTAACCTAAGTGCGCGAGCTTCTGTTTTTTTGTGTTTTTTTTTTTTGACAGAAAATTAAAGTACAATTAAAGATTCCTAAACTAGGATTTCGGAGGCAGAATTAGGTCAAATTTTGTTTCCGTCCGTAGCCACGGACCTAATGTCCGAAACCACGGACCCCAGTTAACCTATATAAAAAAAAGTCGAATTAAACAGAAAACAGAAAATTGTAAAGTCCGGGGCCACGGACAGGCTGTCCGTGGGCCCGGACATTATTAGAAAACCTAAATTTTAAAATTTAAAAATCCCGCCGCCGTCCGTGGGCGTCCGGGCTTACGGACTGGGAGTCCGGGACCCCGGACATGACGTCCGTGGGTGCGGACAGCCCTCGGACGGCGGCGCTGAGGCTGTTCCCGAAGGTGTTTTTAGCTCAAATTTTATGGGTGTGCAGCCTAAAAGATGTACAAGACGTTAGTGATTGAAAGTTTTCAATTTGAATTCGAATTAAGCACGAAACTTAGCAAACAAGTTATTGGGCAGAAGCGAAAACAAACGCTAATTCAGAAGCGATAAAAAGTCAATTCGATTCCAAATTTTAACACAGAGTAGTTAAAGTTGAACAAAGTCAGAAAAACAAGACTTCAACCTGTTTTACCTTCGGATTTAATGAGACTCTTCACAACGGGGATCTGTTGGTGCTTCGTTGATGCCGGTTTTGGATTGACTTCGAATTGTGCTTCTGACTCCTTCTTCTTTATGCTGTTAAGGACGTTTCTCTTCTGTTTTTGTGGTGGTTTTGTGTGTTTTTGGTGCTTGGAGTTTCAATAGGAGAAGAAAGGATGAGTTTTTGGTGATTTCGGGGTGATTTCTGCAGTGTTTCGGTATTGATTTGAGGCTTGGAAGTGTTAAAACGTGGGGAGAAAGTTTGTGGCTGTGTTTTCTGACTTTGGAAGTGTCCCCCCTCCCCTAATTCGTTTTTGGGAGGTCCTTTTATAGAAAGAGCATGGTCAAATTGATAGAGCAAGATCTTTATCTAAAACGCTGATTTTGTGCTCTAAGGGAATCTGATTTTTTAGAATATGTTGCAGGACGATAAAATTCTGAATTTTAACCAACGATAAAGAACGAATTTTAAGAATTTTGAGACTTGGAATCAGGTTATTTCGATAAATAACCTATTAGATAAAAATCGCACAATATGGAATCTCCCATAATTCATAACTAATTATTGGAAAGTCGAAATAACGAAATTCCAACGGCATTAGTCTCTAAATTGCAAAATGATTGTATTTCTCTTTTAAATTGTGTGACATTTTGGTTTTATTTCGGTATTTTCCATAGGAGAGAGTAAATTGCAAAAATGATTGAATTTCTCTTTTAAATTTTGGGATAAGGTTCCTAATAAAATAATTTCAGGTTTATGACTGTATGTAGTCATGGTAACCATGTGACAATTTTATTTTAGTTTTGGAAACCTTTTAATTTCTATTTTGAGGCTATTTCATGTGTTGATTATTAAAGAAATTAGCTTATAATATGAATTAAAAGCTAAATTTCCAGAATAAATATTATCAGAGAATCATGAAATACCTTTCATAATGACCATGATATTTGGAAGTGTTTGGAGATAATGAACAAGTCATATGAAAAATAGAAAATCCCGAGAATGTCCTTGGAAAATCCTACATTGGTGCATTTTGACCACTTTGCCCTTTGTAACACGTATGCCTTAGAGACTACTCCGGGGGGGTTGAAATTTTGGGTATAACAGATTGCCCCCGTCAACTAGGCTTTGTAATGAAGATGAAAAGACTAGTTGATGCCTGAGTGATACCCCAAAATTTTGGATCTTAAAAGGCCCTATATGCAGATTACGTCGAGCTATTCTAAGGCGCTGACTACCTATGAGTGAGAATGAGAAGATGTCAAGCGATTCTAAGGCGTTGACTACCTATAAGATGAAGTAATGTCAAGCGATTCTAAGGCGTTGACTACCTAAACGATGAAAATGATGTCAATCTATTCTAAGGTGCTGACTACCTATAATGAGTGAAATGTGCTTAATGTGATGATGAATTGTATGACCTAGGTGCATCTAGGGACCGGAACCTATTCCGAAGTGTGTGTAAAACGTTAAGGACTGAGAGTGCCAAACGTGGCAGGTGCTAAGGAAGTGGGTAAGACTTATGACAAGCTTAATGGTGAGTCTTCTACTCAGGTGAGAATTTGTATCTGTAAAGAATCTGCACCTTCGTGGTGAGAATCTGTATCTGAATCTACGGGTAAGAATCTGTATCTCTGAAGAGTCTGTATCTATGGATGATAATCTATATCTCTGAAGAATCTGTATCTTCGTGGTGAGAATCTGTATCTCTGAAGAATCTGTATCTCCGGGGTGAGAATCTGTATCTCTGAAGAATCTGTATCTTCGGGGTGAGAATCTGTATCTCTGAAGAATCTGTATCTCCGGGGCGAGAATCTGTATCTCTGAAGAATCTGTATCTTCGGGTGAGAATCTGTATCTCTGAAGAATCTGTATCTATGGATGAGAATCTGTATCTCTGAAGAATCTGTATCTTCGGGGTGAGAATCTGTATCTCTGAAGAATCTGTATCTCCGGGGCGAGAATCTGTATCTCTGAAGAATCTGTATCTTCGGGGTGAGAATCTGTATCTCTGAAGAATCTGTATCTCCGGGGCGAGAATCTGTATCTCTGAAGAATCTGTATCTTCGGGGTGAGAATCTGTATCTCTAGTCTATGATGAGGAGTTTCATGCAGATAGATGCAAGGTAAACTTTATGCAAATGATCATGATGAAAGTTGATTATGAAAGTGCCAAACGTGGCTATGATGATGTGCATGTCAAATTACAATCAAAGTGTATGTAGGAAACTTGTCCAAAACAAGAAATCATTGGGAAATGTGCCAAACATGGCAATGTTAAGGATAAAAAATGTCCAAAGCAAGACATTGCTAGAAAGTGTGCCAAATGTGGCCATGATGAGGTTTATGAAACCGAAGTGTTTAAAGGAAAGTTGTTCAAGACAAGAAATCGTTGAAAGAGGTGCCAAACGTGGTAGTGTTTGAAGAAAATTTTTGTTTAGTGAAAAGGAAAGTGAAATTATCATCTCCTAACTATAGACTTTGGACTTGTAATTTATCTCCTACGAGATGAACATGCCGCCGGTGGGGTATGGTGTATGATGTGAAGGTAAGGGCTTATGTGGGCCTGTGGTGTTTGATGTGCAGGTAAGGGCTTATGTGGGCCTGTGTAGTGGAGGTGTGGAGGTAAGGGCTTATGTGGGCCTGTGTGGTGTATGAAGTGAAGGTAAGGGCTTATGTGGGCCTGTGGTGTTTGATGTGGTGGTAAGGGCTTATGCCTGTGGTGGGATGGTGGTGCTCAAGCTTTAGGTTTCAATTGGTGTTGGTGCAGACGTTATATGGTGAGTGGTTAAACTGGTGTAAAATTAAAAGAAAAGAAATTAAAAACTCAAAATAAACGTCGGGCTGCAAACAAATCCCGGTCGTAGTAGTATAGCGAATTGTAAGCGACCGGATGTCGAACCGTGGGACTAATGTACATATAATAGTACCTAAGCGTGTCACAGGAGGGGGGATTAATTGACTTGTAAAATGAATAAAAAGAAAAGATAAAATAAACTAAGTTGACAGATAAATTAAATGGAACTCTGGGTCAGGTTATTATAATCTGCATAATTAAGCTATCTCTACTGGTTTAATAATTTGGCAAGGTTCCTGTAATTTTCTTAAGGTCTAAGTCATAGACTCAAAAGAACTCGTTTACCTGTAATGCAAGGTCCGATGAAAACTCAAGCAAAATGCCTGTAAACGGCAGAGGAGTATTGAGGAATTACATTTGCAACTGAATACTAACTTATTAAATCATAACAAGTTTCCTCCAGTTTGACGGCTTAATTAACCTGTCTATTTCACCGGTCTGATCAAAATAGACTTAGGAAAGCAATTTAATAAACTCATGACATTTATTAAAAAGGTGCGAGATAACCTTTAAAACGTAACAAACTGTATTTAAATAAACCAGTAAAATAATGCATAATTAATACAAACACATAATAACCATTCCCAGAGTATAAATATTCTAGCCTAACATATTAAATAGATAAACAGAAACAAGAGTAATAGAAATCATCTGTAATCACTCCGGCTCGCTCTGCTATTTTGTATACATAGGGCTAGAGGTGGATATGGTGGACTGTAAAATAAATAAAATGGAGAAGGCGGAAGAAGAGAAATGAGATGGCGTGAGGTGAAGTGGAAGTTGGGTCGTGGATCGATTGATTGGGTGGTGGATGTGTGTGTGTTTATATAGAGGAAAGGAAAAACAGCAGATAGGAAAAAGAAGATAACAGACGCGTGATGGATTGAGGCGGTGGAAGAAGCTGAATAAGATTTTTGATCATTTATTGTAGGGGACAGAATGTGTGCAGAGTAGATGGATAATTGCAGACAGTGGACGAGTGGAAGAAGTCGGCGAAGACAAGTCGACGGACGAAGTCGACGCGAAGAAGAAAACTGGCGCGACTGACTAACTGCTGCTGTCCGCCTCCATGTCCGCCTGATAACAGGCGGTTGCAAATGCTGGTGTCCGCCAATATAGAGGCGGTAGCCTCTCTACTTTGTCCGCCTCGAATGAGGTGGTAGCCTCTTGTCTCGCCTCTCTACCTTGTCCAGCGGCTTTTGGGCGGTTGCCCCTATGCCTTGTCCGCGTCCTTTTTTGGCGTTGCCCTATGCCTTGTCCGCCTCCTTTTGGGCGGTTGCCCTTACTCTTGTCCGCCATTTTTGGGCGGTTGAAGCCTCTCACGTCCGCCTCTTCATGGGCGGTTGCCTATGTGAGTCGTCCGCCTGAGTTTAGGCGGTTGTAAGCTGACCGTGACCTATTTCCCTTCAAACTTTGACCGGCTCTAGATTCTTCGTTTGGACTCCGTTTTCTGAGCCGTTTGCGTCTATGTGTTCGTCTCTTCATCTACTTTACTTCCAGCTTGGTTTTCCTCATGTTAAACCAATAAATTTTGAGATAATAATAAAACATAAACTAGGAAAACTAACCGAAGTGGAGAAATGAGCAAGAAAAGTGCTAATATAATATATGAAATACACCTATAAAACATGCTCATTTGGACACTTATCACACCCCCACACTTATCTTTTTGCTTGTCCTCAAGCAAAATCACGTACCCAAGTAAGTAGGGAATACTCAATACTAACAAATATTATTATAAAGGTAGGATAAACATGATCTTTTAAACTTATTGAGGAGTGTGAAAAATTAACTGCTGGTGGCATAGGTGTGCTCAGGGTAAAAATAAAATATAGAGTTTCGGGGTATGATCTAAGGTACTTCAATGTTTTCTTTTAGGTGACTCTGAGGACTTTTACCATGGCCAACTTCTCTCAAGAATGGGCATTGAGGAGAAAACAAAAGGAAAAATAGATTTATGCATTTGTTCACTTTTGCATAAGGGATGAGAAAATGTAGGCATCAAGCCTTTGTATTAAGAACACTCAACTCTCTTTGTTGGTTACCAATGGTGTCTCGCAAGTCCCTTATTATTTTTTTTATTTTCTTCTTCTTCTTTTTCAACAGAGAGCACCCCTTAGCAATCCCTAAGAAGAAGACAGAAAGAAACCCTGAGCAATAAAATCCAACCATTTGCAGATTATTTGGTCACACCGCATATAAATGCTCCTCAAAAGTAATCAAAATTTTAAAATTTGTACCATTTATCCTACAATTCATAACAATATTTATTCTTAAAGAGAACAACCCACATATAAAGGGTCCACAATATTTGAATTGGACAAACGCATGATAAGGAGAGAGATTAACATTTAAGCACAAAATGTCACCGAAAAGGGCACACTCCCCCACACTTAAATTGAACAATGTCCTCATTGTTTACCAGAAAAACAAGGGAAGGTTTCAGAAGACCTTTTCGGTAAGTAGATAAAATAGAGATAACACAAAGATCACAAATAAACATTTAAGCACATAAACGCTCCTCTGCAGTTTTTATTTAAATAAAAGCGTAATTAAAGAAACTGGTACTCCCCTGATTTTATTTTTGCTTGTTTGTTAAAGGAGTTCCCCCACACTTGAGCTTCAGCCTCAAGTCGCGTAGCTTGGTTGCGGTGTAGATATGAAGGTGCACCTGCATAAGACACTAGAAGCAACTATACTACAAACGGGGTTAAATTTAGCAAAAATAAATTTAAAGAGAACCTGAAATTAAAATTAAAATTTTAAACAAAAAATAAAAAAATAAAAGTACACCCAGGTTACCTCCCGGGAAGCTGCCTTTCTTTAACGTCTTTGGCTAGACGCCTGCTTTGTTATCCTGGATCAAAACAAACGTTACCTCGGCATATAAAATAAGAAAATTAATACTCCACAAAATTTGATGTTTGAGGAGGTAATGCCGGGAACGTAGTTCTAACAGAAGACCCGGCGATGATGATTTTTCTTCCTCAAATTGGAGGATGTAAACATCGTCCTCTTGTAAGTGAGGCTCGTAGAAAGAACGCTGTTTGATATCATCTTCAGAGAAAGTTAATTCTTTGAAGGTGATAGTGGCGTTTTGTTTGGATATCTTGGCGGGAGGTGATGGCAATTCCTTCTCTTCATTTTCGAGGATGTAAATATCCTCTCTTCTGGATAGAGCACAGAGAAGGATGGAAACTGGCGGTAGGCGACCGTAGAGGGAAGAGAGTAACTTACATCCGTAGTGGGGTGTTCTTCCTCATGAATTATTTCGCTCTTTGGTTGCTGTTCTTGTTGAGCGATTCTCTCCAGGTAGTCTGGTTGATCTTCTAACCAGAGTTGTTCTTGTAATATGAGACAATCCTCATAATCATGAGCTCCCCCACATACGGAGCAGTATAAATACTGTGAATAGCAAAACTCTTGCTCGAACACCTGTTCCATTTCCATTTTTTTTTTGTGTTTTTGTATATAAAATAAAACTACTGAAACAGGTTAGAAAAAAATAATTAGAAACAAACATAATAATAATATAAACAAAATATAAAAGATAATTAATATAAACAACAAACAAAAATAATATACAAAATATTCTAATATAACAAGTGAATAATCCGGGGCTTAGGGACTAGAATAAACTAGTCCCCGGCAACGGCGCCATTTTGCAGACGTTATATGGTGAGTGGTTAAACTGGTGTAAAATTAAAGAAAAGAATTAAAAACTCAAAATAAACGTCGGGCTGCAAACAAATCCCGGTCGTAGTAGTATAGCGAATTGTAAGCGACGGATGTCGAACCGTGGGACTAATGTACATATAATAGTACCTAAGCGTGTCACAGGAGGGGGGATTAATTGACTTGTAAAATGAATAAAAAGAAAAGATAAAATAAACTAAGTTGACAGATAAATTAAATGGAACTCTGGGTCAGGTTATTAAATCTGCATAATTAAGCTATCTCTACTGGTTTAATAATTTGGCAAGGTTCCTGTAATTTTCTTAAGGTCTAAGTCATAGACTCAAAAGAACTCGTTTACCTGTAATGCAAGGTCCGATGAAAACTCAAGCAAATGCCTGTAAACGGCAGAGGAGTATTGAGGAATTACATTTGCAACTGAATACTAACTTATTAAATCATAACAAGTTTCCTCCAGTTTTACGGCTTAATTAACCTGTCTATTTATCACCGGTCTGATCAAAATAGACTTAGGAAAGCAATTTAATAAACTCATGACATTTATTAAAAAGGTGTGAGATAACCTTTAAAACATAACAAACTGTATTTAAATAAACCAGTAAAAATAATGCATAATTAATACAAACACATAATAACCATTCCCAGAGTATAAATATTTCTAGCCTAACATATTAAATAGATAAACAGAAACAAGAGTAATAGAAATCATCTGTAATCACTGCTCGCTCTGCTATTTTGTATACATAGGGCTAGAGGTGGATATGGTGGACTGTAAAATAAATAAAATGGAGAAGGCGGAAGAAGAGAAATGAGATGGCGTGAGGTGAAGTGGAAGTTGGGTCGTGGATCGATTGATTGGGTGGTGGATGTGTGTGTGTTTATATAGAGGAAAGGAAAAACAGCAGATAGGAAAAGAAGATAACAGACGCGTGATGGATTGAGGCGGTGGAAGAAGCTGAATAAGATTTTTGATCATTTATTGCAGGGGACAGAATGTGTGCAGAGTAGATGGATAATTGCAGACAGTGGACGAGTGGAAGAAGTCGGCGAAGACAAGTCGACGGACGAAGTCGCGCGAAGAAGAAAACTGGCGTGACTGACTAACTGCTGCTGTCCGCCTCCATGTCCGCCTGATAACAGGCGGTTGCAAATGCTGGTGTCCCCCCATATAGAGGCGGTAGCCTCTCTACTTTGTCCGCCTCGAATGAGGCGGTAGCCTCTTGTCTCGCCTCTCTACCTTGTCCGCGTCCTTTTGGGCGGTTGCCCTATGCCTTGTCCGCCTCCTTTTGGGCGGTTGCCCTATGCCTTGTCCGCCTCCTTTTAGGCGGTTGCCCTTACTCTTGTCCGCCAGTTTATGGGCGGTTGAAGCCTCTCACGTCCGCCTCTTCATGGGCGGTTGCCTATGTGAGTCGTCCGCCTGAGTTTAGGCGGTTGTAAGCTTGACCGTGACCTATTTCCCTTCAAACTTTGACCGCTCTAGATTCTTCGTTTGGACTCCGTTTTCTGAGCAGTTTGCGTCTATGTTTTGTCTCTCTTCGTCTACTTTACTTCCAGCTTGGTTTTCCTCATGTTAAACCAATAAATTTGTGAGATAATAATAAAACATAAACTAGAGGAAAACTAACCGAAGTGGAGAAATGAGCAAGAAAAGTGCTAATATAATATATGAAATACCCTATAAAACATGCTCATTTGGACACTTATCACACCCCCACACTTATCTTTTTGCTTGTCCTCAAGCAAAATCACGTACCCAAGTAAGTAGGAATACTCAATACTAACAAATATTATTATAAAGGGTAGGATAAACATGATCTTTTAAACTTATTGAGGAGTGTGAAAAATTAACTGCTGGTGGCATAGGTGTGCTCAGGGTAAAAATAAAATATAGAGTTTCGGGGTATGATCTAAGGTACTTCAATGTTTTCTTTTAGGTGACTCTGAGGACTTTTACCATGGCCAACTTCTCTCAAGAATGGGCATTGAGGAGAAAACAAAAGGAAAAATAGATTTATGCATTTGTTTCACTTTTGCATAAGGGATGAGAAAATGTAGGCATCAAGCCTTTGTATTTAAGAACACTCAACTCTCTTTGTTGGTTACCAATGGTGTCTCGCAAGTCCCTTATTATTTTTTATTTCTTCTTCTTTTTTTTTTCAACAGAGAAGCACCCCTTAGCAATCCCTAAGAGAGAAGACAGAAAGAAACCCTAAGCAATAAAATCCAACCATTTGCAGATTATTTGGTCACACCGCATATAAAATGCTCCTCAAAAGTAATCAAAATTTAAAAATTTGTACCATTTATCCTACAATTCATAACAATATTTATTCTTAAGAGAACAACCCACATATAAAGGGTCCACAATATTTGAATTGGACACACGCATGATAAGGAGAGAGATTAAACATTTAAGCACAAAATGTCACCGAAAAGGGCACACTCCCCCACACTTAAATTGAACAATGTCCTCATTGTTTACCAGAAAAACAAGGGAAGGTTTCAGAAGACCTTTTCGGTAAGTAGATAAAATAGAGATAACACAAAGATCACAAATAAACATTTAAGCACTTAAACGCTCATCTGCAGTTTTTATTTAAATAAAAGCGTAATTAAAGAAACTGGTACTCCCCTGATTTTATTTTTGCTTGTTTGTTAAAGGAGTTCCCCCACACTTGAGCTTCAGCCTCAAGTCGCGTAGCTTGGTTGCGGTGTAGATATGAAGGTGCACCTGCATAAGACACTAGAAGCAACTATACTACAAACGGGGTTAAAAGTTTAGCAAAAATAAAATTTAAAGAGAACCTGAAAATTAAAATTAAAATTTTAAGCAAAATAAAATAAAAGTACACCTGGGTTGCCTCCCGGGAAGCTGCCTTTCTTTAACGTCTTTGGCTAGACGCCTGCTTTGTTATCCTGGATCAAAACAAAACGTTACCTCTGCATATAAAATAAGAAAATTAATACTCCACAAAATCTGATGTTTGAGGAGGTAATGCCGGGAACGTAGTTCTAACAGAAGATCCGGCGATGATGATTTTTCTTCCTCAAATTGGAGGATGTAAACATCGTCCTCTTTAAGTGAGGCTCGTAGAAAGAACGCTGTTTGATATCATCTTCAGAGAAAGTTAATTCTTTGAAGGTGATAGTGGCGTTTTGTTTGGATATCTTGGCGGGAGGTGATGGCAATTCCTTCTCTTCATTTTCGAGGATGTAAATATCCTCATCTTCTGGATAGAGCACAGAGAAGATGGAAACTGGAGGTAGGCGACCGTAGAGGGAAGAGAGTAACTTACATCCGTAGTGGGGTGTTCTTCCTCATGAATTATTTCGCTCTTTGGTTGCTGTTCTTGTTGAGCGATTCTCTCCAGGTAGTCTGGTTGATCTTCTAACCAGAGTTGTTCTTGTAATATGAGACAATCCTCATAATCATGAGCTCCCCCACATACGGAGCAGTATAAATACTGTGAATAGCAAAACTCTTGCTCGAACACCTGTTCCATTTCCATTTTTTTTTTTGTGTTTTTGTATATAAAATAAAACTACTGAAACAGGTTAGAAAATAAAATAATTAGAAACAAACATAAAATAATATAAACAAAATATAAAAGATAATTAATATAAACAACAAACAAAAATAATATAGACAAATATTCTAATATAACAAGTGAATAATCCGGGCTTAGGGACTAGAATAAACTAGTCCCCGGCAACGGCGCCATTTTGCAGACGTTATATGGTGAGTGGTTAAACTGGTGTAAAATTAAAAAAAAGAAATTAAAAACTCAAAATAAACGTCGTGCTGCAAACAAATCCCGGTCGTAGTAGTATAGCGAATTGTAAGCGACCGGATGTCGAACCGTGGGACTAATGTACATATAATAGTACCTAAGCGTGTCACAGGAGGGGGGATTAATTGACTTGTAAATGAATAAAAGAAAAGATAAAATAAACTAAGTTGACAGATAAATTAAATGGAACTCTGGGTCAGGTTATTATAATCTGCATAATTAAGCTATCTCTACTGGTTTAATAATTTGGCAAGGTTCCTGTAATTTTCTTAAGGTCTAAGTCATAGACTCAAAAGAACTCGTTTACCTGTAATGCAAGGTCCGATGAAAACTCAAGCAAAATGCCTGTAAACGGCAGAGGAGTATTGAGGAATTACATTTGCAACTGAATACTAACTTATTAAATCATAACAAGTTTCCTCCAGTTTTACGGCTTAATTAACCTGTCTATTTATCACCGGTCTGATCAAAATAGACTTAGGAAAGCAATTTAATAAACTCATGACATTTATTAAAAAGGTGTGAGATAACCTTTAAAACGTAACAAACTGTATTTAAATAAACCAGTAAAAATAATGCATAATTAATACAAACACATAATAACCATTCCCAGAGTATAAATATTCTAGCCTAACATATTAAATATAAAACAGAAACAAGAGTAATAGAAATCATCTGTAATCACTCCGGCTCGCTCTGCTATTTTGTATACATAGGGCTAGAGGTGGATATGGTGGACTGTAAAATAAATAAAATGGAGAAGGCGGAAGAAGAGAAATGAGATGGTGTGAGGTGAAGTGGAAGTTGGGTCGTGGATCGATTGATTGGGTGGTGGATGTGTGTGTGTTTATATAGAGGAAAGGAAAAACAGCAGATAGGAAAAAGAAGATAACAGACGCGTGATGGATTGAGGCGGTGGAAGAAGCTGAATAAGATTTTTGATCATTTACTGCAGGGGACAGAATGTGTGCAGAGTAGATGGATAATTGCAGACAGTGGACGAGTGGATGAAGTCGGCGAAGACAAGTCGACGAACGAAGTCGACGCGAAGAAGAAAACTGGCGCGACTGACTAACTGCTGCTGTCCGCCTCCATGTCCGCCTGATAACAGGCGGTTGCAAATGCTGGTGTCCGCCAATATAGAGGCGGTAGCCTCTCTACTTTGTCCGCCTCGAATGAGGCGGTAGCCTCTTGTCTCGCCTCTCTACCTGTCCGCCTCCTTTTGGGCGGTTGCCCTATGCCTTGTCCGCCTCCTTTTGGGCGGTTGCCTTATGCCTTGTCCGCCTCCTTTTGGGCGGTTGCCCTTACTCTTGTCCGCTAGTTTATGGGCGGTTGAAGCCTCTCACGTCCGCCTCTTCATGGGCGGTTGCCTATGTGAGTCGTCCGCCTGAGTTTAGGCGGTTGTAAGCTTGACCGTGACCTATTTCCCTTCAAACTTTGACCGGCTCTAGATTCTTCGTTTGGACTCCGTTTTCTGAGCCGTTTGCGTCTATGTGTTCGTCTCTTCGTCTACTTTACTTCCAGCTTGGTTTTCCTCATGTTAAACCAATAAATTTGTGAGATAATAATAAAACATAAACTAGAGGAAAACTAACCGAAGTGGAGAAATGAGCAAGAAAAGTGCTAATATAATATATGAAATACACCTATAAAACATGCTCATTTGGACACTTATCAGTTGGCATGGCAATTGTTGGAACCAACAATTGCCCCCAGTATTTTTCCTTAGGACAATCTGAGCTAGAGTTCATGGCAATTGATCGGAACGATCAATTGCCCCCAGTATTTTCTTTGATTAAACGTGCGAACAAGTCTCATCCTCACAGGGTCGAGGCTTATGCTTTGATGTGGTGCTTCCTATCCTACACTCAACATGGTTGGTGTTTGCACTCGTTTCTCACTTACGGTCACAACTTCTAGACCATTGAATTTGATATTTGATGAATTTACGCATTCGATCTGTTACTTTCACGTGATTGGATACACAACTACCAAGTCGGAAGTCTTTGAGGCTTATAACGTGGCCATAGGGTGTGATGAAAGACGACAGGATCATGGAGGGATATTTGAGGTATGTGGAGCCTAAATGGGTGACCAAAGCTGCAACTTGCGTCTTCTCTCGGATTCATCTTCCTTGTCTTGAAGTCGTCGGGCTGCTTCATGTTGATGTTGTTTTCGAGCTTCTGGACTTGGACTTTTGAAGTTATCCTTTACACCATTTCTCTTTTCGTCATTTGGATTTCTTCGAGGCACTTTGGGTTTACCTTTTTGTTTTTATCCTTTATTGACTTTGCCTTCGGGGTTCTTGTGTTTCCCGGTTTTGAGTTATGAGAGTTGTTTTGATGTGCTCTCTGGATCCTGTGCCACTTTGGGCTGATTAGATTGTTATCTAAGAGTCGGGCTCCTCGCTTCCTTTGGTCACCGGGTCTTCGTAATTCATCATGGCTGGGTGATTCTGTGGAGTTCATAATATCGAAAAGGGATATATGAAAGGCTCAGCGGGGGCCTAGGGTTTAATGACAGGGTTTACAAGCTTTTGGCTATGTGGTGCTGTACCTAGGTGCTTCGTCATTCCTGATAGTTGTGTATCCGTTCTTTGTTACTTTTCGCAGGTCTAAGAGTAAATTTACAAATTATCATCCTTCGGTCGGAGTTATGCCATTTACATTTTCCTTTGTATGTGGTCCACCGGAGTCGTGTAAAAATGACACGCTCGTTCACTCATGGTTTTTTTCCGCTCAAGACACTCTCGTGAATTTCACTTAGAGACTAGTTCACACGCTTAAACGAAAGATTAAGATGACGATCCTGAACTCAGATTGCCCCAGTATTGACCTGGGGTTTATGACACACTTAAATAGATGCGGATTTTGGAATGCTTCGTGGATATTATGGGATAGTCTATGGTGTGAGGACGGACATGTTCACCCTTTTAGAAACAAAAGACAAGTCATTTTATTCCATAGTCGGGACATGATTACTCTGTGATCCCTTAAAAAGAAAACAAATTTTTGTGTTTTTGTTTTGTTGAATGAATGCACAAAAAAAAATTACGAAAATCGAACTATGCTCTTATTCACGAATGGAAGATAACATCAAAAGTTGTAATCTAAAATGATAAAGGAAGCTAACTACCATAAAAGTTAGAAGAATGATTGAGAAAAGAAAACTACTAAATCGAGAAAACTTCTGAAATAGTGATGTGAACAGTCAGATGCCAACGTGTTGAAGACTGGAGCTGTTGACCGTCGGGGCGCCATTAACCATGATTGTCTTCCTTCCAGCTTCGAGTGGGCCCTGTAAAATGCCCATGGGTTATGTAGGGAGTAACTGGGCCTGAGTCTTCGCCAATTGAGAGTGAAGTGCATAGATTAGAGTGATTCCTAGACTAGAACGGACATGTAGGCCTGAATCCAGAAATTGAGCAAACAAGCTGAAAGAAATCACATGGACCGTGAATGGGCCACTGGGCCGAGGGATTAGCCTTGAAGTCTAGATTCATTTGATGCTCTTGTTGGGCCTTGAAGCCGGAAACTGGAATGAATTATGCAAACTATCTTGGATTCAAAGTTTTTATGGGCCGAAATTCTGATTGAGAGCGAAGCTCATGGGCCAAAACTATGAATTGGTCTATGGGCTCAAATGGAATGAGTTATGAGTGTGGTACTTGGGCCAGAATGATTGCTCTATATGTGAACTGGAATTTGGGCCGAGTGATTTTGGTTTGGCCTAACAGATGACACCTAGATCTAAGGTTTTGGGTTAGGGTCATGATAAGAAGTCTACCTACACTAGAATGAGCCCTTGGGCCGGAATGTGTTTTGGGCCTGAAGTAAAGCACATGAGCTGGAATGGTCGCTAAATCACAATGGGCCTAACTTTCTTCGGGCCAGAGAAGATGGTTGCTAAGCTGAAAAAGATTTTGTTTTCAGGACTTGTGAGTTATTTCAAGTTCAGATGGATTTCCTTTTATGGGCCTAGAACTAATGGATAATTCAAAATGGGCCAGAAGAGAAATCACCTAAGTTTAGGCCTTTGGGCCGAAGCCCGAACGACTCACATGTTAAACTAAACAGGGCCTCTGGGCCGCAAACAAATAGAGCTGCCAATTCGTTTTGGGCTAGGTTGATGTAGGAGAAGTTCCTATCAATCTCTAGGCTGGGTAGTGGGCCGATCATACAAGCAAACAAGGCCCACACAAATTCAACATGTCCTCACTAGATGTTTTAAATCAACCGGGTATGGATCGATCCGGAGAGGTGCTTGGGGCGTGGGCCCAGGTCAACACAAAGGGATAGGGCTTGCACGCTATTCTCTTTGGGCTTCCCCACTCTTTTCACATCACCTGAAGGTGTGCGTCTACGGTCGGGTCTTTGACTGACCAAACAAAGGGCTAGGTAAGGGCACTGCCAGGAAAACGCTTGGGGCTAAGGCCCAGGTATTAAGGGGGTGTGGTTAGACGACATCCTCCTCTTTTCCCCCGCTTATTCACATCACCTAAAAGGTGTGAGTCCCTGACAGGGGACCCTAGATGGGTCCCGGGTGAAACTGGTTTGTGTGGACCCTCGCTCTCATATGATGCAAGGGTGCAAAATTTAAAGTGCGCACGAAAGTAAACAAACAAGTATAAGCCATAAATAAACAATTTTTCGAGTTAAGCCCTCTTTCTTAAATTAAACAAGTTAAAATTAAGAATTTATCCCCAGCAGAGTCGCCAGTCTGTGAGCCTCGATTTTAAACCCTATCCTATGTTGATTAAAGTTGATTAGGATCTAAACGGGTTTAGGTCCACTTATAACCTAAGATTAATAACTATGTCATATAACAATAATTATTAAAACCTAAGCTAGCTCACTGGAACCTATTATGTGTCGCCACCTAATTTTGACCTAGATTAAATTAGGAAAGGAGAGTTCGGGTTCGGGGCTTGATATTCGACTTATTTAGGGTTCAATTACTTTCATTACCCTTCCTAGGTCGTTTTTCCTCTACTTGGTTTATTTACGGCTTATTACGAGTCGTTTTAACCTAAGTGCGCGAGCTTCTGTTTTTTTTTGTGTTTTTTAGCATTTTTTGACAGAAAATTAAAGTAAAATTAAAGATGCCTAAACTAGGATTTCGGAGGCAGAATTAGGTCAAATTTTGTTTCCGTCCGTAGCCACGGACCTAATGTCCGAAACCACGGACCCCAGTTAACCTATATAAAAATAAAAGTCGAATTAACAGAAAACAGAAATTTGTAAAGTCCGGGGCCACGGACAGGCTGTCCGTGGGCCCGGACATTATTAGAAAACCTAAATTTTTAAAATTTAAAAATCCCGCCGCCGTCCGTGGGCGTCCGGCTTACGGACTGGGAGTCCGGGACCCCGGACATGACGTCCGTGGGTGCGGACAGCCCTTGGACGGCAGCGTTGAGGCTGTTCCCGAAGGTGTTTTTGGCTCAAATTTTTATGGGTGTGCAGCCTGAAAGATGTACAAGACGTTAGTGATTGAAAGTTTTCAATTTGAATTCGAATTAAGCACGAAACTTAGCAAACAAGTTATTGGGCAGAAGCGAAAACAAACGCTAATTCAGAAGCGATAAAAAGTCAATTCGATTCCAATTTTAACACAGAGTAGTTAAAGTTGAACAAAGTCAGAAAAACAAGACTTCAACCTGTTTACCTTCGGATTTAATGAGACTCTTCACAACGGGGATCTTTTTGGTGCTTTGTTGATGCCGGTTTTGGATTGACTTCGAATTGTGCTTCTGACTCCTTCTTCTTTATGCTGTTAAGGACGTTTCTCTTCTGTTTTTGTGGTGGTTTGTGTGTTTTTTGGTGCTTGGAGTTTCAATAGGAGAAGAAAGGATGAGTTTTTGGTGATTTCGGGGTGATTTGCAGTGTTTCGGTATTGATTTGAGGCTTGGAAGTGTTAAAACGTGGGGAGAAAGTTTGTGGCTGTGTTTTCTGACTTAGGAAGTGTCCCCCCCCTCCCTAATTCGTTTTGGAGGTTCTTTTATAGAAAGTTCTTGGAGCTTTTATCTAGAGCGGCAATTGATAGACAAATCTTATCTAATGATTTTTTGTAATGTAATGATATCTTATTTTTTTTTGTGCTCTAAGGGATCTGATAGATATGTTGCAGGACGATAAAAATTCTGAAATTTTAACCAACGATAAAGAACGAATTTTAAGAATTTTGAGACTTGGAATCAGGTTATTTCGATAAATAACCTATTAGATAAAAATCGCACAATATGGAATCTCCCATAATTCATAACTAATTATTGGAAAGTCTAAATAACGAAATTCCAACGGCATTAGTCTCTAAAATCATCCTCTATCTTGTGTTAAAATTGCGTGACATTTTGGTTTTATTTCGGTATTTTCCAGAGGAGAGAGAAAATTGCAAAAATGATTGAATTTCTCTTTTAAATTTTGGGATAAGGTTCCTAATAAAATAATTTCAGGTTTATGACTCTATGTAGTCATGGTAACCATGTGACAATTTTATTTTAATTTTGGAAACCTTTTAATTTCTATTTTGAGGCTATTTCATGTGTTGATTATTAAAGAAATTAGCTTATAATATGAATTAAAAGCTAAATTTCCAGAATAAATATTATCAGAGAATCATGAAATACCTTTCATAATGACCATGATATTTGGAAGTGTTTGGAGATAATGAACAAGTCATAGAAAAATAGAAAATCCCGAGAATGTCCTTGGAAAATCCTGCATTGGTGCATTTTGACCACTTTGCCCTTTATAACACGTATGCCTTAGAGACTACTCCGGGGGGGTTGAAATTTTGGGTATAACAACAGTAGTAGGCAGTCACGCCCGTGGACACTGCCTCATCAGGGATAATGCCGATACAACCTTCACAGTCGGCTGCTTGGGCTGCATTCGGTATGATACTGTGATCCCTGTAGCTGACTTCTGGAGGAGACGATGCTCTGCACAGTGGTCTGCCTCGGTACCGCTATAGTGTGTCCATGCCCACAATTATGCCGAACCCCATACCAGGGAAGACTATGGCATCCAGAAGAAAGTCTGCTCCCTTGATGTGTATGCTCAAATTCTTGCACTGCTTACTGCACTTGATCAGCTCTCTGGATGGCAGCAAGACTGAGCAGTCATGGATATCCTCTGTTGGAGCATCGATCTTAGCATGAAACGCTTGTGTAACGAAGGAGTGGGAGGCACCAGAATCAAACAGGATTGTGGCCTTCACTCCATTAACTAGGAATATGCCTATAATTATAGGGTAGATTTTAAGATTCTGAGTTAACGTTCCAAGGTAATTACTCGGGGTTAATGTTTGTACCTGTGATGACCATTCCATTGCTCTGGCTTGAGCCTGGTTCAACACATTCAACCTGATCCCTGAGTTTCCAACCCCTACAATGAAGCAATAAAATTCTTAGAATTTCCATTCTTATTGAAAGTTTCTTGAGCAACTTAAAATTTACAATGCTGAAATTGTAAAGTACAAGGATAGGTCTGTCTAAAGGTTAGGTTCAGACGGCCCGGTTTCATATGGGTCTGGTTAATGATGGGTGTGGGGGCTGTGTTGGGCTTGATTCTCTTCACCCCATGGTAGATGAGTCTAGCTACCCCACCAAGGATCAGTACATCACCCGACTTCAGGAGGATCTTGGTAGCAAGGTCCATCCTCCTTTGATCACCAAATAGGAACTTCGCGTCGTCTCCAAGTGATATGGACACAACTGGAACTCCTCTAGTGACGGACTCTGGCGACTCGTCCTTGTCTTGGTGCATCCCTAGCTTACCCTCCTTTCCATAGAAGTTGATGATGCACCGTCTGAGGTTAGGTCTGGGACGGGCTCATCCTCCAATTCTTATGCTGCCTTAACTGCAGCTCTAATGATGGTCTACATTCCTCCGGGATTGGTGGCACCTCCACCTCTTCATAGCTCTTGGTGGTGTGGTCCCACTTCTTTCCTAGGCACATGATCTTCACCTTCATGGTTGAACCATTCTTGAAGGTAGGGGTTAAAAATTTCCTTCCTTCACGCCTAACTCCCTGATCTTGAGGATCAATGCATACTGGACTGCCGGGGTCAGGTACTCCGTAGTAAGATCATCCGGGTCTCAAGACCTCACACTTCTCTGGTGGTGTGGTTTGGCTTCAAAAGGGATGTTGGGTGTGGTATACGGCAAAATAGGAAAGCAAATATCGAAAGCTGAACAACAATTGCCATTAAATAAATAAGTCAAGGTTCAAACCTGGAAATGAAGGGTTCGAAACGAAACAAAATGAAGGGTTTATAGTTCATCCCTTTTACATTGACAACGAAAAACTAGACAACTGAATGTAAAGAAATAAGGGTTTAAGCCTCTTCATGGGGAAAATAGTCCTCACCAGGTGAACTCGGGTCATCACTCGCTGCCTCGACGCGGTCCACAATGTTAAGGACCGGTGCCTTGCCCGGCCTCTGGGGGTAGTTCTGTCCCGGCCTCTACGGATGGCTCTGGGCAGGGCGGCTGGTAGATGGTCCAGCACCTCCTGTGCCACCTCGGCCTCCTCCAGTAGTAGTAGCAACTAGGGCTCTAGCAGGGTTCCCGGTGCGTGGCTTGTAGTTCCTGGAATCCGTGTTCATGAAGCATTCGAATGATCTGTGCCCCTTCTTACCGCAGTGGTTGCAGTCCACCAGGTTGCCCTTACAATCCTTGCCCGGGTGGTCCTTCTTGTACCACTTGTAGAAGAACTTTCTCGTAAGTTGGTTCCCTGTTTCAGTTTCAAGATTAGTAATTGGGATAATAAAATGTAACCACTTTGGAGTTTCTAATTTATCTCACCCTTAAATGGCTGGGAGCGGAGTGGCTCAGCATTAGTATATGAGGGGACCATGGCCTTCTCGTTCCTACCCTTGTAGAACTTTCCCTTCCTCTCATAATTCTGGAGAAATTCCCTCCATTTCCTCTTTCTCCATCCCCCTTCCTCATGCCTAGCACAGAGTCCTGGTAGGCAATGGTGGTCTCGCAGTCATTTGCGTCATCCGCAACTCCTATGGTGACAATATATGTTAGTGGGGAAACCTTTGCGTCCCAGAAATTTTAAATCATGTTCCTTACCTGTAGGGTCATCCCTTTGGTGGAACCGATCATAGTCATGATTCTGAAGTTCAAGCCGGTGTGGAATTTATCCACCAGATACCTCGGAGCGTAAGCTCCCTCTCCAATAACAGCGAGTAACTCCACAAACTTATTGTAGTACTCAGCAACAGAGAGATTCCCTTGCTTCAGCTGCTCAAACTCACTCCTCATCCTCTTCTGTAGATAGGATGGATAGAATTTTTCTCTCAGGGCCACTAGAAATGCTTGAAAGTCAAAGTTCGCCTGGGCCATCAGCTCGGCTCTAGCAGTCTGCCACCATCGATGCGCGGGTCCCTGAAGAAAGTAGGCCGCTATGTCCACCTGGCGATTCACTGGAACATGCAGAGAGGTGAAGGCCTTCGCATCTCGTCTATGTATTTCTCTAAAGTCTTCGGTTCTGGTTGGCCTTCATAGATTGGAGGACGAAGGTCGTTAACCGCCTTCAGCCAGTTGAACTCCCGGGGACCATTAGGTGGTGGCGGTGGTGGCTGTGGGATCTGAGCCTGCTGGGGCCAATGCAGCTGTCACAATCTGCTCTATGACCTCTGGGGTGACAGCGTCGGGTCCATAGCCTCCTGACGGACGAGCTCCTCCTCTTCCTCCTCTTCGAGACATCTAGCTGGTATGACGGTTTTGTTACTCAGAAGGCGTATTGTAAAGTCTAACTATCTATGTAGTAGTATAATGAAATATTTATAACGTCCTAAGGACGGTTTGTAGGTACGTGAAGTAAGTAGTAAAGTAAGTATGGGGTAAGAGTCACACGCCTTTCTAGAATTGTCACTTCCCAATTCTACCCCAGTTCCCTAGTTTTAAGTGCACCTATAATCTAAGTGTTTCACTCGGCTTGTCTTCTCGGGTTCAGAGCGTAACTACGCTCTGATACCACTTTCTGTAACGCCCCTATTTAACATATTTATAGCGGAAATAAAATACTAAAGGTGTACAGATCATCGGGTTCCAAACACCCGGCACCAAACCTCACCAATTACAACTTAAAGATTACAATTGTCACGGCCTGAACCTCGAGAAAACTTAACAAAAGTAAAACAGTAATAAAACATATAAACTCTCAAAACCTAATCCCATCCCAATCACTCGTTCTCTTCGTGGTCACCTGTAAAATAACTCGTACCTGCAAGATAAAACCAAGCAGCCCACCCCAAGAGGGGTGGGTCAGTTCCCTGGAATGGAACTGGTACGATCCTCCAAAAACAAACTTATAATACAACTCTTAAATAAATAATAGCAGGAAACAATCTCTTAAACCACATAGAGGAACAAGGCATCTCACAAAACACCAAACAAGATAACAAGATAAGAATAAGGGTTAATAACAGAAAAGGAAAGTTAGCGAAACAAAACCACATCATGTGTTAGTGAACGTCCATTGCCTTAGTTAAACCCAATTCCCGTCAGGAGTAGAAAGACTCAGATAGTCACAAAGGACTAGGAATGAAGAGATAGATCCAAGAACCAATAACTCAAAAGTGGAATAATTCAACTGGGAGAGATGGCCCCCACCGCCAAGTACGTCCTTTTAGGACAGGGGATATACACCCCCTCACTGTCTACAACGTCCCTTTTGGGACAGGGGATATACAGCCCCTTACTGTCTATCACGTCCCTTTTTGGGACAGGGGATATACAGCCCCTCACTGTTACCATTGAAGACGCGCGCACGCCGAAACCTCAAGAACCAGCTCATGGATGAAACGATATCCAGAGTCAAAAGAAGAATCGACCTTTTTCCAAATTCCCACCAGATCACTAACTACCCAGAGCAATACCAAAACACTCAGTCCTACAGAGTGCAGAAGCGTAAACCCTAAGCAGCCAATGTCTAATGGAACAACCAAATAGAAGGAACCAATACCCAAGTGAGTTTCACATCCAAGGCTCAGTTTGTCACACAAGCTGAGTTAGTCACACAACTATTTCCTTTTTAGAAATTCCTCTTAAAGTCAGTTAGCATTTTTCAAAACGTCTCATAAGTCAATCAGCAAAAGTAACAGAGTACGAGAAATCGTACCTGGTATGCGAAGAACAATAAATAACTCGAATAAGTGATTCCCTAATTGTAACCTATAATTAAGGTGTTCCAAGTGTCGATTAGTTAAGGGACTTATAAACTAATCAACCTTCTTTTCTTGCTGATTAATAGTTAGTCTACCATTATTCTCTCACAAATGATTTTTCTACTCCTTATACTATTATCCTTTATTAATATTTAGATTCTATTTGATTCCATTTAGTATATTTCTAGAATTCATCTTCTGAATTTTTAAGTGGCATTTGGTTAATTATTCTACAGATTGGGCTTTGTTAACTAATTATAGCCCATTCAATGATAAATTTATTCCAGAGTCCCAAGTCTTAATGTTATGCTTTTGATTAAACCCTTAAGTTACTAATGGCTATTTAATTACCACCTAGGTATTAACATATAAGGTTTAACATATATATATTCTACTTATTATAACTAACACAAGGAATATTATTTCCCTCATCCATTCTAAAGTATTTATACACATATCTATATATATATCTTTAAGTATTAAGATTTATCCCTAACATCTTTAGGAAATTTTATTGTATTTAATTATGTTCAATAACTTTTAGGCATACCACAACTGACATATGGTTTAATAAATAAAATGTTTTCCTTTATTTATTTAATATATATAAGTATACCTGTATTAGAATTTAACTAAGACATCCCCTATGTAACTCATTATATTTAAACTATCTTATTACTACAACCTTTAACTGTATTCCAAGTATGTTTCATAAAGTATTTCTTTTACTATATCTTAGGATTCTAGCTCTTATAACATTTAGTTATTATAAGTGTTAATTTATTAGTTCCTTGCTTTACCCTAAGTTACTACTTTATTCCCTTTTTATATATGCGTAAAAATATATTTATTCCTTAGTTTAATTAAAAATATTAACTCCCATATAGTATAATAAATAAACGTAAAAATAATTAAATTCCTTGATTTACATAAGTTTCTACTTAAATAAGTATATATACATATATGTAAATAATTTCACTTCTCTTAAAAGCTAATACCAAAACATTTATAAACTTACTGTTATTAAATGTTAATTTAGTGTTCCATATTTTTCCCAGCTTAAAAAGTTTATTAACAAACCATACTTTAATTTTTGGTTACATTAAAACCATATATTATAAGTTATTCTTATGAAAAACTCATAAACAAATTTTTAAAACCTTTTACCATTGCCCAAAAATTCCCAAACTTAATATAGAGTAACTATAACATTTAGACATATTATAAAATTTTTATTTCATAAAAATATCTTTTTAAATTAGCCAAATAATTCCAGAAAACCCGTAACTTGCAAAAATCATAACTTATGTTTAAAAACTCCAAACCCATAATATATTACATCAAAATAAACTAGATTTGATAAGGAATCTGTGGTTAAAATTTCAAGTCAAAACACCTTCGGGAAGGCCATTAACTAAATTCAACAAGTTAGGGTTTATTTCTGAAATCATAATAAAAACTTATACTCTTAATTTGAAACGATCTAATCTCAGCCGTCCGTTTTCTTATAACTACAATCGGACGGCTGCTGAATGCCGAGTTCATCATTTGCCCCCTCAACCCAATTCGAGTACTAAATTCCCATTTTCTCTCAATCTACAGAACGAAATCAAGTGATTCTTCCTCCATTCGTTTCGAAATCAAATTCCGGTTCTAATGACACCGATTTCCCCAATTATAATGCAGTATTCCGAAAAATCGATTCTGGGTTCTATTCGACTAGGGTTCTAAGCAGTTCGAATTCAATTTTGCAAAATTCTACATATACGAAGCATAATAAACTTAATTGGTGGTTGGGTTAGGTCGGAAACACGACAAGGTTTGACAAAACAGAGCAATTGATCGGAAACTTACCGGAGTTGCAACAACGGAGGAAATTTGAATTCGAAGTTCTGGAAAAGTTCAAACTTTTGAGCAGTTCACGAGGCCGACTTTGAGGATCTATAACTTGCAGTACAGATTGAGTTAGGCTATGTGTAAGGGCTTAATCGAAAGAGTAAACTTACCTCTACATATTGATAACAAGAACTAATCCTAACTCGCAACACACAGAAAGAAATTATAGTCGCAAGTCACGAGTTTATACCTTACAGTTTCGGTATGATTTTATGTGCTGCGGAATCAGAGACTTTAGGCAACTATATCCTCCAAACGGTTACGAATCAGACTTGGGCATAAACATGAAAATTGTGGAGGGATTAGAGATATTTAAAACAAGCTAAAGAAATCGAATTTTTGTTGAGAGATAGTGATTATTCTTTTTAATCGGTCTATTAGTTATTTGATAATATTATTTCACTTAACACTGTTGCTCAGAATTTCTCTGTAGGATTTCAAGGCCCTGTGGAAAGATAAAGGTGCAAAAGCGTATGAAAATCCGTATGTGGAGAGTAATGAACAATGGTTTAATGACTAATTCAATCCGAAGGAGAAGAGGATTTTCTGATAATTTTTCTTGTTGTTTTTTGTGGACATGAGGAATCATTGATCCATGTGCTCAGAGACTGTGTGATTGCAAAAAAAGATCTAGAACCAAATTGTTATAGCTGCTGATCATTATCGGTTCTATAGCTCTTGTTTTCACGATTGGATACATTTGAACCTTTCCCAGTATTTTATATTTAACGTTAATTACAATTGTGTGTCTGTATTTTTTACTGTCTGCTTTCACCTCTGGAAATGGAGAAACAAGAAAAATTTTACTGATAACAATATTGTGTTCTTACCGTTTCAGATTATTATTAAAGCATTGGTCTACAATAGAAGAGCATGGAAATTCAATGAGATGTTATCTTGCGCAGAAAGCCTGGTCCAAAGCCGTTCTTCAGACAGCAATGAAGAGAATTCACCACCGTACATCTCATTACCTGAAGGTTGTTGCTGCTTCCACATTGATGTGGCAGTAAATCCCACATCTAGCATGGCAGGGATCGAAGGAGTTTGCAGAAACTCAGAGGGATGGTGGATCATTAGATTTGCGGCTGCTTTATGCACACTGATGTAATCACTGCGGAAACTAAGGCACTATTGTTTGCACTTGAAGTTTCAAAGGTCGGATCCTCAGAAATGTCTATTTTTTTTGTCGGATTCCTTATCGGTGGTATCATTACATTAATTCAGGATTGTCCAAGGTGTCACCCTCTTAGGCCTCTGATTCTTAAATGTAGAGAATTGATTGGTGGGGGGAGGGGTAAGCTAGGGGGGAGGGTTAAGCTACAAGAATAGCCATATTCCTATATCACAAAATGATCTAGCAGACGCATTGGCGAAATTTGGCTTCATATATAGGAACATTCAGACTATTTTGTTTGACTACCCACCAAGGTGAGCAATGCCCTTTTGTAGAAAGTCTGTTATGTAAATTCAGTTCATTAATAAATTGAGGGTTTCCCTCCGTGTATCAACAAAAAAATGGGAAAATTACATCGCCCACCCATGACGTTTGGCGAAATTACACAGCCCACCCACGAGGTTTCAAAAATTACTTTGCCCACCCATGTGGTTTCCACAATTTTACATCCAGCACTTTTCTAATATTTGATCAACTTAAAAGATGGTTAAATGATATCCAAATTTGATGAAATTTTACATGGACGATATTAAAGTGTTATATTTTGGTAAAACGTGAAATCCAACGTTTTTTAAGCTCATATATGATCCGTGGACCCGATGAACGTGTCTCATGTTTCATTGGGTCCCACAGGTCATATATGACCTTAAAAAACTTAGGAATTGGCATTAAACAAAAATATAACACCTTAGCATCGTTCATGTAAAGTTTCATCAAATTGGATATCATTTAACCATCTTTTAAGTTGATCAAATATTAAAAAAGTTGCTGGATGTAAAATTGTGGAAACCACATGGGTGGGCTGTGTAATTTTTGAAACCTCGTGGGTGGGCTGTGTAATTTCGCCAAACGTCATGGGTGGGCGATGTAATTTTCCCAAAAAAATACTACATATTAGAAGAGAACTAAGTTTCTTAAGGGTCGCAGATAGTTTTATTGGGTTAACCGTTCTTCATACTATTAAATTTTGCATCAATTTCAGTTGCATGTCAACATCCTAGGGTATTACTAAAATTGGTTGTATGTAGTCCACTTTACTCGAAGACCATCACTCTAGTGCGGGGTTAACATTTATCAACAATAAACCCTCAACTAGAATTGCAATTTTGTGGCATTTGGATTTTTGACTATGTTTGATAACAGTAGTTTGCACTACTTTATGATGGACTGACACTAAATGAGAGGATTGAATATAACTCACTCATTTTTTGTTAGTGGAATTAGCCATAATTCATCCGTTTCTTTGTCTAGATTATTGATTACTTATTGGAAACAAGAAAAATATAAAATCAGATAGCTATTATCCGAAACCATCTACTACCAATGATAAGCTAACACCAACATGTATTCGCTACACCCATTAGTAGCTAAAGATAGCTACATTACATGTACAAATAATAGAGAAAACATGTACAATATATCTATAAAAACATGTACATTACTTATATAACAAATATTGTACACAAAATAGTACTTTCAGTATAATTGTTTATTGTACAGGTTTTCATTGTACATGTTTCGTTGTTAGTTGCACTACATATACACGTAGCTAAGAATTTGTCATTAGGTTTTAGGTGATGCAAGTTTGAGCCTTATAGGTGGTTGCCTATGCGACAGTCCATATGGCTACTAACTATATATAAAATTATCACTTTCAAATAAAATGTTAACTGATTGTAATTTTATTATATGAGTCCAAAATGAATTTTTTTCACCATTTTTTATCTAAATTTTTTATATTCAAAACAAGACCAGTCATATATATGGTTTGACAACTTAAAAATAAATTAACAACATGGGTGGGTTGAACAGTATGGAAACCCTGGAGCTAGTTGCATGTGGTATGTGGCTCCATGTCACATGTACAACAGTTATTGGCCCTCTCACTCTCCTCTATTTTATTGAAAAAATGTAATTTTTTGTAATTTATAGGTTCTGGTGGGAATACGAGGAGAGAGACATGAGAGAGAAAAGTATTTTAAGGGGAAAATTATATTAAATTTCAAAATATTATAACTTACAAAATATAAGTGCAAAAATTAAAAAAAAATATACCATTGTTGATTATAATCCGTGCTCTTCAAAACAAGATGCATCATGGATATGTTTAGGTAAACTTAAAATTTTATGTTTTTAGAATGAGTATATATTATGTATTTTTAAAGTGAATCTTATTCATTAACAAACAAATTTGTTTAATAATAAAATGAACCTTATTCATTAACAAAATGAATCTTGTTTAAAATTTACTATTCTTAAAATAAAAATTCTCTTTTAGAAAAACAATGGATTCACATTATTTATTATCAAAGGTTTATTTTTCTTAATATAAGATTCATATTTCTTGAACATTTGATTCACTTTTTTCTCCAACAAAATATTCATTTTTAATAGATGAAAGGTTCATATTGTTCTCGCATAAGTTTGTAGTAAGATTCACTTTCTTAACATTTGATTCACTCTTTTTAAACAAAAAAAAATTCAATTTTCTTAAGGAAAGATTCATATTGTTCTCGCATAAGTTTGGGGTAAGATTCATTTTTAAAACATAAGATTCACTTTTCATAAATATAAGATTCACTTTACTTAAACATTTGATTCACTTTTCTTAAACGAAATATTCAGTTTTTAATAAATGAAAGGTTCATATTATTTTCGCATAAACTTGTGGTAATGTAACACCCCAGCCGCTAATCCTTCCTTTATCCTCTAATCCTTCCCGTAATTGCCTTACTCGCAGCGGAATACTTACCTACTCCCGGCGGGTGGTACAATGCCGTTAACCATCCAAGGTTAACAAGGCTACTACTACTTACCGTATCGGTCTGACGATTAGAATGAATACATACATACTACATACTTTACAATACCAAATACTTAGCTTACATTTGATTACCGAGTATACCGAATATATGAATTACATTCCATGTCTACTTCCCAAAATGATGAGTTTATACAACTACTCCTTCCTAACCAATCAAGAATTCAATATCCCAAAAAGGTGTACCACATGGTACACCGGCTACACAAAAGGCTTTAGCCGTGTACAACTCAGTACACGTTTCAATTCTACTACTACTCCAAAAAGAATCACATCTTGACCCTACTTTACCTTCACGCCTCGCGGGTACCTGTGGAGTAAAAACATTCCCCCTAGGGGGTCAGCTTACGCTGCATATGATAACCGCATACCCCGCGTACTAGCGAGGGTACGCCAACTATTTGGTCGAGTACATGCGGTTCGTTTCATTCATACATACATACATGCTTTATACAATCCAATACAATACGATGTATTCATTTTACCAAGCATACATACATACAATACATACAAGGAATACAATACAAGTCATTCATTCATACTTACCATACTCACCGCATCACGGAGATACAATTCTCCAATACATACAAGGGTCTTGTTAGCCTTATTACACACCGGGTTAATCGGGTGTTCAATACTTTTACTCCGGGTCAATGACTTACAATAGTCAAGACCAATACAAATACAATACATACTTTTTACATACTTTACTTCCAGTTAAGTCGGTATGACCTCCGGCAGGCAATACTACTTCCCACCACCGGGCTTTAGGGTGGCCCACTAATCCAGGATGCTACCCATACAAAGGGAATTGGTCCAAGGAAAAGATCATAGCCAGGATTTGGTTCCAACCTCTTGTGGTTCCTTATCCTCACGCGTGGCCGAAACTATATCGGGCTTCTACTCATTCCATTTTACTCATTACTCATGTTAGGAGTTAGGTGGTTAGGAATTAGTAGAAGTCCATGCTTACTTCCATACATACATACATACACAAGTACTCATACTTACACATACACTCCATTTCCATTCATTCATTTCATGAATTATACAAACTAAATGTTCAAGAGTATAAACAAGAACAATATAGTTCAAACACACATAAGTGCAATATAAATCCGATTCATGCATTTATCTTGTTGGTGATCACATAAGCACACAAATCGGGGTAACCAAGTTAGGATACAGGGCATGAGGAAATCATACCGTTCACCGTCGAACACGTCCTACCGGTTCCCTTGGAGATCAACTATTTGATTCCTATACATACATGAAGTAGTATGAGCAATGATCTATTATTGATCTACTTACTCCTTCATTGGTATTTTCAATGCATACTTACTACTCCATTACTTTCTTACTTGGTTACAAAACCATTCTTTCCTTTATTACGTCATAAACTTGTTTTCTTACAAAATTACTTACTTCCTTACCATTATTACTACATCAATGGTGTATTACGACATATATATGCATATAGGTATATAGGCATATATATATGTATATATGATTACTATAGTCATATAATTAAAACATTTTTTTTTTGTAAGTGTTTGGGCCGTCCGACCCACCGTCCGACCCAACCCTGGGTCGGACCATTCCAGTAGGTTTTCGCCCTCTGAAATTACTCCCGTCCGACCCAGCACTATTCCGTCCGACCCATACCCTCTGGGTCGGACCATTCCAGAAGGTTTCGACTTTGTCATCCAGGTCATGTCCGACCCACGTCCGACCCAACCTCTGGGTCGGACGAAGTCAGAAACTTCGAAGAAGAAAAATTTTACCCGTCCGACCCACGTCCGACTCACGGCCCTGGGTCGGACCATTCCAGAAAGATTTTCCGTTGTTTTTCAAGGCCCGTCCGACCCACGTCCGACTCACGGTTCTGGGTCGGACGGTTCCAGAAAGTTTGATTCTCAATATTTAAGCCATGTCCGACCCACGTCCGATCCAGACGCTGGGTCGGACGGTTCCAGGACATGGCTACAGATTTATTTTTCTTTCCCAATTTCCCCCTTGCTTCCCTAATCCTTACCAATACTTCCCCACATGATTTAGCACTAATTAACACTCTAAATCACCTTAATTCATCCACCAAACTTGTCACTCAATCCTTACATTTACTTACACATTTTCCTCATTACATTTTCAACACTTATACTAGTTTCCTCACACTTATGCTACAGATTTTTACCTTAACTCTTACACTTCAATACTCCTTCAACTAATGTTACTCCTAGCATCCAAAATGCATTATCTTACACTCTAGTTTCCTTCTATTTACAAACTCATTTCCAATCTGTTACAACTACTAAGGCAATCCATCAAAACTCTCTAACTACTTCCTCTTTTTACCCAAGCTAAGTCCTCTCATTTCTACACAAAATTTGACATGGTTTCCCCTATATTTCTAACATTCTCCACACACTATTTCAGCTCACAAGTTCTCATTCTCACAACCTGTTTACACAATACATTATGTACACCATTCATCACTACTACACAACATAATTTCCTGCACATATACACATACTACCCAAGGTTTTCCCAAGCTTTTAAACTTCATTTAAAATACTTCAAAACTGTTACATTATCCATTCTCAATACACTACCACATTGCTACTACTTATTACTCAATTCCATTACTCATTTTACTTACTCAAAAACTGTTACAATACCACATACGCAAACTAACCCAAGGTAAGAGCATTACCTTGACTTGCTAGTTTCTTTCTTCCTTTCCTCTCCTTCTTTTCCTCTTTCTTTCTCCTTGCTCTCGGTTTCAATGGGGTTCACACACCAAGTGCTACAACCCATACCAATACACAATATCAATTTAGCATCCATTTTATACTAACCCTAGAATTTAAGTTTTAGGGTTTAGGAAAGAGTGTTACCTTCCAATGAGTAGATGACAAAGTTCTTGTCTAGCAAGAGAACAATATTTCTAGCCCAGAAGGAGCCAAAATCGGCTGAAGCAACAAAGAGCCAAGGGTTCAAAACATGGAAATTCTTAAAATGCCAATGAGAGCTAGAAAAACATGGATTTTCGAACTTCTTTTACCTCAAGATGAAGAGGAGGTGAAGGTGCTTCTAATGGTGGCTTCAAATCTCCAAATGGTGAATACCCTCAAAAACGAAATAGAGCTTTTGAGTTTTTGAAAGGATGAGAATCTTCTCCTTTGCAAGGGGATTCTAGTGGTGTAATTTTTGTTGCATTTGGAGGAGGTTTGGGTACTCAAAGAGAGGAGAGAAGGTGAGGTTTTTGAGAGTTTCTTCAATTCTCCATGTTTGTCGCTGGAGCAAGAAGGAGGTTCAGAAAATAGAGAAGAGAGGGAGATGGCCACGTGAGAGGAAGAGGGAAGTGAGGAGAGAGAGAAATTTTTTGCTTTTATTTACTTTGTCTTCTTGTGAGTTACAAGACAATAAGAGAGTGAGAGTGGGGGAGGGGAAATCGGCCCACACCCATACACACAACAGATTTTTAACTTTTATTTACACAAGTGGACACACTAAGTTTCTTTATTTGCATTCTCACCCCACAACTTACCGGTTGTTACAGTTTTCACTAACCGGTACCCGTTTTCCAGAATTTTCTCATTTAATTAATTTTATTGGTTCTAAAGCTTCACTAATATTTATTAGTGACTATTTAGTTGACCAAAATTATTACGAGTCTATTTGACCCGCTTAAAGTCACGTTTCCCGGTTTCCTCGGGAAACGCGCTTTAAGGTTCTTTTATGCTTTTAAACCATTTTAAAGGTCCGTTTTCTTCGGGATTTGTTCCCTCGTATTTATTTAAGTGTAATTAAGCCTTTAAAAATATAATTAGCCTAATTAATCACTGTTTTTAATTACGGGGTATTTCAGGTAAGATTCAATTTTCTTAAACCAAAGGGTTTATATTGTTCTCGCATAATATTCACTTTAAAAAACATAAAGGATTCACATTGTTTGACGGGAAAGGTTCATTGTTTGATTAGAAAGGTTCACTTTTCTTAAACATATGATTTCTTAAACATAAGATTCACTTTTCTTCAACATAAGATTCACTTTTTCTAAATGAAATATTTACTTTTCTATAAATGAAGTGTTCTTATTGTTCTCAAGTTTGTAGTAAGATTCACTTTTATTAACATAAAATTCAATTTTCAATAAGTGAGCAACAAAAAGATACCCTAACACCAAACGGACCCTAGGACAGTTAAACCGTTAAATAATAATAATGTGGTTCGGTTATTAACCACTACTAAAAAAACTAACCCTACCCTCCGTCGAATAAGCTAACAACCGTCAAAGAAGCTAGCTAATACTGTTGTTGTATGCTAATGTGGTACCACCATGCAATAAAAGAAGATAATCCTGCCCCTATACAACCCAAGGATGACTAACATTATGAAAAAGCTAGCACTGTCAAAATATAGAAATTAAGTATTTTTATTTATTTTTAAAGTGAATCTTAAAACATATGTAATGACCCCAAAAACTACCCTGGTTCTGAGACCGCCACACGCCGCGCACTTATTACCTAAGATACGTAAGGCTACACTCACGATACCCTAAACAGAATCAAATACTCGTATATTAAACAATTATAAGATTGTTCATACAACTTATAAAGCGGAAGCCAAAATAATTTACAGAGCGGAAGCCAAATACAAAGCGGAAGCTAAATACAGATGGGCCACACATCCAACAATACAACTACAAAACCGAACTCAAAACTAAGACAAAATCTGAAACCTCCAACCAAAAGCTGAAAGCTCCAACCAAAATCTTAAACCTGCAAATCAGACGGAATATAAGGGTGAGCAACCACAGCTCAGCAGGTGATAAACTTAATTAGATGAGCATGCTCAAAACAGTTTACAGAACATATATATAAGTACGCTTACCATAGCAGAAGCAGAAGTAAAAAAAAAAAAGACTTCCAAAACAACCGGAAGTTCAAAACATAATGGAGAAAAGCAATGTCAAAATAGATACTGAAACAACGGAAGACAATTCAAAAGTCAGAATCACATACTATACGGAGTCAGAAATCACTATCACAAAACAGAATGGAGATCAGATAGAGTATTTCACAACAGATCACATTACAAAATGAAGGCAGGACCCTAGAAACCAACAGACACATCAGAAGGGAAACAAAAGCCCTATGGATCAGTAGATCCCACAACAAAAGCAGTAGAGACCGCTATTAGACCCGTCGGTCACTAAACATCCTGGGAAACCCGAGGAAAAGAAACAGAACGGCGTCAAGCGCAGGATAGCCAAACCCGACGATCCACAGCTCAGAAGTTATGTAACTAGGTCCCAAAACTAAATATTTAAACTCATTGAACAGAGGTGCATAAATATGCATAAGACATGAGTAAAACTCTTATTCGCAATTAGGGAATCATAACCCCACAAAGGAAGTTAAAACGGAGCTCAAACGAGCAATTTAGACACAAACAGAGGTGTGCCCGGACATGTGTCCGGACACATGTCGAGAGCAAAAAAGGAAACCATCCGGACTTATGTCTGGGCTTACAAGTCCGGACGAAAGGCCGACAAATTATACATGGTGATGTCCAGACACATGCTAAGAGCAAAATTCATAAAGTTTCCAGGGTGTGTCCAGACTTGTGTCCAGGCTTGCAAGTCCGGACACAGGCCTGGACTTGAAACCAAGAACTTGCCCTCGCACCCCGTCCGGACATACAAGTTTGGACGGAAGTATGGACACATCAACCGTCAGAAATACAGAGGCGTTCGAAACCACGTCCGGACGCTGCAAAACCTGCAAATTCTAGAAGTGCAAACCAACCACAACAATGGCACAAATCCACCATAGATTATACATATCTTACCATAACGAAATAGCCAATCGAAACATATTCCCACAAGGTTTTGAAAGAGTGAAAACATTTTAAATTGAAGTCAGAAATATAACAAAATCAATGAAACAAGCAACACTGAAATACCCCGTAATTAAAAATAGTGATTAATTAGGCTAATAAGTAATTTAGAAGCCTAATTAAGTGTAAATAATCATGAGGGAACAAATCCCGAAGAAAACGGATCCTTAAAATAGATTAAAAACACTAACGAACCTTAATGCTCGTTTTTCGAGGAAAACGGGAAACGTGACTTTAAGCGGGTCAAATAGACTCGTAACAATTTTGGTCAACTAAATAATCATTTAATAAATATTAGTGAAGCTTTAGAACCAATAAAATCAAGAAAACGAGAAAATAGTAAAAACTGTCAAAAACGGGAACTTGTGGGGTAGAAACATGAATAACTCAAACTAGTGTGTCCACTTTTAAAATAAAGTGTAGAGTTTGTGTGTGTGGGCTGTGTCAGCCGATGGCCTTCCCCTCTCTCTCACACTCTATTAATTCTTCTTATGTACAAAAGAACAAAACAATTAAAAGTCAAAAAGCAAACTTACTTTCTCTCTCCTACCTCACATTCTCTTCACTCACGTAGAACCCCACTCCCTCACTCTCTCATTTCTTTCTTCCTTCTCCAGCCGATAACAATGGAGTTTTGAGAAACCCACACAAAAATCAACTTCTCTCCTCTTGTTACTCCCTTAAACCTTCTCCAAAAATTACAAAAATTACACCATTGTCTTCCTCTCATCAAGGAGAGTATTCCCCTCCTTTCAAAATTCAAAAAGGAAAATTTTCATCTCCATGGGTGTGGAGCATTTGGAGCTTCAAGACTACCACTAGAACCACCTTCTTCTCCTTGTTATTTTGAGGTAAAAATCTTCTTGAAACCTCACTGCTTTTCTAGCCTTATGGGCAAAACGAAAATTAAGCTAAAACCTTGTTTGGTTTCCTTGTACTCTAGCTGATTTTGGCTTCCTTGGAGAGAGGGAAATATTGTTCTTGAGCTGTCCAAACACTACCTACACCCTTGCAAGGTAATGGAACCTCTAAACCCTAAATATGCATTTAAGCTTTAAAGAATGATTAAGGGTTGGATAGTGTATTAAAATGGTGTATATGAATGGGTTGTAGCTTTAGATTGTGAAGTGCTTTAACCGGTGGAGAGAGAGAGAGAAACAAAGGAAGAAGGAAGAAGAAAGGAGAAGAAAAGAAAACTAAAAGAAGAAACAAGGTAATTATGCTTATCATTGTGTAGTCTTGTATATATGTATGTAACAGATTTTGGAAGTTTAAAATGGGTATTGTAAAATGGTAATGAGTGGTAGTGTAATGTGTAGAAGGACACAATGTTTTAAACCCTTAAAAGACATTAAAAACTGGTGGAAACCTAGATGGGAGTTGAATGTAGTGTGCAGGAATTTTAAGAGTGTTTAGTGTTGGTATATGTATATGGGAGGTATGTATATTGTGATTAATGAAAACAGGTGAGATAGATGATAATGTATGTGGAAATGATGTGGTGAGAGTATAAAAATATAGGGGAGACTATGGCAAAATTTACCTAGAACTAGAACACTTAACAACTAGAAAACTAGGTAAAAACATATGCTTGTAACAGATTTTGATTTGAGTTAGTGAGTGGGTAAGTATGGAGAGATGTGTAATGCATTAGAAGTGTTAGAAATGACTGTAGAAGAGGGAACTAATGATGGAGAGACTTAGAGCAAAATCTGTAACAAAACACAACTAGGAAAAACTAGTGTGAGTGCTGAAATGGAACTTAGGAAAATGAGTGTGTAAATTGGTGTAGAGATGAGTAATGGATTAATGGATGAACTAGGGTGTATTAGGAGGTTTAATTAGTGTTAAAACATGTGGGATTAAGTGTAGTAACAATGGGGAAGTAATGGGTAAGAAGAGGGACTGAAAACAGAAATAAAAATGCAATTACTGGGGCGGACCGACCTTGGGACCGGACTTGCAAGGTTGGTCGAGCCCAGATTTACAAAGGGCGGAAACCTTCTGGAATGGACCGACCTTGGGACCGGACTTGCAAGGTCGGTCGGCCAGAAGAATTCCCGTAATGTAACCTACTGGAATGGACCGACCTTGCGACCGGACTTGCAAGGTCGGTCGACTCAAAAATTTCCCGTCATAAAACTTACTGGAATGGACCGACCTTGCGACCGAACTTTCAAGGTCGGTCGGGCTAAAATTTTCCGTCAAGTAACTCACTGGAATGGACCGACCTTGGGACCAGACTTGCAAGGTCAGTCGGCCCTGAAATTTTCCAGCGTATTTCCCTACTGACTTCGACCGACCTTGGGACCGACCTTGGGTAAGGTCGGTCGAGTCATAAAAAAAAATAAATTAATAATTATATAAGTATATATATATATGTGTATACCCACATATACATATGTACATATATATAGGAACACCGTTGTTAAGTAAGGAAGTAAACCTAAAGTAATGAATAGTAAGTAAACCATTTGTAAGTATAAGAATGTAGGGACTTAGTAAGTATGAGTTAGGAAACATAAAAAGGTAATCGAGTTAAGTTAATGATAGTTAGATTAATCACTCGGTTGTATCTATATCATAGGATTTGATTTGTGAACACCGGAGGAACGTCGGATACAAGTACAACGGTGAACGGTATGAATTTCTCATGCCCCGTATGCTACCTTGGTTACTCTGATTTGTGTGTTGTGTGCTAATTGATCACCAAATAAGATAAATGCATGAATCGGAGTTATCATGCTTACTTGTGAACATGTAGTGCTGTATATTGTTGTATATTATCCTTAATTCATGGTTTGTATAATTCATGAAATGTGTGGATGAATATGAATGAGTGTATGTATGATGTATTGTACTGTGACCGAATGTGTTTGTGATTGGACTTCTAACTGATTCCTAACAAGCTAACCAATCTAACTTAAATTGGTAATTAAATTGGAATGAGTAGAAGTCCGATATAGTTTCGGCCACGCGTGAGGATGCGGAGACACAAGAGGTTGGATCCAAGTCCTGACTCTTGAACTGGTCCGCGGCCCAAATCCCTTAAGTGGGTAGCATCCCAGATTGGTGAGTCAAGTAAATCCCGGTGGTGGGACAGTGTAGTCCCGGGCCGGAGGTCATACCGACTTAACATGAGTATGAGTAAGTAAGTACGAGTAAGTAAGTAAGAACGAGTAAGTAAGTAAATGAAAGTAAGTAAGTAAAGTAAGAGTAAGTAATGTGTGATGAGTAAAAGAGTAAATAGCATTCCGATTAACCCGGATGCGTAACTTGGCTAACACCGTGAAGGTAAGTAATGTGTATGTTATTGCACTGTTGCCCTGAGTGTGTAATGAACTGTATATGCATGTATGTTGTATGCAGAGCATGTTTGTATGAAATTAATGAACCGCATGCCTATCCGACCTTAATTAGTCGGCGTGCCCTTGTTAGCACGCGGTATATGCGAAGTTCATGTGCAGCTTTTGCTGAGCCCCTTGGGGCACCGTTTTTAAAATGAATGTAGGTCCACGAGATGGGTGAAGCTGATGAAGATTAGTTTGTCCTCTTTGATTGTAATTAATGAATTGAATGGTGTACTAAGTAGTACACGGCTGTAGCTTTTTGTTAGCCGGTGTACCATGGGGTACACCCATTTGGATAGTGAAAGTATTGGATTGGGTATAGATGAGTAGCTTGTAGGAACTCATTATTTTTGGTAAACATGGAAATGATGTAATTGAATATACTTTGGCACTCGGTAATCCATCAATGAAAGTATATGCTCTTTTGTATTGGTAAGTAATGTAGTAACTCGGTATACTTAGGCATCAGACCGACACTGTAAGTAGTAATAGCCTTGCTAGCCGTATAGGCGGTTAGCGGCGTTGTATCACCCGCCGTAGTAGTAGTAGTAGTATTTCCACTGCGAGTAACTTTGATTATTGGGATGATGGGACGGTAAGTACAGGATTAGCGGTAGGGGTGTTACAAACACATACAGAAACGAAACAAAATTCAGAAACTCGTCGTGGTGAACACACACAGCCGAATCCATCTACCACCTACGTCACATCCGAAGCATCGCACAACTCTACGAGCTCCACACAGCGTGAAATACCCCAAACCTTAGTATGTTTTTTAAACATTTAAATATGTTATATTAAGACTAAAAAGAGTCTTAGAAACATTATTAAACAAATTTAAACAATAGAAAACATAAAATGTGCTTTAAGGTCAATAAAGGCCAAAATGTGCTCTAAGCTTGGGATAAGCTTGGTTAAGACCTAATGAACTTACCAAGACCTTATTTATATACTAATGAACATATTAAACCAATTACCAAAGAAAACCAAGCTTGAAAACAAGTTAAAACACAAAATGTGCTTTAAGGAGTCTTAAAGCACATTTTTGAAAAATTGTCTTGTAAATGAGTTTTGAATGGCTAAATGTCCATCATTACTCTTTAATTAACATGTGTACTATATATATCACATTTGGAAGTCTATATCAATGGGAAATCAAAAATTTCACTTCTATGTGCCTTGTTTTTATGAATAGTGATTTTAATAAGCTAGTTTGTAACATATGTTTGTATAAGTAATTAAATTGACAAATAAAGACTATAATACCACTAAGTACTATTGGGGGCCGGTTTTCTTAAGTGTGGTGACTCACCACTCTCTTGTTAATATGTTAAGTAAATAAAGATGACTAACTAAAGTACTATTTACTTTATAACTACAAATATCTTCTAAAAGCAAGTTTACCTTCATTTCTCCTTTCTTCCTTGCATTCCCACGGTTCCAATCTCTCTTCAACCACTCTTCTTCATTCTCTTCTACGGTTTGCAATAGTACACACCACCATCTCCATCTTTGACCTCTTGTAAAGTCTAGCTCACTTAACCAAATCAAAAACAAACACCACCATTCTCTTCCTCTCATCAAGCTCTTCATTCCTATCTTCTCAAAACTTCAAGAGCCCCATTTCGGTGCCATGGAGTTCCACCATTGAAGGAGCTTGAGCTTACATTTCTACATATTATTACTCTCATTTGCTTCTAGGTAAGGAATCTCAAAGAAAAATCATGTTTCCTCCATGTTTTTACCTTGACCGAAAATGCCCATTAATGGTGCTCTTTGTGTGACTTTGTTCTAGCTTCATTCCAACCTTTCATGGACTAGGTGGAGTCCTCTCTTGATAGATATTCAAACTCTCTTCAAAGACCAAGGTAAAACAATTACATTAGTGTTTTTGAAACAATGTAAACCTAGGGTTTACAATGAGTTTAAGCTTGGAGCTTGTATACTCATTTCAATGTTTGTATATTGTTTAGTAGTTGACAAGGAATCAAATACCTTGGCGTTTTAAACAAGGAAACAAGAAAGAAGTTGTGAGGGAAAAGAGGTAAATGTGCTAACCTAAGGTGGTTTAAAGTCTTAGGAAAAATGAGCTTGTATTGCTTATGAAAATGATGTAAGGAGCCAATGGGAAGTGACTTAGAAGAATGCTCTTAAGGGTTTAGTAAAAGGCATATGTGTTGTTGAGTGTATTTGCAGGTCAAAGGCAATTATATTGTGGAAATTCAGTGTTTATGATTATGCATTTTAAGGGCCTAAGAGACATGTTATTTAAGGGCCTAAGAGCCATGCAATTTAAATTATGCACTATATTGTGATGTAGTGCTATATGTGTGAAGTTTGTGTATAAGAAAGTGTTTGATGGATTTTTAGTGTTCTGGGTTGTTTGTTGGTGAAAACAATATGTTTTGGTTTAGTAATGTTCTAGGAGAACCTATGTCAAAATTTAGGTAACAAACAAGAAGTTCTAAGGGTTTAAAATGAGTTTGATAAGTTAAGAAATGTTTAGAATGGTTAAGTGTGTCCTAGTGAAAGAAACAAGCATTAAGGTGTTCAAAGATGTAAAAAGGGCCTAGGCAATGTTCTAGAGGATTTTATAATGCAAAGGAATGTTTTGGGATACACCAAAGTCATTTAGACTTGTGTTGAGATTTATGCAAACTTTGGTGAACAAGAAGGAAGGGTAAACTTGAAAAAGGATTTCAAGAATGACATAAGGAGTTAGTTATGAGAATAGATGCTTGAGAGATGATGTTGTAGTGGTGAGGAAACATTATTGGCATAGTGGTTATCATAGGTATGGAACACCACTTAGAAACCTAAGGAGAATATCATAAGTGTTAGGAATTTCGATATGAAATGAGTAAGTGTTTAAGGAAATAGAAATGAGTTTTATTGATGTTGTATGAGGGTGTGAGTGTACCAAATGATGTTAGGAAACATTATGAGGCTTTAGGAGAAGTTTGGTGAAATTGGTTAAGTGTTTAAAGGCTTAGAAAATGAGTGTTTTGCCTTGTCCGAACATCCGTCGGATATGGACGTTCGGACAGGCCTGTTGCGTAGAAACTTTCAGAGCCTCGACTTGTGTCCGACCTTGGGAAGTCCGGACACAAGTTCGGACGTACCTGCTTCTTCTTTCAATTTCATCTCGACCCTTGTCCGAACTTCCGAAGTCCGGACACAAGTTCGGACAGGCGTCTGTATTCAGTTTTGAGTCTCGACTTGTGTCCGAACTTGGGAAGTCCGGACACAAGTTCGGACAGGCCACTATATGGACCAAAAACTTTGTTTTAAGGTAGAAAACAATGTCTAAAAATGGTGATTAGTTAGTAATGATGATATGAGGTTGATTAAGACATGTTAGGAGTGTTATAATGGCAATTAAAATGGTGAAGAGTTATAACAAGTGTGAAAATAAAATAAATTAGATATGTGAAGTAACAAGTTATCAGTGGACTAGTGCGTTAATTAACCGACGTTACTAATGTGTTTAGGATTCTCTCAAGGTGGAAAAATCAAAGCAAGGACCAAGGTATGGTTTTCTTGCAGTCTGTTGCCTACCGGTTTACACCGGCTTGTGTGTTGTATGTTTCTCTGTGTGTTTATGACGTTATAAGACTTAAACATGTAATGAGTTTACAGTTGTTCATATTATCGTGATGTTATGATGTGACTCATTTCCCTGTGTGTGTCTAACGTGACTTACCACCTGTTGTGTATTGGTTGTTAAGTTCCACCGTGAACTTCTAACAAGAGCTAACTGGGAAGTGAGGAATCCGGTTGTCCGGTCATGCATGTAAGTTAAGAGTAGATATCTGAATCAGATTCGACTCTTATGTTGTTAAGATTGTTCTCCTTAATTTGGCGTTCGATCTCCCGCTAGCTTCCTCCAAAGCTTATCTATTCTGACTTATGATCGGTTTAGTGGGAACATGTGTTTGTGTGGTGTGTTCGGGTCACTATATCCGAACCATCTGTGACTTAAGTTACTCGTTCGAATAAAAGAACGGTAATGAGTGTGTGTAACGAGCTTAACATGAGGGTGAACCATTCTCTAGGCTCTTATGTTGTTTAACCTTCTTGGTTTGTTGTGGAAAGAGTATCCACTGTGTATGTGATGTTGTGCTATGCACTATTGATGCTATGCCACATATTATGTTATGTTATGTATGCATAAAATGAATGCCATGTTATCATGACAATTAGTTGCGCGTATCCCAGTAGCCGATGGGCTGCGCGTTAACCATACCAGCCAAGGGTTGCTGACCCCCCTCGGGGGCTCCATATTTCTTTTACTGCAGGATGAGGATCGAGGAAGCAGAATGGCTTTAGATTCTAGGATGCAGGTTTACTTTTGATTACTTTTGGATGTTGGGCCGGGATGCGCCTGTGCTCCCGTGGCGTTATAAATTTTGGTTGTGAACAGTACAGTGATAGTATACAGTAAAGGATGTAAGTAAACACTCGGTATTATGTTAATGTATATGTGGTTATTAGTTCTATGCTCGGGAGTCTGATCATCAGACCGGTACACTTGTATTTATTCAGCCTTGTTAACCACGTGGGTGGTTGACGGCGTTATAGCACCAATCGTTTAGTTACTGTTTAGTTGTTTAAATTCCGCTGCGATTTCAAGTAATGTTATGTGCGTAGTAGGGGTGTTACAAAAAGTGGTATCAGAGCGAAGTATCGCTCTGATGACTAGAATATCGAGCTTAGGAAAATACCGAGTTAGGAAACCTAACTATAGTTACCTAAGTGAGCAGATATGGAAAGGTTAACCACTAACAAGTGTGGAGGTACCTTGTTGTCGGGAAAACGTTACAACCGTTGGAACCGATAAGTGTGTAAGCATAATGCTAATAATGTTCGTGTGAATTCAGATGTCAGGTAGACCGCGAGGTCGAGGCCGCGGAAGCGGCATTGGTGATATTGGGAACCAGGGAGAGAACCCTACGGCACAAGCCATGGCCGAAGTTGTAGCGGCCGCCGTAGCCCAAATGGTCCCACAACTTGTAGCTGCAATTCAACAGGGGCAACAGCCCGAAGTTCAACCACCTCCGCCACCGCCACGAAAGACCAACTGGGTCAAGACATTGACAGACTTGAGACCCCGTCATTTCATGGGAGACCGACCCACGTAAGCTGGAGGCGTACATCTCCGAGTTGGAGACCACCTACGAGACCTTGGATGTGCCTGCTGGGGCCAAGGTCCGTCTTGCCGCTTACTACCTAAAGGTTCGGCACAGAGTTGGTGGAAGCTTGTGAGAGAGGACCGGATGGCGGATCCTCAGTTTGGATAGAGGGAGTACACGGCTCTACTGCGAGCCAAATACTACCCTGTGCATGTTCAAGAGGCCAAGCGCCTGGAGCTGGATAGTCTGAGGCAGAGGGACAAGGTGTCGGTTGATGAGTACTACACTGCATTCACCGGCCTTATCCACCTGTTACCGGACCTGGGATACTCGAACCGGGTGCTGGTAAACCGTTTCTACAACGGTCTCAGCCACCGTCTTCGCTATGGGATGGGGCCAGCTGAGTATACTACCTTGCAGGTAATTTGAATGAAGTGTGATAATAAGTGTAATCCATAAGTGAGTATTAATGTGAGTTTGTGAGTATGTTTTGCGGGGCATGACTGACATCCTAAATTCAGGAGTGCTATCATGCAGCTGCTAAGGTTGAGATTACCGTCCGTCTAAGGGACGAGGAGAATGCGCACAAGCGCAAGGCCACGAGCGAGGGCCAGAGTCCGCAGGGGTACGGGGGAGGAAAGAAGAAGAAGAACCTTATCCCCAGCCCCAGAAGAGTCAGCACCAGGGTGACAAGGGCCAAGCCCAAACCACCATAGCTGAGGAGCCACTGAAGCTCACATATGCTTATGCGGCGAAACCCTACGCTCTTACCCACCTAAGGGTAATTATCTAATCATGTGTGACAAGTTGAAGTGTATGATGTTAAGTTGTGAATAAGTATTAATTGTGTATTGTGATAGCAGCTAGCACGGGTTCTGGACCGGAGCGCCACTACTACTGTAAGTGGTGTAACGGAGACCACCCCGGCAAGGACTGCAAAGGAAACGACGTGCAGTGTCGTTACGGTGAGAAGTGGGGTCACCGTGACTACGAGTGTTACCGGAACCCCAACAGCAGAGTCAACAAGCCCAAGGGGCAGTGGAAGGGTAAGGCCACAGCGACTATTGATGGCCCGAAGACGGCTAACCAGCCACCCACAGATCAGAGGCACACTGATTCCCAGAAGGGGAAGGGGTCGGGGTCCGGCAAGGCCGCCCTGAATGTGGTGGACCGGTCTGAGGCGCCAGGGCCCTCTTCTAGACCAGGTACCGCCTAAACTGTTGAATGTAATAAGTGATTGCATACCGCATTTCATGCATGTGTGTATTAGTGAGTCCAAGTGTTATCATGTGAGTAAAGAGTTAAAGTATAGTGTGAAAGTCACCTAATTAGATAATTCTAAACTTAAAGGAACCTTCAATATATGTTATCCAATCCCACCCACCAAAACCCTGAAGAAACCACCATCAACATCACCGACTTTCCAATGGAGCAATGTCAGGTTATCCAGCCAGGTATGATACTCTTAAATGGATACCTGACACCGGAAGCACAAGTCCATATCATCAGACGATGCAATGAACTTGGAGCAACACCTGGAGGTTTCTACACACCTGAATACCCGAGCGGATCAAGAATGAGATTGAAGATGATGTGCATGGGTAAGGACTGGAATCCTTACACCAAGTCATATCAAGAAGTGCGAGCTGAAGATGGAGCAACAGTACCAAGTATACCTGAGGAGTTCCTCGCGGTCGTTAATCACGCCGTGGGAATTGCTCAGCAAGTTGAAAAGGATTCAATTCCAAGTGTTAAAGCAGATTTGTGTATTGTGAACTTCTACCAGAAAGGTGGACGATTAGGTTTACACCAAGATAAGGACGAGTCACCCGAGTCTCTAAGTAAGGGAGTACCCGTGGTGTCTTGGTCCATTGGTGATACCGTAGTATTTATATATGGCGAGCAGAAGCGTGCTGATCTCGTAAAGAAGTTGGTACTGAAGTCAGGAGATGTGTTAATCATGGGTGGGCAGTCAAGGATGCTATATCATGGCATCAGAAGATCAAACTGAATACCGCACCATCGGCAGTGATCAATGCCACACACATGAAACCCGGACGTTTGAATTTGACCTTCAGACAGTTTTAAAGCCTTGTATAATTATGTAATGTGTTAAGCCAGTGTATGTTAGGGATATTATATATGTGTTAAGTTATGTCAACAGTGTAAACAAACAATGTTGTAAGGAGAATGTGTTAATGAATAAAGTGGAGTTATTGAAGTATATCAACTGTGTTGTTACCTAATACTTATTAGTTTGCCAATGAATTAGGTTGTGCTCTCGGAACGGGAGGTACACTGAGTGTCTGCAATGAGGCAGAAGCCGGCAAGAGCGGCACAATCCTCACCAGTACCTTTCCAGTTAATGGCGTGGACGCTTCGATCTTGTTCGACTCCGGAGCCTCACACACATTTATTTCGCTATCTTTGCGAAGAGGCTGGGGTTAGACGGTGATGAGATGCCAGACTTCCTAGTCACTCTCCCATCGAAAGAGCGGATCAGGTGTACCCGCTACCACCGAGATGTTGTTGTACGAATCAGAGGTGAAGAGTTTCCGATCGACTTGATAGAGTTCGACGGACTTGGTTTTGATGTGATTGTCGGGATGAACTGGTTGGAGCGGTACAAGGGCAGAATCCTGTGTGCCGAGCATCGTCTGCTTCTTCGGAGTCCATCTGGGGTTACATATCTTACCGCCAGAGGCCCAGGGAGCCTTCGACTCAGATCATCACCGCCATGGCTATGTATCGCGAACTACGACGAGGGAATGATGTGTACCTCTACTATGTCCAGGACATAGAGAGAGATCCAGAGTTTAGCCCAGATGTGCCGGTAGTGTCGGAGTTTCCTGATGTATTTCCTAATGAACTGCCGGGCATGCCGCCAGCACGGGAAGTTGAGTTTGAAATTGATTTGGTTCCGGGCACCGGACCAATTGCGAAGGCGCCCTATTGTATGGCTCCAGCAGAGATGACAGAGCTCAAGGAGCAGCTGAGTGACCTACTCGACAAGGGATTTATCCGCCCTAGTGTTTCACCATGGGGAGCGCCGGTCCTCTTCGTGAAGAAGAAGGACGGTAGTCTCCGCCTGTGTATTGATTATCGTGAGCTGAATGCAGTTACGGTGAAGAACCGTTACCCTTTACCACGCATCGACGACTTATTTGATCAGTTAAGGGAGCATCAGTATTCTCCAAGATAGATCTACGATCCGGATACCATCAGATTGCTATTCGTGACAGTGATATTGAGAAGACAGCATTCAGAACAAGGTATGGACATTATGAGTTTACGGTTATGCCGTTTGGTTTATCCAATGCACCAGCAAAGTTCATGGACTTAATGAACCGCTTGTTCCAAGATCAGTTGGACAAGTCAGTGGTAGTCTTCATCGACGATATTCTTGTGTACTCGAAATCGAGAGGTGAGCATGAAACCACCTGAGGAATGTGTTACAAATATTGAGGAGGAATCAGTTGTATACTAAATTTTCAAAGTGTGAGTTTTGGTTGAACCAAGTATCCTTTCTTGGTCATGTGATTTCTGAGGCTGGGATCGCTGTTGATCTGGCAAAGATTGATGCAGTGCGCACCTGGCCTAGGCCGAAGATAGTTACCGATATTAGGAGCTTCCTCGGTCTGGCAGGTTATTACAGGAGATTTGTGAAGGACTTCTCCAGTGTCTCGAAGCCGATGACTTCCTGATGAAAAAGGATGCACCATTTGAGTGGACAGTCGACTGTGAGAGTTCTTTCCAGAGTCTCAAGGATGCTCTGACATCTGCACCAGTCCTGACTATACCAGACGGTCCAGATGGTTTTGAGGTCTATTGCGACGCATCAGGCAGAGGTATGGGTTGTGTGTTGATGCAACACGGGAAGGTCGTAGCATACGCCTCCCGACAGCTGAAGAAGCATGAAGAGAACTACCCTACCCACGATCTAGAACTGGGTGCCATTGTCTTCGCATTGAAGATATGGCGACATTATTTGTATGGGGTAAGTGTGACAATTCATTCTGACCACAAAAGTTTAAAGTACTTGTTCACTCAGAAGGAGTTGAACATGAGGCAAAGAAGGTAGGTTGAGTTTCTAAACGACTACGACATTGATCTACAGTACAAAGAGGGTAAGGCAAATGTGGTAGCTGACGCATTGAGTCGCCGAGCACACTCTCTCTATTCGCTAGTCTCTCATACTAGCTTGGTTGAAGAGGTGCGGAGTGCTCAGATGACGGATCAGTATATGTTGGAGATAGATAGAAGCTTATTGATGGCACATTCAAGGTCAGAAGTACGACTTCAGACTCCACGATGATGACCTGATTAGGCTAAATGGCCGACTGTGTATTCCGAGGAGTAGCGCTGAGCTGAAGGAGCGCATACTGAGTGAATCCCACTGTTCTACGACTTCGATTCACCCGGAGCTTCAAAGATGTATAAGGGTATGAAATGTTATTTTTGGTGGACTGGCATGAAAAAGGATGTTACTGATTATGTATTGAGGTGTCTCACTTGCTAGAAGGTCAAGTTTGAGCACCGACGGCCTGGTGGTATGGTACAGCCAATGCTAGTGCCTGAGTGGAAGTTCCATGATATTTCTATGGACTTCGTAGTAGGGCTTCCGCCTACAAGGGGAGGTCTGAATATGATTTGGGTTGTTGTTGACCGACTGACCAAGGTGGCTCGATTCATTCCGATGAAGGACACCTGGAAAGTGGCAAAACTAGCAGGGCTCTTCGACAGAGAGATTGTAAGACATCATGGGGTGCCAAAGACGATTGTGTCTGACAGGGATACCAGATTCCTCTCCAGGTACTGGAAATCCACACGGGAAGCGCTTGGTACCGAGCTGAAGCTAAGTACAGCGTTCCACCCACAGACAGATGGTCAGAGTGAGCGCACCATCCAGACACTTGAGGATATGTTACGTGCATGTGCACTTAACTTTCAGACCAGCTGGATTGACAAGTTACATCTGATCGAGTTTAGTTACAACAACAGTTATCATGCTTCGATCAAGATGTCTCCCTTCCAGGCTTTGTACGGTAGACCATGCCGCACGCCATTATGCTGGGATGAGTCTAGTGAGACGGTCATTATAGGACCAGAGTATCTAGAGCAAGTTCAGGCAGAAGTTTGCCAGATCCGGGCTAACATGAAGGCAGCTCAGGATAGACAGAAGTCGTACGCAGATGTGCGCTGACGTGACCTGGAGTTCGCCATGGGCGATCAGGTATTTCTCAGAGTATCCCCCATGAAGGGAGTATTTCGTTTTGGCCAAAAAGGCAAGTTGAGCCCAAAATATGTGGGGCCTTATGTTGTGACAGAGCGGATCGGCCGGTAGCTTACAGACTTGACTTACCCGCCAAGCTGGGCAAGGTACATGATGTATTTCATGTGTCCCAGTTGAAGAAATATATGTCTCATCCGTCTCATGTGCTTCAGCCTGAAAGGCTAACCTTAGAGCCGACCATGCGATCAGTGGAGACTCCGGTACGGATTCTGGATACTAAGACTCGAGACACTCGCCATAAGTCAGTGAGACTGATGAAGGTTCTTTGGTCTAACCAGGACGTTGAGGAGGCCACTTGGGAGCTGGAAGATAAGATGAAGGCGAAGTACCCGTCATTGTTTACTTCTTAGTGTTTATGTGTATAGGGTACGGGGCGTACCCCTTTTAAGGGGGTAGAGCCGTTTCGGTTATGTATGTACGACGTGTATTTAAATACATCGTCTATGTTATGTTGTTATGTTACAGACCGTTGTGTCTGAATGATGTTGTATGGACCTTGTGTCCGATGTTGTGTTGTATGGACCTTGTGTCCGTTGTTATGTTGTATGGACTTTGTGTCCAATGTTATGTAAGTGTGTTGTTAATGTTGTATGGAAATATTGTTTATATGTATTCCCGTGTTCTAACATTTAGGATATGTGGAAGTGTGAACTTTGAGGACAAAGTTCTTTTAAGGGGGGTAGATTGAAATACCCCAAACCTTAGTATGTTGTTTAAACATTTAAATATGTTATATTAAGACTAAAAAGAGTCTTAGAAACATTATTAAACAAATTTAAACAATAGAAAACACAAAATGTGCTTTAAGGTCAATAAAGGCCAAAATGTGCTCTAAGCTTGGGATAAGCTTGGTAAGACCTAATGAACTTACCAAGACCTTATTTATATACTAATGAACATATTAAACCAATTACCAAAGAAAACCAAGCTTGAAAACAAGTTAAAACACAAAATGTGCTTTAAGGAGTCTTAAAGCACATTTTTGAAAAATTGTCTTGTAAATGAGTTTTGAATGGCTAAATGTCCATCATTACTCTTTAATTAACATGTTTACTATATAGTATCACATTTGGAAGTCTATATCAATGGGAAATCAAAATTTCACTTCTATGTGCCTTGTTTTTATGAATAGTGATTTTAATAAGCTAGTTTGTAACATATGTTTGTATATAAGTAATTAAATTGACAAATAAAGACTATAATACCCCTAAGTACTATTGGGGGCCGGTTTTCTTAAGTGTGGTGACTCACCACTCTCTTGTTAATATGTTAAGTAAATAAAGATGACTAACTAAAGTACTATTTACTTTATAACTACAAATATCTTCTAAAAGCAAGTTTACCTTCATTTCTCCTTTCTTCCTTGCATTCCCACGGTTCCAATCTCTCTTCAACCTCTCTTCTTCATTCTTTCTACGGTTTGCAATAGTACACACCACCATCTCCATCTTTGACCTCTTGTAAAGTCTATGTAACACCCCAACCGTTAATCTCGTCATTACCTCTTAAACCGATTCTAATTACTCTTACTCATGCAGCGGAACTCTAATCACAACGAGGGGTCTGTCTACTCGCCGTTGACTCATGTGGCCGAATCACACACTAATTCTAATCTATGCGTACAACACCCATTGCCCACAAATACTACTCATAACTCATATTCTCTTACTAACGAGTCTTCATCAAATGAGTGACACCATATTCGTACCTACCTTCACTACATAGTCCATTACTACTACACCGAAGTACAATACAATACTCAAACATTTCTTTACTATACGGTCTTAACGGATGCGACAACATATTCGGTCTACACCTTGCTAAGTAATAAAACTACTACATGTCACCGACCACTACTCTCGAACGGTAACATCTTCGGTGTACCTGTAAATAAAAACATCGCCCCTAGGGGCTCGCTTAACGCTGCATAGAAATTCGCATACCCGAGCGCTAACGGGGTACGCCGACCACTTAGTCGGATATACATGGAGTTCATTAGTCAAACAACATGCATCATAGCAATACGATAAGTACATGTAATGCTCAAGGAATTTACATCCAATCATGGAACACAATTCCTAACTAACATAACAAGGTGTTAGTTGTATCTGGTTACTCTTAGGCCTTGAGGGTTATTCCCCACTATGCCTTGTTTACTTATTCAATACCTCACCCACTCTCTCGGGTTACTTATTCATATACACTCCATTCTCTTGGGCTACTCGTACTATACTCACCCACACTCTCGGTTACTTATTCTCATTATCTCACCCATACTCTTGGGTTATTTACACTCATTATCCCACCCACACTCTGGGTCATTTATACTCATTATCTCACCCACACTCTTGGGTTATTTATACTCAAGCTCTTGTAGATTCTCGAGACACTACAGGTCTCCTACGTCACGCTTGTTACTCTTAATACATACTTAGGCCAAAAACTCATGGCTCTCTAGCGTAGTCTTACTTCCCCGGTTTCGACCCTACTCTGGGTCTAGCATGGTGGGAAGGTTCAACTAGCTCACGGAACTCTCTCTTAGTTCCTATCTCTTTTACTTAGGTCCGACTACTCTCGGACTACTCTCGTCCCATACACCCTCTCTCGGAGTTATAATAATATCATGTATATAGTCTAGAAGCATCACTCTCGATGTTTCTAATGACTTGGGAACATTACTTTAGTTCGGTTAATCTTAGGTTTTAAGAGTTACCCATACATTTACTTTACTCATACTTTCGGTTACTTGCATATACCAGGTAAAATCCTCATATAGGAGGTCGACCATGTCTCAAGGGAGTTACTAATCCCTCAGGTCTCTTTTACCTTCTCCACTGGTTCACATCTTCGAACTATCTTAAATCCTCTTGAAGGAGGTTCACTTATCTTCCCACTCTCATTTGTTTCGTGGATTGTTTCAATGTGGTTTTCTAACCATCATCGGGTATTTACTCAACCCGTACTTCTCCTCACATTCTAGGGAGTTCATATGTTTGCGTTACAATCGTTATACTTTAACGGATAGTTTGTGTGTTTGCACGTTTTCGTTATTAAGCGTCGACCCGATCTATGGTCATCTTCCAAACGCTACTCACTACGAGTCGGTCCATTCACTATGTTAGACCACACCGGCATACAAGTATGTTAGCTCATTCAACATAAAACAAGGCATACATAATCAAACAAGGGATTATTTTCATGCTTTAATCTTGATTAAGCCGGCACACAAACACACAAATCAACGTAACTCGGTTAGCACGCGGAGTATGAGAAAATCATACCTTTCACCGGGGTTTTACTTTTACCGTGTCATCTCACCATGCTCGGGTCACGCACGATTCTCTGATAATGTTTCAAACATTATTATTAATACTAAGCTCATACGGTACATTATTAAATGCTACTCCCGTACTTACCCCGTTATCCCGTTATCTCGGTTTTACTTTTGTTAATTTGAGTTCTCACTTCTCAATCACTTCTAACACTTTTTAACACTTCTCAGGGCCATTACATCTCACCAAACAAGGCCTTAACATCTTATAACATCATTAACATTTAAACCCCCATCATTTCAAACCTTAAAAAATGCTCTCTGTTGGTTTCTGGGGGTGGTCCGGGACCTTGTCCTTACCCCAAGTCCCGGATCTATTGCAAACTTAACTCTCGGCGATTTTTAACATATGGTCCGGGACCTTGTCCCTATCCCAAGTCCCGGACCAGCATGGTTGTGCAGTCTCGACCTATTTAAATGGGGTGGTCCGGGACCTTTTCCATACCCCAAGTCCCGGACCAAGTGCAGGATAAAACTCTCGGCATGATTTAAGGGGGTGGTCCGGGACCTTGTCCATGGACTAAGTCCCGGACCCTGTTGCAGTTTTGACAGATTTGCATTTTTCCAAATCTGTTACAACCTCATTCTTCCACCATTGTCTTTCCAATCTTTCCCACTTATAATCTACATTTTTTAACACTTAATTACCCTTCTTAATCACCTTAAACTAAGCACCAAGTGCACTCACCAATTCTAATTATTTTCACTCAAAAATTCACTTACACTTTCATAACTTGTTTTCTTGTTTTCTAATACTCTTGTAACAGATTTTGGTGTTGCCTCCCACCATTCAATACTTCATTCACTAATGCCATTACCAGCACCCAAATGACATTATCTTCACTGCTAACACACTCTACTTCTTGGTTTGGTTTTCAACCATTAATCACTCACCTAACACTTCTTAAACCAACTAGTTTCTTCCTTATAATGAAACACCCAAGTTCATAGTCTCAAAGGAAATTTTGACAGCACTTGCCTACTTCTTAAGCATGTTCACCACACATAAATCAGCTCATAAACACTTCTTCATTCCTGCTTTAATGAAACACAACAACTACAATACACCAAATTTCCCTCTTGTTTACACATGTACACTAGTTTAGTTTCTAGGTTTATTTGCACACATAAACCTCATTAAAACATTCTCTGTCAACTAACAATATTGCAGTACCATGACTACACTAGCTCAAGGTTATTTATTCAACACCCACATAAGTTTCACAAGGAAAATAAAACCAACACAAGGTAAGCTCTTTGCCTTGTTTATTTTCGGTTTTCACTCCTCCTCTTCTTCCTTCTCTTCTTCCCTCTTTCTCTTCTTGTTTTTCCACCACACAAGGATTATGGATTGCTAGCTACAACCATATCCCATCACACACATAACAACTAGTCAATTTCAATATTTCCCACACCACCTAACATTTCAAGGAGCTAGTATTCTAGGTTTAGCTTAGATTTTACCTTAGAATAGCCGAATGGATAGCTTGGCAATCAATTGGAAGAATTTCCAACACCCCACAAGAACATGGTGGTTCGGCTGAAACGGAAGGAAATTTTCTACGTGAGGAAAATTTTCCAAAATGGCAAGAACAAGCTTGAAATGGCCAAAGCTCTTACTTATAATTACCTTAAGACATTAAGGAGGTGGAGGAGAGTTAAAATCAGCTCTCCAAGCTTCAAAAGCTCCAACACCCATGGAAGTGAAGGTGGAGGAATCAAGACTTTGCTGGGTGGGGAAATCGAAGCTCTCACCGATACGAATCTAGGGGTATAATTTTTGTGTGATTTGGTGGAGAAATGAGTGAATGAGAGGAGGAAGAAGATGGGATGTTGCTTGCTCTTTGAAATCGCCATTTACAGAGGCAAGGAAGGAGGAGCTCGGTCTGGAGGGAGGGGAAATCGTGAGTGAGGAAAAAGAAGAGGTGAGAGAGTGTTTAAGTTACTTTATACTATTCCCTCTTTTTTTTTACTTTACTTATTTCTTTGTCATCCTATTACCAAATAGCTACAAGCTATTAATGAGTGTACACATATTAATTAAAACCGACCCACAAGAATTAGTAGCCCGGGTCGTTTTTTCGTTTTTTTTGAATTAAAACGCGTTTCGTCTCCCGGTTTGGTCACTATTCACTTACCGGGTCCGTTTTCTGGAATTTTCTCGTTTAATTAATTTTAATGGTTATTAAGCTCCCATTAATACTTAATTATAGTTATTTAATCAACTATAATTTTTACGGGTCCGTTTGACCACTTAAAGTCACGTTTTCGGGTTTTCTCGAAAAACGTGCTTTTATGCTTATTTAGCGTTTTAATCCATTATTTGGATCCGTTTTCTTCGGGAACCATTCCCGTATACTAATTAGGCCTAACTAAGCCTTAGGAATCCATCTCGGACCCTTACGAGATTATATATCTCTTATTTTCATTTAATGCGCATTTTAGCGTTTTCCGCGTTTAACGCATTTTCTCTTTTCTTTTGGTTTTATTCTTTTTACCAATACTCTCTAGGCACAATTAGGCCCTTAATAATCTTATTAGAGTAATTAGATCACCATTTTTAGATCCGGGGTATTAAACCTGTAGTGTCTCGAGAATCTACAAGAGCTTGAGTATAAATAACCCAAGAGTGTGGGTGAGATAATGAGTATAAATAACCCAGAGTATGGGTGAGATAATGAGAATAAGTAACCCGAGAGTGTGGGTGAGTATAGTACGAGTAGCCCAAGAGAATGGGAGTGTATATGAATAAGTAACCAGAGAGAGCGGGTGAGGTATTGAATAAGTAAACAAGGCATAGTGGGGAATAACCCTCAAGGCCTAAGAGTAACCAGATTCAACTAACAACCTTGTTATGTTAGTTAGGAATTGTGTTCCATGATTGGATGTAAATTCCTTGAGCATTACATGTACTTACCGTATTGCTATGATGCATGTTGTTTGACTAATGAACTCCATGTATATCCGACTAAGTGGTCGGCGTACCCCGGTTAGCGCTCGGGGTATGCGAATTTCATATGCAGCGTTAAGCTGAGCCCCTAGGGGCGATGTTTTTATTTTACAGGTACACCGAAGATGTTACCATTCGAGAGTAGGACGGGGTCGGTGGGTTACACGGGTAGTAGTTTTAATTACTTATGTATTGAAAGAGGTGTAAGACCGAATGTGTTGTCGGCATCCATTTATTGTAGACTCGGTATAGTAAAGAAATGATTTGAGTATTGTATTTGTATTGTGTACTCGGTTGTTCCAGTCCATCAGACCGTTACTGTATGGTGGCGTGGGATAGGCTGGTTAGCCATATGGGTGGCTAACGGCGTGTTTCACCCCTCGTTGTACTTAGAGTTCCGCTGCGTGAGTAAGAGTAATTGGTGACAATTTAAGAGGTAATGACGAGCTTAACGGTTGGGGTGTTACAAAAATGGTATCAGAGCGAAGAATCGCTCTGATGACTGGAAATACCGAGTTAGGAAATAGAGACTTAGGGCTAAGGGTTGAGTGGTAGCGTGAGAGATGCGCTAGTTAGGAACTTCCAGTATGATCTGGATACCTACAATACCAAACCCGCCCTCCACAACCCCCGTATTAAAAGTTCGGGAAAGAACGCCAGAGAGACGGGGAAACCCGATCTGGCAGTGGTTAAATATTTCATTCTGAACCAGAACCTGTCATGCGGTAGATCCAGAGAACCGGAAATCCCGGAGACGGATCCCGCTGAAATGACAATAACTGCATGCAATGACGGAAGGTCGAGACATCCTAATCCAAGGAGACCAGAATTTGTGGCAGCCTGTGGCGACATGCTTAGTAGTCGCGAGGACCCAGCTGGTCGAGCAGCAGTGAGAAGGATGCACCAATCGTGCGACCAGACAGACTTATGAGAACTAACGAGAACCGAGACACATGTCTACGGACCGCCATAGTTAACTAATACCACCAACGGTACATCAACCGACTAAGAATCTAGTCAGGAGTATATACACCCACCCTGCCACACCCGAAGAGGTTGCAATACCTAGCGGGCATAGCTTAGGCAGCTACAAGCATAATTATGGGGTACACCCGAATAGGACTACAACGGTAGTGCCTAGTGATGTAAACCTCGGTAACCACAGTAACGACGTGGGAACAAGCAACGAGGTAGAACACTGAACTAAGTAATTTAGTTACTCCAAGAATGGAGAAACACCTAAATGAATGACAGTCATGACAAGATGAATGAGAAGCAGCTCTAAGGAGTAGTTATCCTACTAAAGGATCAAAGGAAAAGCCGACAAGGCTACCAAATATAATATGAACAATACCGTGACCGGTATGAGTTAACCCAAAAACCGCCAGTACCGCGCACTTGCCACGGCAAGTGCAGTAATAGCGGGACTTTTAAGAAGAGCTTTGACAAGCGACCAGTACTTAGCAAGTACCAAGACGGCAAGAGAAGCCAAAATAGCACAAACCTTAAGAATTCTGAAATGAAACCCTGGAAGGCTGAATAGCCTGACCATTGTATTGAGAATATACCGGTCAGCAAGAGGCTAGACCTGGTAAGAAGTAACCGGCATTGAAATGCCGTAAAGAATTTATTTTCAAACTCAATTTTCTTTCAAACTGAGAATTTTCCAAAAAACCCCAAGTTTTTAAAAACCAAACCAGAGAATCACGGTAAGTTATCATAGGACGATATAAGAGGAGTTGGCAACAGAATACTTCACTTAGGCGTGTGACCGACACTACGGTGTACTAAACGAGACATGGAACGACCGCACTCCGAAGGAGCTTGCGGGCCTGACAGACCAATTATGAGTTAGTCGGGTAAGTGGCAACGTATCAATATGATACTCCATGTATGTATACAAGTAGAGTACGGAACACGGGAAGTAGCCACTCCATACTACGGACGAAAGAGCCAATTCAAACCAACACAGTTGGATATCTCGAATGATCGAAGAACACAAGGAAGCTTACCAAGTTAAGGGAGTCAAGAATCCAGTAAGATGACGGATCTAAGGACATAGCGTGGAGAAGTGCTAGAAGCACAGAGTATTAGGTATAGACATTGGATATGCCTTAAGAAATACATAATGACTGGGTGAATACCAGTGTAAACAATACGGCGAATGCCTAAATGAACTTATTGATGTACGATAAACGGGATAGAATTCCCACATTATACCTCACTGAAGAGAATAATGACCTGACCCAGAAGGTATTAGAAGGTACCAAGGATCTACCCAATAATGGGAGACATTACAACCCTAAACGGGATAGTCAAGGACATAGCCGCAAGGCGAAGTCCCAACTGAACATAACCATAAGTACAAGCCAGATGTAATGGCATTACTCAGTAACACCCAGGAGCAATCCGAGAAGGGTGCCGGAGTCAACAGTAGTTGAACGAAACATCGTGTTGAGAACACAAGTGTTAAGCAAACACTCGGGTAGAACCCGAAGGGATCCCTCGTAACACGGGATACCCTAAATTGCTAGAGGGCATGAATTAATACCTAGTATAAAAGGGCCTTCCAAGTACGGAAGAGTGGTGAGACAACCATATCAAGAGCCCAGAAATACCTCCTAACCATTTAATGGCATACGGAGAAGAAGAAACCTATATAAACAGCCGCATGGAGCATGACTCGAGGCAAGGTGGCTTGTAAGCCGATAAAACCAACTACAATACGTAGATCCAAACGTTGTAAAACATATGCATAAAGGCATAAGAGTTATTGTGGAGCGTGAACCACCACCTTAGAGTGGGGACACCACTTATTATTGTGGAGCCTATGGAGCGGCAATTGCGTGAATCCTCCAGAGAAAGGCTACCATCTAAGTATGTAATATGAAACTGCTAAAGCGTTGTGTAGTGAAACCTGAGCATGTGTATGTTGCCAAGGAAATTTATGAACACAAATAGCATGTAGAAAGACTTTGATAGCAATGGAAGGAAACCGAGAGAGCAATCGGTTGAGAAGTAAACACTGTATGTGTGCAATATGAATTGCAGAATAAACGATACGCCATAAACGTGGAGAGTTAGAGTTGTATATGCAATTGAGCCATAGTATGAATGGCAGGATTATATGAGCGGAAGCTAAAGTAGTAGCGGATGCCTTATAAGCGAATGTTGTAATGAGTAGAGCATGATACGCAGTAACAGATAAGGATATGAAGCTGATAAGGAAATGTGGTAAAGAAGACATGATCATTCCTATCTCATGAGAGATTTACTGTCAAGGGTTTACGCTTCTGCACTCTGTATGACTGAGTGTTTTGGTATTGCACTTGTGCGGTAATGATCAAGTGGGAGAGCCAGGAATTGAGAAATGTCAATGAAGCTTGTTGAGTGAGAATCTAGAGAGATAACCGTGCGGCCATTGGCCAAAGATGCACAAAGAACGTGGGCAGTAACCCACAGGGCCCAGGATCGATATGTGGAAAAGGCAGAGTAGTATGAATGAGGAATTCTTGTACAGAAATAAATAAACAAACATGATTTAGAAGTCATTATCAAATGAGGAAGCACTACATGCTAAGTAGCAGCTTGACCTCAACCGACAATAAGTCGGAAAAAGTAGTGAATAACCACAAAAGTATACAGAGTATACAAAAAATATAGATTTCCAGAGAATTGGAGAGAAAATCTATAACTCATCGAATTCGCATACGGTAAGAGATACCAAGCGACGATTGAAATACATTGAGAATACCAAAGGGCGAGTTAAGCTCTAGTTATCAGGTCACGCAGCAGAAGCTAGTGGGCCGTAATTCAAGGTTAAGTATACCTGGCAAACCTGATTGAAGCCTTAGAGGCTAGAACCGAACCCGGTTATGAGTTAATTAACCGCATTGAAGTTAAAACACTTCATGATACCAGAATTAGTGAACCAATGTTCAGTATAACATATGGTCTGTTACGCGGGCGTAACCTCTTTTAAGGGGGGGTAGGGCGAGAAACCGCTTAGAGTATGTTTTACGTTTAGTGCGTAAACTACTATGTGCATAGCACAAAAGAAATTGTTTGGATGATTGGAACTTATGTTACATAAACATATGTACCCATTCATTGTGTAATAATGATTGTTGTGCATGAGTGATGCAAGTAACGAGTATGTAATATTTATGAAAAGAGGAGTAGAGAGACTCCTAGGGAATGAGAATCCCTATAGTATATGTCTAGTGAGATTAGACATGAGACATAATGAGTACGAATTGGTATGATACCGATGTGGAACCTTGTAGGGAGTGAGTTCCCTAGGTGATTTTATTTGAGAATGATAGATGGAGTGAGTTCCATCCTTTGGAGTTGTATGTTATGTGTTTTAAATTGAGCAACAATTTGAGTAAAAGAAGCCATAAGTATGGAATACCTAGGTAAAGTAGTGAAGCAATGAGAATGACAAATGACCTAAGTACTAGAAACTAGAGATTAATTGAAACGAATTGTTTCGTGAATATGACTAGAAAGAGTAAAAGATAGAAAACGAAAATGTTTGACTATCTGATTGTTTGAAACTGACGTGGGAGGTGGAACTTGATCTGCTAGCGATCAAGGGAAACCGAACACAAATTGGGGTGGAAAGATAGTTCAACACTAATGCTGATCACATCAGGGTTGGATGATTCTTGAAGCTCCCTATAGTGGTCACAAGTAATCACGCTAAGGAAGATACAGCTACCATAAATCTGATTTGGAGTTGTGTGATGTTTTAAAAAGAATTTTCAAACAGATTTTGAAAAAGAATTTCCTTCAAGTATGAAGATGGAAATGAAACTGGTTTTTAAACCGCTATCACCCGCCGATGACTACGGCCTTAAGTCTTGATGACCGGTAGAACGGTGGGCGTGTACTAGTTTTGAAACCATTGCACCGTACGTGCGGCGGTCCTAAGTGACCGGTTGGGGCGGTGTCAGTGTGTGATTTTTCCAAAGGCAGCGGGACGGGGAGAGTACCCTGAGATGTTCCTGTTGAGTGAGTCAACCAGAGTGCCTGAGGATATGTATATGTGTAATGTTTTGATCAGAACCGAAGGGACCGTGGGCCAGAGAGAGTAAGTGCCCATTTGTCATGAAACGGCCGTGAACCAGAAAGAGTAAGTGTTCAACGTGACCGGTACCTGAGGGATCAGTAGTATATTACTCAACATGGATTAGAGGACTGTAGTGCCTTCTTGTCTTCGGACCGATTCCATGGAGAGAGAACAAAAAGTATTTTTGATTGCTATACATGCTGTGATATGTGTGAGGTATGCGTAGTATGAAATGAGACAGACTTGTGAAGTCTGTAAGGTTGTACATGTATTATAACCTTGGCATAGTACGCCCATGAGAGTAACCATTTAGATTCACCAACTTTGAGGACAAAGTTCCTAAGGGGGGTAGATTTTAATACCCCGGATCTAAAAATGGTGATCTAATTACTCTAATAATATTATTAAGGGCCTAATTGTGCCTAGAGAGTATTGGTAAAAAGAATAAAACCAAAAGAAAAGAGAAATGCGTTAAACGCGGAAAACGCTAAAATGCGCATTAAATGAAAATAGAGATATATAATCTCGTAAGGGTCCGAGATGGATTCCTAAGGCTTAGTTAGGCCTAATTAGTATACGGGAATGGTTCCCGAAGAAAACGGATCCAAATAATGGATTAAAACGCTAAATAAGCATAAAAGCACGTTTTTCGAGAAAACCCGAAAACGTGACTTTAAGTGGTCAAACGGACCCGTAAAAATTATAGTTGATTAAATAACTATAATTAAGTATTAATGGGAGCTTAATAACCATTAAAATTAATTAAACGAGAAAATTCCGAAAAACGGACCCGGTAAGTGAATAGTGACCAAACCGGGAGACGAAACGCGTTTAATTCGAAAAAAACGAAAAACGACCCGGGCTACTAATTCTTGTGGGTCGGTTTTAATTAATATGTGTACACTCATTAATAGCTTGTAGCTATTTGGTAATAGGATGACAAAGAAATAAGTAAAGTAAAAAAAAGAGGGAATAGTATAAAGTAACTTAAACACTCTCTCACCTCTTCTTTTTCCTCACTCACGATTTCCCCTCCCTCCAGACCGAGCTCCTCCTTCCTTGCCTCTGTAAATGGCGATTTCAAAGAGCAAGCAACAGCCCATCTTCTTCCTCCTCTCATTCACTCATTTATCCACCAAATCACACAAAAATTATACCGCTAGATTCGTATCGGTGAGAGCTTCGATTTCCACCCAGCAAAGTCTTGATTCCTCCACCTTCACTTCCATGGGTGTTGGAGCTTTTGAAGCTTGGAGAGCTGATTTTAACTCTCCTCCACCTCCTTAATGTCTTAAGGTAATTATAAGTAAGAGCTTTGGCCATTTCAAGCTTGTTCTTGCCATTTTGGAAAATTTTCCTCACGTAGAAAATTTCCTTCCGTTTCAGCCGAACCACCATGTTCTTGTGGGGTGTTGGAAATTCTTCCAATTGATTGCCAAGCTATCCATTTGGCTATTCTAAGGTAAAATCTAAGCTAAACCTAGAATACTAGCCCCTTGAAATGTTAGGTGGTGTGGGAAATATTGAAATTGACTAGTTGTTATGTGTGTGATGGGATATGGTTGTAGCTAGCAATCCATAATCCTTGTGTGGTGGAAAAAACAAGAAGAGAAAGAGGGAAGAAGAGAAGGAAGAAGAGGAGAGTGAAAAACCGAAAATAAACAAGGCAAAGAGCTTACCTTGTGTTGGTTTTATTTTCCTTGTGAAACTTATGTGGGTGTTGAATAAATAACCTTGAGCTAGTGTAGTCATGGTACTGCAATATTGTTAGTTGACAGAAATGTTTTAATGAGGTTTATGTGTGCAAATAAACCTAGAAACTAAACTAGTGTACATGTGTAAACAAGAGGGAAATTTGGTGTATTGTAGTTGTTGTGTTTCATTAAAGCAGGAATGAAGAAGTGTTTATGAGCTGATTTATGTGTGGTGAACATGCTTAAGAAGTAGGCAAGTGCTGTCAAAATTTCCTTGGAGACTATGAACTTGGGTGTTTCATTATAAGGAAGAAAACTAGTTGGTTTAAGAAGTGTTAGGTGAGTGATTAATGGTTTGAAAACCAAACCAAGAAGTAGAGTGTGTTAGCAGTGAAGATAATGTCATTTGGGTGCTGGTAATGGCATTAGTGAATGAAGTATTGAATGGTGGGAGGCAACACCAAAATCTGTTACAAGAGTATTAGAAAACAAGAAAACAAGTTATGAATGTGTAAGTGAATTTTTGAGTGAAAATAATTAGAATTGGTGAGTGCACTTGGTGCTTAGTTTAAGGTGATTAAGAAGGGTAATTAAGTGTTAAAACATGTAGATTATAAGTGGGAAAGATTGGAAAGACAATGGTGGAAGAATGAGGTTGTAACAGATTTGGAAAAATGCAAATCTGTCAAAACTGCAACAGGGTCCGGGACTTAGTCCATGGACAAGGTCCCGGACCACCCCTTAAATCATGCCGAGAGTTTTATCCTGCACTTGGTCCGGGACTTGGGGTATGGAAAAGGTCCCGGACCACCCCATTTAAATAGGTCGAGACTGCACAACCATGCTGGTCCGGGACTTGGGATAGGGACAAGGTCCCGGACCATATGTTAAAAATCGCCGAGAGTTAAGTTTGCAATAGGTCCGGGACTTGGGGTAAGGACAAGGTCCGGACCACCCCCAGAAACCAACAGAGAGCATTTTTAAGGTTTGAAATGATGGGGGTTTAAATGTTAATGATGTTACAAGATGTTAAGGCCTTGTTTGGTGAGATGTAATGGCCCTGAGAAGTGTTAAAAAGTGTTAGAAGTGATTGAGAAGTGAGAACTCAAATTAACAAAAGTAAAACCGAGATAACGGGATAACGGGGTAAGTACGGGAGTAGCATTTAATAATGTACCATATGAGCTTAGTATTAATAAATGTTTGAAACATTATCAGAGAATCGTGTGTGACCCGAGCATGGTGAGATGACACGGTAAAAGTAAAAACCCCAGTGAAAGGTATGATTTTCTCATACTCCGCGTGCTAACCGAGTTACGTTGATTTGTGTGTTTGTGTGCCGGCTTAATCAAGATTAAAGCATGAAAATAATCCCTTGTTTGATTATGTATGCCTTGTTGTATGTTGAATGAGCTAACATACTTGTATGCCGGTGTGGTCTAACATAGTGAATGGACCGACTCGTAGTGAGTAGCGTTTGGCAAGAGACCCATAGATCGGGTCGACGCTTATGATAACGAAAACGTGCAAACACACAAACTATCCGTTAAAGTATAACGATAACGCAAACATATGAACTCCCTAGAATGTGAGGAGAAGTACGGGTGAGTAAATACCCGATGATGGTTAGAAAACCACATTGAAACAATCCACGAAACAAATGAGAGTGGAAAGATAAGTGAACCTCCTTCAAGAGGATTTAAGATAGTTCGAAGATGTGAACCAGTGGAGAAGGTAAAAGAGACCTGAGGGATTAGTAACTCCCTTGAGACATGGTCGACCTCCTATATGAGGATTTTACCTGGTATATGCAAGTAACCGAAAGTATGAGTAAAGTAAATGTATGGGTAACTCTTAAAACCTAAGATTAACCGAACTAAAGTAATGTTCCCAAGTCATTAGAAACATCGAGAGTGATGCTTCTAGACTAATATACATGATATTATTATAACTCCGAGAGAGGAGTGTATGGGAACGAGAGTAGTCCGAGAGTAGTCGAACCTAAGTAAAGAGATAGGAACTAAGAGAGAGTTCCGTGAGCTAGTTGAACCTTCCCACCATGCTAGACCCAGAGTAGGGTCGAAACGGGAAGTAAGACTATGCTAGAGAGCCATGAGTTTTGGCCTAAGTATGTATTAAGAGTAACAAGCGTGACGTAGGAGACTGTTGTAACAGCCCAGTAATCAACCCACTTGTGAGATATTGTCCGCTTTGGGCCGCAGCCCGCACGGTTTTGTCCGGGGTACCATAAGTCTCACAAGGCAAGAGTATCCCCACTATAAGGTATGGTTCGTGGTCCCAATCGATGAGGTGCCTACACTGGGTATACTCTACCCCCTTGGGAGCCCGTCCCCGCTGGCACAGACCTGGGCCGGCTCTGATCCATCTGTAACAGCCCATAACCCAATGTGTGATATTGACTTTGGGCCGCAGCATCGGGGTACCATAAGGTCACAAGGGAAGAGTATCCCCACACCTATAAGGATGGTTGGGTGAGATGTGGAGTGATACAATCAGAGCCAGGCCCAGGTCGTGTGCCAGCAGGGACGTGGGCTCCCAAGGGGGGAGAGAGAGAATGAGTATAATAACCCAAGAGTATGGGTGAGATAATGAGAATAAGTAACCCGAGAGTGTGGGTGAGTATAGTACGAGTAGCCCAAGAGAATGGGAGTGTATATGAATAAGTAACCCGAGAGAGAGCGGGTGAGGTATTGAATAAGTAAACAAGGCATAGCGGGGAATAACCCTCAAGGCCTAAGAGTAACCAGATTCAACTAACAACCTTGTTATGTTAGTTAGGAATTGTGTTCCATGATTGGATGTAAATTCCTTGAGCATTACATGTACTTATCGTATTACTATGATGCATGTTGTTTGACTAATGAACTCCATGTATATCCGACTAAGTGGTCGGCGTACCCCGGTTAGCGCTCGGGGTATGCGAATTTCATATGCAGCGTTAAGCTGAGCCCCTAGGGGCGATGTTTTTATTTTACAGGTACTCCGAAGATGTTACCGTTCGAGAGTAGGACGGGGTCGGTGGGTTACACGGGTAGTAGTTTTAATTACTTATGTATTGAAAGAGGTGTAAGACCGAATGTGTTGTCGGCATCCATTTATTGTAGACTCGGTATAGTAAAGAAATGATTTGAGTATTGTATTTGTATTGTTACTCGGTTGTTCCAGTCCATCAGACCGTTACTGTATGTGAGATAGGCCTGGTTAGCCATATGGGTGGCTAACGGCGTTGTTTCACCCCTCGTTGTACTTAGAGTTCCGCTGCGTGAGTAAGAGTAATTGGTGACAATTTAAGAGGTAATGACGAGCTTAACGGTTGGGCTCTGATACCATCTGTACAGCCCAGTCTTAACCCACATGTGTGATATTGTCCGCTTTGGGCCGCAGCCCGCACGGTTTTGTTCTCGGGGTACCATCCCCAAAAGGCCTCACACAAGGGAAGAGTATCCCCACACCTATAAGGCATGGTTCGTGCTCTCTCCCGATCGATGTGGGAGGTGACCCCTACACTGGGTATCACAGTATCTCTGAAGAATCTGTATCTCCGGGGCGAGAATCTGTATCTCTGAAGAATCTGTATCTTCGGGGTGAGAATCTGTATCTCTGAAGAATCTGTATCTCCGGGGCGAGAATCTGTATCTCTGAAGAATCTGTATCTTCGGGGTGAGAATCTGTATCTCTAGTCTATGATGAGAAGTTTCATGCAGACGGATGCAAGGTAAACTTTATGCAAATGATCATGATGAAAGTTGATTATGAAAGTGCCAAACGTGGCTATGATGATGTCCATGTCAAATTACAATCAAAGTGTATGTAGGAAACTTGTCCAAAACAAGAAATCATTGGAAAATGTGCCAAACATGGCAATGTTAAGGATCAAAAATTGTCCAAAGCAAGACATTGCTAGAAAGTGTGCCAAATGTAGCCATGATGAGGTTTATGAAACCGAAGTGTTTAAAGGAAAGTTGTTCAAGACAAGAAATCGTTGAAAGATGAAAGAGGTGCCAAACGTGGTAGTGCTTGAAGAAAATTCTGTTTAGTGAAAAGGAAAGTGAAATTATCATCTCCTAACTATAGACTTCGGACTTGTAATTATCTCTACGAGATGAACATGCCGGTGGGGTGGGTGTATGGTGTATGATGTGAAGGTAAGGGCTTATGTGGGCGGTTTGATGTGAGGTGGGCTTAGGGGTAGGGCTGTGGTGTGTAGTGGAGGTGTGGAGGTAAGGGCTTATGTGGTGTGTAGTGGAGGTGTGGAGGTAAGGGCTTATGTGGGCCTGTGTGGAGGGTGTGTAGGTAAGGGCTTTGGGTGTGGCTGTGTGGTATGAAGTGAAGGTAAGGGCTTATGTGGGCCTGTGGTGTTGATGTGTGGTGGTAAGGGCTTATGCCTGTGGTGGGATGGTGGTGCTCAAGCTTTAGGTTTCAATTGGTGTTGTCATGGCAATTGTTGGAACCAACAATTGCCCCCAGTATTTTTCCTTAGGACAATCTGAGCTAGAGTTCATGGCAATTGATCGGAACGATCATTGCCCCCGGTATTTTCTTTGATTAAACGTGCGAACAAGTCTCATCCTCACAGGGTCGAGGCTTATGCTTTGATGTGGTGCTTCCTATCCTACACTCAACGTGGTTGGTGTTTGCACTCATTTCTCGCTCATGGTCATAACCTCTAGACCATTGAATTCGATATTTGATGGATTTACGCATTTGATCTGTTACTTTCACGTGATTGGACACACAACTATCAAGTCGGAAGTCTTTATAACGTGGCCATAGGGTGTGATGAAGACGACGGGATCATGGAGGGATATTTGAGGTATGTGGAGCCTAAATGGGTGACCAAAGCGGCAACTTGCGTCTTCTCTCGGATTCATCTTCCTTGTCTTGAAGTCGTCTGGCTGCTTCATGTTGACGTTGTTTTCGAGCTTCTGGACTTGGACTTTTGAAGTTGTCCTTTACACCATTTCTCTTTTCATCATTTGGATTTCTTCGAGGCACTTCGGGTTTGCCTTTTGTTTTATCCTTTATTGACTTGCCTTCGGGGTTCTTGTATTTCCGGTGTTTTGAGTTATGAGAGTTGTGTTGATGTGAGCTCTCTGGATCCTGTGCCACTTTGGGACCATTTATGGATCACTTCGTCATGCTGATAGCGGCATCGCTTCTTTGGACTGATTAGATTGTTATCTGAGAGTCGGGCTCCTCGCTTCCATTGGTCACCGGGTCGGTAATTCATCATTGGCTGGGGTTTCTGTGGAGTTCATAATATCGAAAAGGGATATATGAAAGGCTCAGCGGGGATGCCTAGGGTTTAATGACAGGGTTTACAAGCTTTTGGCTATGTGGTGCTGTACCTAGGTGCTTCGTCATTCCTGATAGTTGTGTATCCGTTCTTTGTTACTTTTCGCAGGTCTAAGAGTAAATTTACAAATTATCTCCTTCGGTCGGAGTTATGCCATTTACATTTTCCTTTGTATGTGGTCCCACCGGAGTCGTGTAAAAATGACACGCTCGTTCACTCATGGTTTTTCCGCTCAAGACACTCGTGAATTTCACTTAGAGACTAGTTCACACGCTTAAACGAAAGATTAAAGATGACGATCCTGAACTCAGATTGCCCCCAGTATTGACCTGGGTTTATGACAACACTTAAATAGATGCAGATTTTGGAATGCTTCGTGGATATTATGGGATAGTCTATGGTGTGAGGACGGACATGTTCACCCTTTTAGAAACAAAAGACAAGTCATTTTATTCCATAGTCGGGAAATGATTACTCTGTGATCCCTTAAAAAGAAAACAAATTTTGTGTTTTGTTTTTGTTGAATGAATGCACAAAAAATTATGAAAATCGAACTATGCTCTTATTCACGAATGGAAAGATAACATCAAAAGTTGTAATCTAAAATGATAAAGGAAGCTAACTACCATAAAAGTTAGAAGAATGATTGAGAAAAGAAAACTACTAAATCGAGAAAACTTCTGAAATAGTGATGTTGAACAGTCTGATGCCAACGTGTTGAAGACTGGAGCTGTTGACCGTCAGGGCGTCATTGACCATGATTGTCTTCCTTCCAAGCTTCGAGTGGGGCCCTGTAAAATGCCCATGGGTTATGTAGGAAGTAACTGGGCCTGAGTCTTCGCCAAACTGAGAGTGAAGTGCATAGATTAGAGTGATTCCTAGACTAGAACGGACATGTAGGCCTGAATCCAGAAATTGAGCAAACAAGCTGAAAGAAATCACATGGACCGTGAATGGGCCACTGGGCCGAGGGATAAGCCTGGAAGTCTAGATTTGTTTGATGCTCTTGTTGGGCCTTGAAGCCGGAAACTGGAATGAATTATGCAAACTATCTTGGATTCAAATGTTTTATGGGCCGAAATTCTGATTGAGAGCGAAGCTCATGGGCCAAAACTATGAATTGGTCTATGGGCTCAAATGGAATGAGTTATGAGTGTGGTACTTGGGCCAGAATGATTGCTCTATATGTGAACTGGAATTTGGGCCGAGTGATTTTGGTTTGGCCTAACAGATGACACCTAGATCTAAGGTTTTGGGTTAGGGTCATGATAAGAAGTCTACCTAGACTAGAATGAGCCCTTGGGCCGGAATGTGTTTGGGCCTGAAGTAAAGCACATGAGCTGGAATGGTCCCTAAATCACAAATGGGCCTAACTTTCTTCGGGCCAGAGAAGATGGTTGTTAAGCCGAAAAAGATTTTGTTTTCAGGACTTGTGAGTTATTTCAAGTTCAGATGGATTTCCTTTTTATGGGCCTAGAACTAATTGGATAATTCAAAATGGGCCAGAAGAGAAATCACCTAAGTCTAGGCTTTTGGGCCAAAGCCCGAACGACTCACATGTTAAACCAAACAGGGCCTCTGGGCCGCAAACAAATAGAGCTGCCAATTCGTTTTGGGCTAGGTTGATGTAGGTGAAGTTCCTATCAATCTCTAGGCTGGGTAGTGGGCCGATCATACAAGCAAACAAGGCCCACACAAATTAAACATGTCCTCACTAGACGTTTAAATCAAACCGGGTATGGATCGATCCGGAGAGGTGCTTGGGGCGTGGGCCCAGGTCACCACAAAGGAATAGGGCTTGCACGCTATTCTCTTTGGGCTTTCCCACTCTTTTCACACATGAAGGTGTGCGTCTCGGTCGGGTCTTTGACTGACAAAAGGTAAGGGGCTAGGTAAGGTGGCCAGCCAAACGGCTAGGTGGCTGCCAGGAAAGACTAAGGCCCAGGTATTAAGGGGGTGTGGTTAGACGACATCCTCCTCTTTTCCCCCGCTTATTCACATCACCTAAAAGGTGTGAGTCCCTGACAGGGGACCCTAGATGGGTCCCGGGGTGAAACTGGTTTGTGTGGACCCTCGCTCACATATGATGCAAGGGTGCAAAAATTTAAAGTGCGCACGAAAGTAAACAAACAAAGTAATAAAAGCCATAAATAAACATTTTTCGAGTTAAGCCCTCTTTCTTAAAATTAAACAAGTTAAAATTAAGAATTTATCCCCAGCAGAGTCGCCAGTCTGTGAGCCTCGATTTTAAACCCTATCCTAAGTGTATTAAGTTGATTAGGATCTAATCGGGTTTTAGGTCCACTTATAACTAAGATTAATAACTATGTCATATAAAAATATTATTAAAACCTAAGCTAGCTCACTGGAACCTATTATGAGTCGCCACCTAATTTTAACCTAGAGTAAATCAGGAAAAGGTAGAGTTCGGGTTAGGGGGCTTGGTATATCGCCACCTATTACGAGTTGTTTTAAACTAAAGTGCGCGAGCTTCTGTTTTTTGTGTTTTTTAGCATTTTTGACAGAAAACTAAAGTGAAATTGAAAGATACCTAAACTAGGGTTTCAAAGGCAGAATTAGGTCGAATTTTGATTCCGTCCGTGGCCAGGACCTAATGTCCGAACCCACGGACCCTAGTTAACCTAATTACATAGAAAAGTCAAATTTAAACAGAAACGAGATTTTGAAAAGTCCGGGGCCACGGACAGGACGTCCGTGGGCCCGGACATGTTTTATAAAACCCTAAATTTTGAAAATAAAAATATCCCGCCACCGTCCGGGGGGTCCGGCTTTCGAACAGAGCGTCCGGGACCCCGGACATAGCGTCCGTGGGTGCGGACCGACCGGACGGCAGCGTGAGGCGTTGTTCCGTCGTCGGGCGGTGTTTTTGGCTCAAAATTTATGGGTACGTAGCCTGAAAGATTCTAAACATGTTAGTGATCAAAAGTTTTCAATTTGACTACGAATTAAGGACGAAACTTATTGAACAAGTTAGTGGACAGAAACGCAAACAAACCTTAATTCAGAAGCAAAGAAAAGTTAGTTCGAATAGGAATTTCAACCTGAAGCGTATTGTGATCAGTGGAGTTAAAGAATTCGAATTCTAACCTGTTTTGGCTTCGGGATTTGGTTGTTCCTTCACGTCGGGAAACTTCGAACGCGTCGTTGGTAGCCGATCCGGTTCAACTTTGACCCGAGTTTCTGATTTCTTCTTCCTTGTATGATTAAGGACGGTTTGCTGCTTTTGTGGTGTTTTGGTGCTTGGAAGTTCAATAGGAAAAGAAAGGATGAGTTTTTGGTGATTTTAGGGTGATTTCTGCAGTGTTTCGTATTGATTTGAGGCTTGGAAGTGTAAAACGTGGGAAGAAGGTTTGTGGCTGTGTTCTTTGACTTTGGAGGTGTTCTCCCCTGCCCTAGTTCGTTCTTGGGGGGTCCTTTTATAGAAAGAGCATGGTCAAATGATAGAGCAAGATCTTATCTAAAAGACTGATTTTGTGCTCTAAGGGAATCTGATTTTTTAGAATATGTTGCAAGCCGATAAAAATTATATGAAAATTTAACTAAAGGTAAAGAATGATATTTAGGAATTTTGAGAGTTGGAATCGGATTAGTTTGATAAATAATCGATTAGATAAAAATCGCACAATATGGAATCTCCCATAATTCATAACTAATTATTGGAAAGTCGAAATAACGAAATTCCAACGGCATTAGTCTCTAAAACTCATCCTCTATCTTGTGTAAAATTGCATGACATTTTGTTTTGATTTCGATATTTTCCGGAGGAGAGAGAAAATTGCAAAAATGATTGAATTTATCTTTTAAATTTTGGGATAAGGTTCCCAATAAAATAATTCAGGTTTATGACTGTATGTAGTCATGGTAACCATGTGACAATTTTATTTTAATTTTGGAAACCTTTTAATTTCTATTTTGAGGCTATTTCATGTGTTAATTATTAAAGAAATTAGCTTATAATATGAATTAAAAGCTAAATTTCCAGAATAAATATTATCAGAGAATCATGAATTACCTTTCATAATGACCATGATATTTGGAAGTGTATTGGAGATAACGAACAAGTCATATGAAAATAGAAAATCCCGAGAATGTCCTTGGAAAATCCTGCATTGGTGCATTTTGACATTTGCCCTTTGTAACACGTGTGCCTTAGAGACCACTCCGGGGGGTTGAAATTTTGGGTATAACACAAGGTCATCTTGCATGTCCATGCACAATTCCTCTTCTTTTCATTTGTTTACTCATCACTCCTAAACTCTTGAGCTTACTTACACATTGCTTTCCATTATCTTAACACCTTGACATGGTTCTTCATTTACCCTGACCATGTTACACCCTCCTTAGACATTTCCACCTCTTTTATGTATCTTATTCACCACCCTCATGATCATACGCTCTTTTACATTCCTATCATTTTCCTTGACATTTGACAACATTCTCCCACACCTTTCTCTTCCATCACCTAAGTCACTCATTAACATCTAAACTAAACCTCATTAGTCCACTACTAGCATCATCACACTTACACAAGCTATCCAAACTCCTCATTGTTTTATTCTCTAGTTCATACCTAAATCATCTCAAAGCATTATATAACACCTTCTCCTCCAAATTTGCACAAGTCTTACCATTCCTCATACCATGACTTTGGTGTGTTAATACACTCACCAATCCTCTAATTTCCTCCTAGACATCTCTAGGTCATTCTAAACCTCAGAACTCCTTAATTAACTCATTTCCACTCTAGTTCCTTCTAATGACTCCTAGTGAATCCTAGGTCATATCAACTCACCACCACCACCTAAACACTTAGTTTTCTACTCAAATTTTGCCATAGCTCCTCTAGTAAATTCTCATGCCCAAATGCATTGTTTTCTCACACAATAATCTCACACACACCAAAGTCCTTTCTCATCTTATTTTTCTCACCCAAATCAACTCATTCACGACAAACTCAATATAGTGCAATAATCTTAATTGCATAGCACTAAGGCTCTAAATGACATGGCTCTTAGGCCCTTAAATAACTTAAACTTAAACACTGAATTTCCCACATATAAAAGCTTTCAACCTGCAAACACACCCATCAATCTCATAGTAGTTATAATGCTCTTAAAATCCCTCTTAAACTTATATTACTAACTCATTCTCATTGGCTCCTTAGTCACAAGTTCATAAGCTTGTTTAAGTTCTTTTTCTTAGGTTATATAATCCAATACACAATGTAAGCTCTAGGCTACATTGGTACTCATCTAAAACTCATTCCTTAATCTTAAACCACCATTAGGTAAGTAATTTACCTTGTTTTCTCAAGCTTATCTTATCTTCCTCCTTAGACCTCTTCTTGAATGAATATCGGCCACCACTTAAACTTCCTTTGCCAATGTTCTAACCAATATTCAATGACTCACATGAGTACTAAACAATACACTAACCTCAAGGAATGAAAACCTAGGTTAGAAATGTGTTCTAAGGCATAAAGTGGATGATTACCTTTGAAGTCTCAAAGTAGACTTGGGCATTGAATGAAATAGGACCTCCACTAGTCCTTGGTGAATAATCAAGCTAGAACAAGGCATAAAAACAAGGCCCCATGAGTAGTAATTTTCGGCCATGTGGAAGGAATGATGGAAACATGGTTTTTCTTACATTTCTTTACCTTAAGAGAATGGAGAAGCTAATGAGCTCTTCAAACTTGATTTTCCTCCATCAATGGGGATTTCCATGGCTCGAAAATGAAGCTTTTCCAATTTTGTAAAGATAGAAAGCTAGAGCTTGAGCTAACTAAGAGATATATGTGTTTAGTTTTTGATTTGGAGCTAAAATGAGCAAGTTATGGACATTGAAGATGGAGCAAGAATGGAGCTGCTTGGAACGGTTTGAGAGGATGAAGAAGGTGAAGAAAACCGTGGGATAAGAAGAGAAATGAAGAAGAGAGGAGAGAGGTAGGTTAATATAAGGTATTTTACTTTATAAAGCAAATAGTACTATTCTCTCTTTTACTCTTCTTTTTCTTTATTTGCTTAGTCATGTGGTGACTCCCCACATCAAAAACCGGCCCCCTCTTGTAATTAGAGATATTTATGGTCTTGGTTGACCATCTCATTGACTTATGTTGACTTAAGCTTCATTTGGGCACTATTTGGCACTATTCACAAATTAGTGCACATATTTCTGAAATTTTTGATTTCCCATTGATTTAGGCTTCCTAATGTGATACTAATTAGTACACATGTTGATTAAAGAGTAATGATGGACATCTAGCACTCAAAACTCAATTCTAAGACAATTTCTCAAAATGTGCTTTAAGACTTCTTAAAGCACATTTTGTGTTTTAACTTGTTTTCAAGCTTGGTTTTCTTTGGTAATTGGTTTAAAATGACCATTAGAATATTACTAAGGTCTTATCATGATATTTGGGTACTCACCCAAGTCTCTCCAAGCTTAGAGCACATTTTTGCCCTAATTGCCCTTAAGGCACTTTTTGTGTTTTCCTTGGTTTAATATGTCTACCAATCTTTCTAAGGCATATTCTAGCCTTACTACGTCATAATTTGATGTTTACTTAGCATACTTAGGTTGGGGTATTTCAATCTACCCCCTTAAAAGAACTTTGTCCCCAAAGTTCCCATGCATCTTATCTTATAAGAATACATATCTTACCTCATTCCTCAGATCATATAGATCATACTTATGTATACTTAAACTCATTGGATCATTAGATCCGCCATATTCTTATACTCAAATAACACACAACATGCTTAAGCATGTATAGCACTCAAAATTCTCTTTGTTTCTTTTGATGATTAAAAACATTCACATAATTTCCAACGTATTGTCCCATGTCACCGGTCCGTAGACAATGGCTCATTCGTCCTCGTCACCATGGGCCAGAATACAAAACACTCTGCTCTCCCCATGTCACCGGTCCGAAGACAAAGGCTCGTGCGTCCTCGACTTCATGGGCGAGACTCAGTAAAAAGGTAATCCTTTTTACGAGGTCATGTGAGGAATAATTCCTCTAATTAAAGATACAAGCAACCCAATTTCATTTTATCCTAAGGCCTCTATCCATAGTGTGATTTAATTGTGACCACTGGTAGGGAGTTTCAGGAATCATCCCACCATGATGTGATCAGCATCAGTGTAGAACTATCCTTCCACCCCAATTTGTGTTCGGTTTCCCTTGATCCCTAGAAAATCAAGTTCCACCTCCCACGTCATTTTCAAACATCCAAATAATTCACTCTTGTCCAATTTTCTATCTTTTAGTCTTTCTAATCGTAATCAATACATCTCCAAAGTGTGGACTCAGTCCATCAAACATTCCCGATTCATCTCTTAGTACTCACCTCAGGGCTTAAATTCCTACTAAGTTCTATTACAATCTCATACCACTCTCACCATCTTATACCTCATAGGATTACAATTTCCTTCCTCATACTCATATCAATAATATCTCATAGTGTTATCTTATTCTTATCTCACATGTAGTTTCATATCGACTCATACCTCATATATTCCTTATCCTTAAATCTCCTTAATCCTCTTCCTTAATTCTCTTAACTTGTACTCACACCGTTACTATATATATCACTCGAATATCTCTGTAGACTATTCTCTTAATCTTCTTATTACTCATCTTCAACTGTATCATTTAATATTATATTTCTCAACATGTTTTCAATAACACATATTTATCTATTTATATACCACATATTCTAAATTATCTATTTTCTATGCTCACGTACATACATACAAGAACATCATACGCTACGCTAAGCGGTTTTCGCTCTACCCCCCTTAAAATGGATTACGCCCACGTAATCAACATTACATCATCTTTGAACATTAGTTCAAGATGTCTAATTCTCACCAAGCATTCTAGCTTCCACGTCCTCTATCTTACTTATAATTCGATCAGAAATGACTTAGTCTCTGTATCGAGGATTCTAACGGTACTTATACCGTTTCCTTAACTTAGTTAGGTCTAATCTCAAAGGTAGTGATCTGCTAGCTTCCGCTGCACAACTCTGATGGTCTTAGGCTTAACTGCTCTCGCTTATCCTTTACAGTATTGTATATTTTCCTCATGCGTGCTTATGGTTTAGCACTAAAGGTCCCTCAATGGTCACGTGTTATCTTTATATATACACGGCCTTGATGAGTTGTAGCTTGTTTATCCAGTCTCTCTGGAGATCTAACGTTCATATTCTTGGCGTTCTCTTAAGTGTTTAAATCGTTTTCCATCTAAGGAGGACCCTTAATCTAAAACTACTGTTCATTGCTTATTGCGCTTCACAGTCTTATCCTTAACTTTTTAAGACATATCCGATGTCTGTACTTAACAATCCGTGCTTCTCGCACTTCATAGTTTTAATTATTTGTTCCCAGGTTCCTTTGTGTTGTTGGTCGAACTGAATTTTTTCTCTTCGACTGTTTGTGGTAGTGGCTGCTCTTGTCTGATCTTGTGTCGTTGTCCGTGGTACGGAGTCGACTACTTCCCGTGTTCCTTACACCACTCGTCTACATGCATGGGGTACCTTACTGGTACATTACTACTTACCCAACTAACTCATAATGAGCGTGTCAGGCCTGCAAGCCCCTGTGGGGTGCAGTCGTCCCACGTCTCGTTTTAGTAAACTCATAGTGTCCGTCACACGTTTAGCTATTGCTAATTATGAAGTATTCTGTTGTCGATCTCCTCTTTCATCGTTCCATAATAACATTTATTGTTCTTCTTGAAGTTAATCAAGGGAAGTCCATTTACTGTGTTCTTGGGTATGGTATGCTCCAGCTCCTTTCTGCATTGATTCTATTTCTTAGAAGCTTAGGTCTCTTTCCATAGAGCCTCCTATCTTCTTTCCATATTCATTCTATTAGGAATGCACTTCCAGTTCCTTAAGGAATGGGTTGTGTGCTTCCTGTGTAATCTTACCAAACCAGGTCCAGACTACTGGCATCAATGCACAGTTCGTCTACCATCTTATTTTCTTACTTATGGTGGTCTTAATTCATAAATCTACTTGCCTCAGTGTCAATATTTGACGGCTCTTACATAACGGTCGCTTTACTGCGCACCATGACTTAATCCCTCTTATAAATACTGTACTCACGACCACTACTACCGTGGTAGTTGGCCTTTACCATGTTGCCCATTGATGGTGCAACCTCTTACTCACTTATTCTAATATCTTACCTCATACTCAGTCCTTCTTGGTGTAAACACACTGGGAGTTCTCTCATTCCGGTGTATGGCGGTTGTCATACCGTGCTGTAAAATAGTTGACTCCTAATACGAAGGTGTTCTGCTCCAATCTCAGATTTGTAAGTAGGTTAATTTCTCTCACTTTCTTTCATCCTTAGTGATGTTATCTACCATGTAATTTAACTGGTTCCTGAAGAAGTCATCCGCTGAGTCACAAGCTCTTCTGAGCATTGGTCACTTGACGTGCCATAATGCGCACTCACAATGTCTATCTCTGATTACTAATTACTAATTCTTACATCCTGGGTATTGGATATGAGGTGTTTCTTTTCTGCAGCCTTTCTTATTACTCAAGTGTATCTGATATGTTCTAAAGTGATCTCAAATTTACAATTTCCATTCTCTAACAAAAGCGTATTGCATCTCTAATAAGTGAAAGCCTTTTTGAGGGGTTCATTCCCACTAATGGCCTCACAACAAGGAGAGGTATCCCCACCCTAAAAGGCATGGTTCGTTCTCCGCTCCTGTCCTTCAGCATTATCTCAATATTCTCGTTGGTACCCTTTTTTGGTAATGTTCTTCTCAATCTAAGTTATAGGTTTGATAACCGTTCATATCTACCAATTGTAGTTCCTTCGTGGCTTAAACAAGCTCTCTTTATACTTACTTACTGCGCCTCGGGCTCTGATGTGGTTAACATCCTTGGCTCGTAGGCTCTTAGTGCTTAATGTCTCAGTTCATTACTTATATTCCTACTCATCCGTAGGTCATCCTGATAGGTTCTAGTCCTTTGAACACTATCCACCGTTAGGTTACATACTAAATGTAGTATTGGGTTTCATGGTAAGTCGCTGCATCCTGCTTCTGCTATGGAAGTTTATTCAGGTATTCTGAGGTTACTTAGTGTCCTTGACAATACTGTCGTTTTATTAGACCTATGTCTTTTTGCAAATAAGGATAAGTTCGTATTAGGCGTCTGCCTTAAGGTGTCCAAGTTGGATATTATCCTGTCATCTTATACTTCCATCTCAACGCTTCGTTCAACTTCCGTTGACTATGCCACCCGTTAATGATCAATCATACTTGGGTGTTAATGAGTTAAACAAACAGTATTAACTGTCATTCATCAGTTGTTCGGCTCGACTATGCCCGCTCTGTGGGGGTAGTCCTCTGAGCTTTCCTTTTCCAGGGTTGTACGACTTTAATCCTTAGTAGGTTATAGCTTACGTTTATTTCTTTTATCCTTTTTTTGGGTTTTCCAACATCTTCATTGTAGAATGTTGTTATTGGTATTCTTAATGGTCACCCTGGGAGTCTTATCAAGTTTTCGTTGGAATTTGTTGCTTCAACAGTATCAATAGTATCTTATAATACATCCTTTGTATGTTATTGCTTACATAGTGTTTTGCTCGCATTACCGAGCGATCTCTTAGGTTTTCCCCTTGGAGTTCGGGATTGTGTTCTTACCGTACTGTTGGTTGTTGTTGTAGTGGGTTATACCGTTGCTAATATTTATATGGTTTAATACTTTGTCCAAGTTCCGCTCCCGGCTGACTGGTGTGTCACCTCATCTCATCATGGTCAGGCCATCGGGCCTTCCAAGGTCTTATTTTTCTGTTCTCATGGATTTACAATCCGGTATTAATATTTGTTACAACTGTAGCGTTCTCCTATCTTGTCATGATGGCTTTCCGTGTAGCTTAACCGTGGTAGCACTTGCTATGGCAAGTGCGCCATGCAGGATGGGCTATTGGTGCAAGGTATATTGGAAGTGATACTTCCTTCTAATTCCCATGTAATTGGTAGTCCTCGGGACTCCTTCGATGATCTCTTATTTTGGATAACTGACCATCCGGCAGTTTCCTTGTTGTTTGACAGTACTGTCATTTATCAGGGCGTTCTTCTTTATGAGGGAACCCCTTAATATTTTCTTGTCTTAATCCTCGCTCTAGTCTCCACACGTTTTGTTGCGGTTACTCAGCAACGGTTTTCTTTAGGCACTACATTGTAGTCCTATTCCGGTATACAACTTGTATGAGTTCCTATCGTCGTCCGCATTATGTTGGCCAGGTTTTGTAACCTTCCTCATTGTATGGGGTTTGGAGTTCCCGTTTCTAACTGGACTTTCCAGTAATCTCAATCCTCTTGCTTTGTATTATCCTACTGTTATGCTCCTTCGGACCACTGTCCGGTGCTCATGTCTCTTATCATTTCCTTATACATTGCACTCGTAGTGCTTTCCTTACCATTGGTATTGCGGGTTATTTCGACTGCATAGCATGTCACCCATGTTGCCGGTAATTACCGTTCCCTTATTGATAGAATTCCATAGGTAGCGCCTGTTTCTCTGTTGCGCTCCATTATAAACCTCCAAGTTCTCCGTAACTGTTGTGCAACAAGAAGTTTCTCGTATTGCTTACTGTTAGCTAACTGCCAGATCGGGTCTCCCCGAGTAAGAGAAGTTTCTTCTCTCTGGCGTTTGTTCCACATATTCAGGGTTAGGGATGTGGAGGGCGGGTCTAGGTACTATGGATGTCCGGTAAGCACCGGAAGTCCTGACTAACGCACCTCTCACTCTACCTCTTACCCTTAACCCATAACTCAAACTCAACCTCAGTATTCACCTATGTTCGGTAATTCCTTGTCTTTAGAGCGTAACTACGCTCTGATACCACTTTTTGTAACACCCCAACCAACTCAATCCAAATGTGGTCTCGCAACTTAACAGCTTATACATATACATGTCACAGCGGAATTCTTTACACTCCAGGACCTTGCCACGGTCTGACTACAGAATATACCGAACATTAGTACATAACAACCTTACCAAATACAAATTCTTCTTACAATCCCCTCACACCCTATACATCTTACTAACTCAATTGACATACGAGTGTACATGCACAACTCGTAGGCCACACTTAATCCTTAACACTTGTATCCTCTTATTACTCTCGCGACGGCCGCCTCCTGATGTTCACCTGTGTAGTAAAAACAGCCCCCAAAGGGGGTCAGCACGAATGCTGGTACGATCCTCTCATGGCCCCCAAGCTAACGTGGCTACGACGACTAATTGTCGATAGCATGGAGGTTGATTAGATGCACAACATAATAGAAAGTGCAGTAACAACAACTCAGACATGAACAATCAAGGTTCACACACAATGAATGACTTAAATGCGTTCCCTTAATTAGAGAGTTAATTATTTAACTCCTTAAGTAAAGTTCCCTCTTAATCTTAGTCCATCCTTATCTCACCTCAATCTTAGTCTTATCTTAATCTTAGAAACAACCATCCTTTAATAAGGAGTGGATGTAGCTTATCTTAATCTTAACAATACAAACCATCCTTTAAAAAGGAATGGTTGCAACTTATCTTAACCTTACCTTAATCTTAATCTCAACTTAATCTCAATATACAAACCATTCCTGGAAGGGAATGGTTGTAGCTTAATTCGAACCTGGGATTTAGGTGATCCCACCGCACCATCTTAATGCCACCTACTCTGGACGGGAGTCCAGCGTAGCTGAGCCGGCAACCGGCCCTAGGCTACAAGTCCGAAGACAAGTCCTTAATCGGAAGTCGAATCTGCTATAGATACCGACCCCCTTTCCTTAGCATGCATGACCGGAGATCGGTCCCGGGTTTCCTCACTCAGGTTCCAGTTAGTAGTAGTCTCAAGACCATGTTTGTTGGTTAACCTCTTTCAGTTTATATCGTCCCATATTAGGGAGCGTTCCTTAGTCTCACTCATTTCCTTACTAAACGTTGGTTAGTAAGTTCTCACGGTATGTTGTGTTAGTTTTCAAACATCACACAACAATACAATAAATATAATATATTCCGGTTGCATGCTTTATCTTGTTTAGTGAGCACACAAAAACAAATAGCAAACAAGCTGAGGGACACCTCGTTAGCAAGCAGGTCACAAGAGAACTGTACCGTTCACCATTGGTCGTTCGGTTGCTTACTCTCTTCCGGAGTCCACATTCCCAAGTCCTAAAACATTCATTCAGTTTTAGGTTGTTAATCACTTAACTTAATTCAACTACTTAACTTACTTACCTTACTTAACTTACTTAGTCACTAATGATCCCCATCTAACACCACTTAACTTCTTATAAACTTAATCTTAAGTGAATCACTTCTCCTCATAACTTATACTTGTTCACCCACTTAATTATCATTGTTACCCACCAAACATGTCTTAAACAACCTTATATCATCATTACATATCAATCCCCTCCATTGGATATCATTTCCTAACCTTAAACAAAGTTTTTGGTCAAAACAGCACCGCGTCCGAACTTGTGTCCGAGCTTACCAAGTTCGGACGCAAGTCGAGACTCAAAAGGGTGCAACAGACGTGTGTCCGAACATGTGTCCGAACTTCCCTAAGTTCGGACATGGGTCGAGGAAAAATCAAAGGAAGAATTTCAGGTGTCCGAACATCTAAGTCCGGATGGTAGTTCGGACTCTAGCCGAGACTCAAAAATTCTAATCGCAACAGGGCATGTCCGAGCTTCCAAATTCGGATGGAAGTTCGGACAGGCCAGAATATTCATCTTCTACACCCTTAAACACTTATCTCCTTTCTTGCAAAAATGCCCAACTCTTCCACAAGTGTCCCATTATGTCTTAATACCATATAGGCTCTTAAACTCACCTTAGAACATCCTTTAAGACCTCCTTAACCATTTTCTCAATCCTTACAAGAATTTCTAACACTTGTTACTTATTTCATTATTTTTCCAACATGTAATTTTTTGTCTAAAACTCTAACTATCCAAAGTGTTTCCTTCCCAATCAATATAACTCCTCCTTAACATCATTACATTCCATCTTTGCTTCGTTAAACCTTCCAAGGTCATCTTGCATGTCCATGCACAATTCCTCTTCTTTTCATTTGTTACTCATCACTCCTAAACTCTTGAGCTTACTTACACATTGCTTTCGATTATCTTAACACCTTGACATGGTTCTTCATTTACCCTGACCATGTAACACCCTCCTTAGACATTTCCACCTCTTTTATGTATCTTATTCACCACCCTCATGATCATACGCTCTTTTACATTCCTAGTCATTTTCCTTGACATTTGACAACATTCTCCCACACCTTTCTCTTCCATCACCTAAGTCCACTCATTAACATCTAAACTAAACCTCATTAGTCCACTACTAGCATCATCACACTTACCCAAGCTATCCAAACTCCTCATTGTTTTATTCTCTAGTTCATACCTAAATCATCTCAAAGCATTATACACCTTCTCCTCCAAATTTGCACAAGTCTTACCATTCCTCATACCATGACTTTGGTGTGTTTAATACACTCACCAATCCTCTAATTTCCTCCTAGACATCTCTAAGTCATTCTAAACCTCAAGAACTCCTTAATTAACTCATTTCCACTCTAGTTCCTTCTAATGACTCCTAGTGAATCCTAGGTCATATCAACTCACCACCACCACCTAAACACTTAGTTTTCTACTCAAATTTTGCCATAGCTCCTCTAGTAAATTCTCATGCCCAAATGCATTGTTTTTCTCACACAATAATCTCACACACACCAAGTCCTTTCTCATCTTATTTTCTCACCCAAATCAACTCATTCACGACAAACTCAATATAGTGCAATAATCTTAAATTGCATAGCACTAAGGCTCTTAAATGACATGGCTCTTAGGCCCTTAAATAACTTAAACTTAAACACTGAATTTCCCACATAAAAGCTTTCAACCTGCAAACACACCCATCAATCTCATAGTAGTTATAATGCTCTTAAAATCCCTCTTAAACTTATATTACTAACTCATTCTCATTGGCTCCTTAGTCACAAGTTCATAAGCTTGTTTAAGTTCTTTTTCTTAGGTTATATAATCCAATACACAATGTAAGCTCTAGGCTACATTGGTACTCATCTAAAACTCATTCCTTAATCTTAAACCACCATTAGGTAAGTAATTTACCTTGTTTTCTCAAGCTTATCTTATCTTCCTCCTTAGACCTTCTTCTTGAATGAATATCGGCCACCACTTAAACTTCCTTTGCCAATGTTCTAACCAATATTCAATGACTCACATGAGTACTAAACAATACACTAACCTCAAGGAATGAAAACCTAGGTTAGAAATGTGTTCTAAGGCATAAAAGTGGATGATTACCTTTGAAGTCTCAAAGTAGACTTGGGCATTGAATGAAATAGGACCTCCACTAGTCCTTGGTGAATAAATCAAGCTAGAACAAGGCATAAAAACAAGGCCCCATGAGTAGTAATTTTCGGCCATGTGGAAGGAATGATGGAAACATGGTTTTTCTTACATTTTCTTTACCTTAAGAGAATGGAGAAGCTAATGAGCTCTTCAAACTTGATTTTCCTCCATCAATGGAGATTTCCCATGGCTCGAAAATGAAGCTTTTCCAATTTTGTAAAGATAGAAAGCTAGAGCTTGAGCTAACTAAGGATATATGTGTTTAGTTTTTGATTTGGAGCTAAAATGAGCAAGTTATGGACATTTGAAGATGGAGCAAGAATGGAGCTGCTTGGAACGGTTTGAGAGGATGAAGAAGGTGAAGAAAACCGTGGGATAAGAAGAGAAATGAAGAAGAGAGGAGAGAGGTAGGTTAATATAAGGTATTTTACTTTTATAAAGCAAATAGTACTATTCTCTCTTTACTTTCTTTTTCTTTATTTGCTTAGTCATGTGGTGACTCCCCACATCAAAAACCGGCCCCCTCTTGTAATTAGAGATATTTATGGTCTTGGTTGACCATCTCATTGACTTATGTTGACTTAAGCTTAATTTGGGCACTATTTGGCACTATTCACAAATTAGTGCACATATTTCTGAAATTTTTGATTTCCCAATGATTTAGGCTTCTAATGTGATACTAATTAGTACACATGTTGATTAAAGAGTAATGATGGACATCTAGCCACTCAAAACTCAATTCTAAGACAATTTCTCAAAAATGTGCTTTAAGACTTCTTAAAGCACATTTTGTGTTTTAACTTGTTTTCAAGCTTGGTTTTCTTTGGTAATTGGTTTAAAATGACCATTAGAATATTACTAAGGTCTTATCATGATATTTGGGTACTCACCCAAGTCTCTCCAAGCTTAGAGCACATTTTTGCCCTAATTGCCCTTAAGGCACTTTTTGTGTTTTCCTTGGTTTAATATGTCTACCAATCTTTCTAAGGCATATTCTAGCCTTATTACGTCATAATTTGATGTTTACTTAGCATACTTAGGTTGGGGTATTTCAATCTACCCCCTTAAAAGAACTTTGTCCCCAAAGTTCCCATGCATCTTATCTTATAAGAATACATATCTTACCTCATTCCTCAGATCATATAGATCATACTTATGTATACTTAAACTCATTGGATCATTAGATCCGCCATATTCTTATACTCAAATAACACACAACATGCTTAAGCATGTATAGCACTCAAAATTCTCTTTGTTTCTTTTGATGATTAAAAACATTCACATAATTTCCAACGTATTGTCCCATGTCACCGGTCCGTAGACAATGGCTCATTCATCGTCACCATGGGCCAGAATACAAAACACTTGCTCTCCCCATGTCACCGGTCCGAAGACAAGGCTCGTGCGTCCTCGACTTCATGGGCGAGACTCAGTAAAAAGGTAATCCTTTTTACGAGGTCATGTGAGGAATAATTCCTCTAATTAAAGATACAAGCAACCCAATTTCATTTTTATCCTAAGGCCTCTATCCATAGTGTGATTTAATTGTGACCACTGGTAGGGAGTTTCAGGAATCATCCCACCATGATGTGATCAGCATCAGTGTAAACTATCCTTCCCCCAATTTGTGTCGGTTTCCCTTGATCCCTAGAAAATCAAGTTCCACCTCCCACGTCATTTTCAAACATCCAAATAATTCACTCTTGTCCAATTTTCTATCTTTTAGTCTTTCTAATCGTAATCAAACATCTCCAAAGTGTGGACTCAGTCCATCAAACATTCCCGATTCATCTCTTAGTACTCACCTCAGGGCTTAAATTCCTACTAAGTTCTATTACAATCTCATACCAACTTCACCATCTTATACTCATAGGATTACAATTTCCTTCCTCATACTCATATCAAATAATATCTCATAGTGTTATCTATTCTTATCTCACATGTAGTTTTATCGACTCATACCTCATATATTCCTTATTCCTTAAATCTCCTTAATCCTCTTCCTTAATTCTCTTAACTTGTACTCACACCGGAAGTTAACAAGATAGATATTAATATGTATGGTATTCACATCTTCTGTGTGCAATAACCATGATTTTATCTCACAATGTTTAGTAAAACATATTCTCAAATTATTTTGTGCTATGCACACCGTAGTTTATGTACTCAGTACACAAACATACGCTAAAGGTTTTCGCTCTACCCCCCTTAAAATGGATTACGCTCATGTAATCAACATTACATCATTTGAACATTAGTTCAAGATGTCTAATTCTCACCAAGCATTCTAGCTTCCACGTCCTCTATCTTACTTATAATTCGATCAGAAATGAACTTAGTCTCTGTATCGAGGATTCTTAACGGTATTATACCGTTTCCTTAACTAGTTAGGTCTAATCTCAAAGTGGTGATCTGCTAGCTTCCGCTGCACAACTCTGATGGTCTTAGGCTTAACTATCTCGCTATCCTTTACGTATTGTATTTTCCTCGCGTGCTTATGGTTTAGCACTAAAGGTCCCTCAATGGTCACGTGTTATCTTTATATATACACGGCCTTGATGAGTTGTAGCTTGTTTATCCAGTCTTCTCTGGCGATCTAACGTTCATATCTGGCGTTCTCTTAAGTGTTTAAATCGTTCTTTCAGTAAGGAGGACCTTAATCTAAAACTACTGTTCATTGCTTATTGCGCTTCACAGTCTTATCCTTAACTTTTTAAGACATATCCGATGTCTGTACTTAACAATCCGTGCTTCTCGCACTTCATAGTTTTAATTATTTGTTCCCAGGTTCCTTTGTGTTGTTGGTCGAACTGAATTTTTCTCTTCGACTGTTTGTGGTAGTGGCTGCTCTTGTCTGATCTTGTGTCGTTGTCCGTGGTACGGAGTCTACTACTTCCCGTGTTCCTTACACCACTCGTCTACATGGGGTACCTTACTGGTACATTACTACTTACCCAACTAACTCATAATGAGCGTGTCAGGCCTGCAAGCCCCTGTGGGGTGCAGTCGTCCCGTCTCGTTTTAGTAAATCATAGTGTCCGTCACACGTTTAGCTATTGCTAATTATGAAGTATTCTGTTGTCGATCTCCTCTTTCATCGTTCCATAATAACATTTATTGTTCTTCTTGAAGTTAATCAAGGGAAGTCCATTTACTGTGTTCTTGGGTATGGTATGCTCCAGCTCCTTTCTGCATTGATTCTATTTCTTAGAAGCTTAGGTCTCTTTCCATAGAGCCTCCTATCTTCTTTCCCATATTCATTCTATTAGGAATGCACTTCCAGTTCCTTAAGGAATGGGTTGTGTGCTTCCTGTGTAATCTTACCAAACCAGGTCCAGACTACTGGCATCAATGCACAGTTCGTCTACCATCTTATTTTCTTACTTATGGTGGTCTTAATTCATAAATCTACTTGCCTCAGTGTCAATATTCACTGGTGGAACGGAAGCCTTTAATGACGGTGGTTTAATCACGGCTTTAACAGAAACCGTAAATAATATGAAGGCCGGAGTTAATTAATGACGTTTATTAAATTAACCGTAAGCAATAATCGATCGGAGGTAGGCGCGCCTTTTTTAGGACGGACTTTAGATGACGGTATTTTGTGAAACCGTAATCTAAAGTCCCGTGTTGACGCGCGCTTTACGGTCAACAGACTTTAGATTATGGTTTTACTAATAACCGTCATCTAAAGTCCCCGCCCACTGATGGTCAACGACGTCGTCTTGACCTGACGCCAAATTTTCCCGCATTATTTGATTTTTTCGACGCCGCGCGTAATCAATTACAGTGAACGACGTCGTCTTACCAGCTTATTTTAGATTAAAAAAACTTTATATTAATGTGTTACATTTGTTTGATCGAATAAGACTCATGGCTCAATGGCCGTGGGTACATGAGTCAACACCATCGATCTTGAGTTCGAAACCCAGCATAGGCCAATAATTTTCGCGCTATTTTATTAATTTCGTTACACTTTAGATTACGGTTCTTAGGACCGTCATGTAAAGTGTGACTTTACATTACGGTTTTCATGTAAACCGTAATCTAAAGTCCTTTTAACTACAACATTTGCCCGTTTACTCTGCACACTGTACTTACAGTAACTCTTCTTCTCTTCGCGCTATCTTCCTCACTGAAATCGCCTCTCTCTCTCCGTCACCTTGCTAACGGCCATCGCCACCATCGCTCCACCACCTTTGTCACTCCCATCGCCGCCGGTCACCACCCATCTACCACTGGTCTCACCGTCGCCTCTCTATCGCGTATTGGGTATGCGATCGATTGATTGTCGTTTTTTTCTAACTTTGTTCATATAACATGCATTTTCGATTGCAAGTTCTAACTTTGTTCATATTTGTGCCCAGATTCACGTAAATTGCCAACCTAGTTCGTGGCTGATTTCTACACTACTGCCCACTTCGGTGCTTAGTAACGGTAATTTTGCAAACAAACTGTAAACTGCTGTATTTATTTATTCTTAGCATTTAGTATTACAATTAATAAATAATAGTGTAGTTTTAAAAATGCTACTACTTAAAACTGCCACAGGAAAGAAAGTAAGTTCAAGTATATTACCGATTCCTGAAAATAGCTCATTTTCAACTGCTCAATCTGCATGCCAGATGCTCTCGTTTGATTCACAATCTGTGACAGAATCAACAATTGCTATTTTATACCACCAGAAAGAAAAGATGAGTTTCGGATTTTAATGGTTCTAGAATGACTAGTTTCAGTCCTTCAATCTGAAGTACTGCAGAGAAGGTCATAAATAAACTTCATTTATAGTAGAAGAAGATAAGTTTATGTATGTTACTAGTTCTAGATGGTGCGTGCAAATTTGACTTTGATAAAAACTGATTTGGAGACGTTAGAAATATAGGGGAGATGCTGTCGATTTTTTTCCGCGGTTTAGCTAGCATTTAACCTGATTTTTGATGAATTCTAATGTTGTCGTTTTTCATTTATGCATCAGGACTACGACTTTATTTTGGCTTCCGACCTCAACCGTCTTAGCATCGGCTAATCGTCTACCAGAGGTAAGATTACATATATACATATAATATTTGACAAACTACAAACCATAGTTATCCGCCCAAGATATACCTAATAGAGGTATATCTTCGGCAGTCCCTGTCGGGATGTCCATGATTGTTAAATCTCACACCTAGGGTGTGAATGTGTTTTTAATTGTACTTTATTGATATTTCAGCAGTATCTCTTTATTGTTCTTCGAATGCATATATTATTGATTAATATCATAATATCGTGCATTTGAAGAACTGTAAGAGATGCTGCCGAAATTTTCAATAAATTACATATTAAAAACACGTTCACGGTGGGATTTAATACTCATGGATGGATTTAGGTTGATAAGATACAAAAGTGTAAGACTCTGCCACGGGTGACGGTATGAAATGGCTGCCTTCATATAAATAGCTAGAAGGAGATGTAACGTTCGTGGATTACAGCGGAAATTTGGACGACAAGTTTTTAGAAGGAGTTGATAAGTTATGACACGGTGTTGGCGAACAATCTGAAACCTACAGACAAGGGATACATATTTTGTCCGTGTATCGACTGCCAAAACAATCTGAGATATCGCGGCGTTGAAACAATTAAGGAAACATCTGATCCGCCGCGGTTTTACAAAAGATTTCCAAGACATAATCCGATGGCATGGTCAGAGTGCGTTCGATGTTATTAAGCCTGACGAAGGGGATAATGGTCAGGCAAACACAGAAACAGAACTTGGAGATGATACAGTTGCTGGTGACCCAGAGACGTTACAGGGAACGTGAGCCAGATTTCTGGGATGATGACATTGAGACTATGCCCGAAGATGTGGAACGACATTACTCTAACACGCCAGACAAGCATGAAAATTTGTTGGATTCATCCAAAACACCGTTGTACCCCGGGTGTGACCCTACAAAGTTAAGCAAGTTGAGTGTCGTCCTCAAGTATTCAACTTGAAAGCGAAACATGGCTGGAGCGACGTAAGTTTCACTGACCTCCTGGAACTATTGAATACGTTCTTCGGTGGACAACGTTTTACCAACGACTAGTACTCAGCCAAAAAATGATGTGCCCAATGGGTATGGGGTACCAGAAAATTCATGCTTGTCCAAATGGTTGCATGCTGTTTTGGAAATCGGATGAATTTGCTGAAAGCTGTTCAGCATGTGGAGCGTCACGTATAAGAAACAACAAACTCACATCAAGCGGTAGTAAGAAAGGTTCACCAGCAGGTACTGTGGTACCTGCCCATCATTCCAAGGTTCAGACGTTTGTTCTCCATTGAGAAAGACGCAGAGAATCTTCGGTTGCATTCAGTTCACAGGAAAAAGGATGGCAGATTAAGACATCCCGCTGATGCAACCACAGTGGAGAAACATAGACGTAAAATTTCCTGAGTTTTGGTAAGAACCGAGAAACCTAAGGCTAGGCTTGTGCACGGATGGGATGAACCCTTACGGTACTTTGAGTAGCATACACAGTACCTGGCCTGTGCTTTTAGTTATTTACAATCTACCGCCATGGTTATGCATGAAACCAAGACACATCTTGTTGTCTTTGTTAATATCTGGTCCAAAGCAACCGGGCAACAAATTGACGTATTCCTACAACCTTTGATAGAGGATCTACAACTCTTGTGGAATGAAGGGGCTACGGTTTACGACTCATTCAGTAAAGAGGACTTCAATTTGCGTGCCATGTTGTACTGCACAATCAATGATTTCCCCGCCTATGGTAATCTTTCAGGCTATTCAATCAAGGGGGCGTTGGCGTGTCCGATTTGTGGTGAAAACACTTGTAGCATTCGCTTGAAACATAGTGGGAAAACCGTGTATATGGGCCACCGAAAAATGCTTCCAAAAGGACATAAGTATCGAAAGATGGCGAAAGAGTTCGATGGGAAAACTGATCACAGCATGGCGCGCCAGCCTTTGACAGGTACAGAGATTTACAAAAAGTTGGATAATATTGTGAACAACTTCGGGCCGCCAACCAAAAGTGGTGAAAAAAGTGTCTGGAAAAAGAAATCAATATTTTGGGAACTAGAGTACTGGCAGCATCTGGAGGTTAGACATTGTATCGATGGGATGCATGTCGAGAAGAACGTGGGTGAAAGTGTCACTAGCACTCTTTTGAACATAAAAGGAAAGACAAAGGATCATTTGAAAGGAAGAAAAGATTTAATTGAGTTGGGCATACGCACAGAGCTTGGCCCGCAAGAACGTGGAAAACGCACATTCTTGCCTCCTGCCTGTCACACTCTGTCTAAAGAAGAGAAACATAGTCTATGCAGTACCCTTTACAACATCAAGGTACCATCAGGTTACTCCTCAAACATAAGAAACCTAGTGTCCATGACAGATTTCAAATTAGTAGGAATGAAATCTCACGATTATCATGTCCTACTTCAAGAATTTTTGCCAATTGCACTACGTGGGATCTTGCCGGATGCTGTCAGACACACAATCACAAACGTCAGTGTCTTCCTCAAATCCATTTCGTCTAAGGTTCTTGATGTGGACACTCTGTCTAAATTACAAAAGGATCTTATTGTGACAATGTGCCAGCTGGAGATGTATTTTCCTCCATCGTTCTTCGACATAATGATACATCTCCTCGTGCATCTTGTAAGAGAGATTCTGATGTGTGGTCCTTTGTACCTTCGCTACATGTATCCGTTCGAAAGGTACATGGGTGTCCTGAAGAAGAAAATGAAGAACCGTCGTCACCCAGAGGGTAGTATTATAGAGGGCACTATCACAGAGGAAGTTGTAGACTTCTGCACCAATTACCTAGAAGGTGTCGATACCATTGGACTTCCACGTTCTAGACACGAGGGCAGATTGAAGGGTGTTGGCACGGTTGGAAGGAAACTGAAAAGAATTGACATAGACACTCTTAACAAAGCTCATTTAGTTGTGCTAAGTCATCTTGAAGATGTTGAACCATACTTTGATGAACACTTGTGTGTTTTAAGAGCACAATATCCAAACATGAGTGACGTTAGACTACAAAATGAGCAGAATAGGACATTTGTCCGATGGTTCAAAGAGAGAGTGTTGTCCGATCAGTCCACGAATGTGCCTGAACTGATTAAAGTAGTTGCATTTGGACCAAATCTGGATGTAATTTCTTATGAGGGGTACGATGTCAACGGATTCACCTTTTTCACAGAACGTCAGGATCAGAAGTCAACGAATCAAAACAGTGGTGTAGAGCTTGAAGCTTATCAAAACTTATATGACATCGGTGTCGTGGGTCATAGTCCTGTCTCGGTACAACAATCATATTTCGGTGTTATACAAGACATCTGGGTATTGGACTACAACAGCTACGAAATGTGTGTTTTCCGCTGTAACTGGGTTAACAACAATCATGGCTACCGTGAGGAGGAGCATGGTATGAAACTGGTTGATCTGTCTAGAGCTACTCCCACGGTTGAGCCATTCGTTGTTGGGACGAAGGTTAAGCAGATATTTTATGTAACTGATCCCTGTAATCCTAGATGGTCTGTTGTGCTTAAAGGGAGAAGAGGAATAGTTGGTGTGGATGGTGTGGTTGATGAGGATGAGTATGATGCAGAAGATGAACCTCCAACTGTTCCTATTTCATTGGAAGAGGCTGAGGTCACAGGTCATCGTGAGTATATACGATCAGACCATAACGAGGGAATGTGGGTTGAGAGATAATGGTGTATGTAAGTTATTACTATAAAAATTTATATGAAATTAACACTCTTTTATTTATTGCTTGTTTATGACCATTATGAAATGCTTAATTTAATTCAAATTGTATTTCAATCCTTGCAGGCATGGCTGATCAGGACATGGCTGATGAAGAGTTCGATTTATTTTGTCGTGAGGAGGAGGAAAATGAGCAGCAAATGGTACCGGTCCCATCTACATCTGCCGCTGCTGCTGTTGCCCCATCCACATCTGCCGCTGCTGCTGTTGGCCCTTCCATGAGTGCACCTTCTACGAGTGCTACTCAGAGACCCAGAGGTAGAGGTCCGACCCGTGGGTTGAAACTGCAGAAACCGGATCAGATTAGTCTTCTGTGGGACCAGTATGGGAGGTATGGGGGGGCAGCAGGTCAGAGTTCGCTAGTATGCTAGGGACTCTGGCCAGATCACATTGCTGCATCAACCACACATGGAAACAAGTCCCGGAAAAAGTAAAGGAGACCATCTGGAAGAAGGTGCAAGAACGGTACAAGATCCCAGAAGAAGTGAAGAAGACCGTTCTTTCTTTGGTGGCCGGCAAAGCTAAATCATTCCGCCACTACTTGGTTGAGCATTGGATCAACAGGGTGCCCCCACGTGAGCCTCCGCCGTATGTTGTATACAATGGCATGATAACTGAAGAGGAGTGGAAGGAGTTCGTTGAGCGGCACGCCACCCCCGAGTTCAGGGTATGTTTGTGTGTACTCTTTTCTTAATTAATGCTCATAATGCTTTATCCCTGATTTTCTAATTAATTTCCTGTTGTACTTTCTTAACAGCAAGTACAAGAACAAGCACGACAAAACCGTGAAGCTAATCTCTACCCCCACACCATGGGACGAAGGGGATATGTGGGCAGCCTCGAGGGATGGAAAGAAGCTGGTTTGCTGACACGGAGGAACGAGGATGGAAGTGAATGCCCGATCGAGGATGTCTCTGAGGCGAGGAGGGTGCAGATGTACATACTGGGACGCCAGAAAACGACCAGCGAAGGTCAGAGGATATTTCCTAATGCTGCGATGGAACAACTGGCAAACCAAATTGTAAGTATTTGAAAGTAGCTGTTGAATAATTTACTTATATACTCAAGTGTTTGTTGATCTTAAATCTCGTCATTAACTTCTTTGAAAATTGGACAGTACGATGCGGCACAGAGAGGAGAAGTGGACTTACACGCTCCTCCTTCTCAAGACGACGCGCTGAATCAAATGCTTGGGAAGAAGGATCACCCGGGGCGTGTTAGAGGATTTGGGGGAGAAGTACGTCAGAAGAACGTATTCCCGCCATCTGCTAGGAAGGGTCAGATGAGTGCTGCTGAAGTCGAGGCGATGGTAGAGCGTAAGTTCGCTGCTGAGCGCCAAGCTAATGACGAGAAACATGCTGCTGAGCGCCGGGCTATCGAGGAGAGGCTGCAGGAAGCGTTGAATGCGATTGCACATGCGACTACTCAGCAGCAGCAGCTAGATCCTCCTCGAATGTCTTCCTCGTCTAGTTGTGCTCCGGCCGCTGACCCGTACCCGTTTGCCAACATCCAGGTTAACTTTGTTTAACTATTTTTCTTCTAAAATAAAGTTATTTAAATAGTATTAGATTGGACTCACTTATTTATTTCACGTATTATCTCTGTTTATTAAAGGAGCAAAAAAAATGTCGTCTCCAAATACCATTAGACGGGCACCCTGTAGATGCGGCCTACGGGACGGTGTTGCCATCAGGTCCACTCACGCTCATCAGTTTCGTACGTCTACCCCCATTCTACGCGCGTGTGACCTTGGACCTGATAGTTGATGGATTTGAGCATGCATACCTTCCGATGGCGATTGACAACAAATGCACGCTGATCGAAGCGAAGGGAGACATATTGCCCTGGCCAGCATGTTATATTGTTGTCACCGATGAGGTAAGACTGTTTGACAACCATTTAGTATCTAATAAAATGCATTATTTAGCATTAAGTGTCTAATCTAATCTATTATAGATCCCTGAGCTTCCTCGCCGCGTAACCCGGCCCAGACTAGAAGAGACCAGCGCGCCGGCGAATCCTGAGATCCCTGAGGTTCCTCGCCGCGTATCCCGGCCCAGAGAAGAAGAGATCAGCGCGCCGACGAATCCTGCCAGAAGGGTATGTTCTAGATAAATGTTTAATGTTACTATAATAATCAATTAGTAATTATCTTTACATTTATGCTTTATGTTTGTGTGTGAAGGGTAAGAATCCAGTGAGTCGGGGTGCGAAAGGTAAGAATCCAGCGCCCGTCCGGGGTCGCACCAGGACTTCTGAGGCGCCTAAAAATAAGCTCGCACTGCCACAAAAACTTGTTAATGTTTTGGGGGCCAAGCAGATGAATCTCTACGACAAGATCATGGTGAAGTCATCTCAAACTAACAACTTCATGATGACGCTTCCAAAGTCGATGTTTCACTACGAAGAAGATATGATGACGGCAATCAACTTTGAGGACATCAGAGATGATGTGTGGAGATTATCTGAACATTAACATTATTCAAGCTTATCTAAAGTAAGTGTTCTTTCCTCATACTGTAAAAACATATAGAATAAGTATCTATGAAGTTGCATTGGCTAACTTTTTATAGTACATGTGATATAATAGATGTCTGCTTGAGAGATGTGTTGAGAAGGACATGACATGCGTTACTGCGGTGTGCCCGGAGCGTTTATCGTACGACAATGTCACTAGGGACCCTGGGAGGTTTTGTAACTACATGATTCATGTCTTCAATGTTGTTGAACAACAGAATAAATTATTCATTCTAATGCCGTATCACCAAACGTGAGTTCTAATATAAAATTACATACTAATTAGCTAACTTTGTTACCTTCATTTCTCATTTCATTTTGTATTTGACATTGTAGCCACCACTGGGCTTTGTTTATATTCTGCGCTGCCACCGCTACTCTGCTGTTCTAGATCCACTAGGGCAGTGGAAAGAATTCAACACTGAAGACTTAATCAAAGAGTAAGTTTTTATTACTATTTAATTGTTTGTAAGTTTTTTGAACCAAAATTAATGTACTTGTTCATTTTGCTAAACGCTTTTGTTAATATATGTAACAGTTGTTACAAAAAAACCCCTCAGGGAGAGTTTGGTGATTTGACCGTCGATTACATCAAGGTTTGGTAATTCATGTATTTCATTCGTGCTGCTATTATCTTTGTACAATTGTTTTACATTTGTGAATTTTGGTGATTTAGTGCCCTACCCAAAAGGATTCTAAGAGTTGCGGGTACTACGTGATGCGGTATATGTACGAGTTCTGCGGGTACTTCCCAAGTTTTAAGAATGATATTGACAAGGTAATACGAACGCTGTCTTGTATTTAATTCTTTCGGCAGATTTTTTGTGTCTTTATCTTAATCTCATTATGTGTTCCATTCCTTTTCTTGTTGCAGATTAAAGAGCATTATGCCAGATTCAAGACTTATGCTCCTGCCGACTTGTTGCATGTCAGAGAGAGCATGGCAGCCATGTTTATGAGAATGGAGTGGTAGACTAGCTAGCTGCTGTAACATATATTTTTTTAGTTGCTGCTCTGATTCTGTTAGTTGCTGCTGCAACAGATTATATTGTGTAACAGATTATATTTTTTGTTAGTTGCTCTGATTCTGTTTGTAATGAATTATGCTAGCTGCTGCTGTAACAGATTCTAGCTGTTGTATTGAATATTTCTGTTGCAATTGTGCGCAGAAATGAATTTGCAATTGTTATCTCTGTTGCAATTGTGTAACAGATTGAATATGTTACAGATTTTCGATCTGGTGCTTTATTAGATGTTATCTCTGTTGCAATTGTGTAACAGATTGAATATGTTACAGATTTTCGATCTGGTGCTTTATTAGAATGAATTTGTGTTGTTGGTATTTGATTCAGGTGGTTCAATTGTGCAGTTTCTGCCCTCTGTTGCTTATCTGTTACAATTCTGTCTCTGTTGCAATTGTGTAGATTTGAAAAAAAAATAAATAATAAAAAAAAATTACACTTTAGATTACGGTTCTAACAATAACCGTAATCTAAAGTCCTTTGGGCGCGCGCGCCAAAACACTTTAGATTACGGTTATTGTTAGAACCGTAATCTAAAGTGTCGACTTTACATTACGGTTATTTGTAAAACCGTGATCTAAAGTCCTTTGGTTCGCGCGCGCCAAAGGACTTTAGATCACGGTTTTACAAATAACCGTAATGTAAAGTCAATGACACGCGGGCCGGAAAAGGGCCATTAATTACGGTTTAAAACCGTAATTAAAGACGTCGCCATCTTTATTGACGCCCGCGTAGATTACGGTCCAGAACCGTAATGTAACACGGTTTTGGACCGTAATTAAAAGCTCACGTTCCACAGTGATTTGACGGCTCTTACATAACGGTCGCTTTACTGCGCACCATGACTTAATCCCCTCTTATAATACTGTACTCACGACCACTACTACCGTGGTAGTTGGCCTTTACCATGTTGCCCATTGATGGTGCAACTCTTACTCACTTATTCTAATATCTACCTCATACTCAGTCCTTCTTGGTGTAAACACACTGGGAGTTCTCTCATTCCGGTGTATGGCGGTTGTCATACCGTGCTGTAAAATAGTTGACTCCTAATACGAAGGTGTTCTGCTCCAATCTCAGATTTGTAAGTAGGTAATTTCTCTCACTTTCTTTCATCCTAGTGATGTTATTATACCATGTAATTTAACTGGTTCCTGAAGAAGTCATCCGCTGAGTCACAAGCTCTTCTGAGCATTGGTCACTTGACGTGCCATAATGCGCACTCACAATGTCTATCTCTGACAATTACTAATTCTTACATCCTGGGTATTGGATATGAGGTCTGTTTCTGCAGCCTCTCTTATTAATCAAGTGTATCTGATAGTTCTAAAGTGATTCTCAAATTTAAAATTTCCATTCTTAACAAAAGCGTATTGCATCTCTAATAAGTGAAAGCCTTTTTGAGGGGTTCATTCCCACTAATGGCCTCACAACCAGGAGAGGGATCCCACCTAAAAGGGCATGGTTCGTTTCTCCTCCATCCTTAGCATTATCTCAATATTCTCGTTGGTACCTTTTTTGGTAAGTTCTTCTCAATCTAAGTTATAGGTTTGATAACCGTTCATATCTACCAATTGTAGTTCCTTCGTGGCTTAAACCAAGCTCTTTTATTAACTTACTGCGCCTCGGCTCTGATGTGGTAAATCCTTGGCTCGTAGGCTCTTAGTGCTTAATGTCTCAGTTCATTACTTAATATTCCTACTCATCCGTAGGTCATCCTGATAGGTTCTAGGCCTCTTGAACACTTCCACCGTTTAGCGTTACATACTAAATGTATATTGGGTTTCATGGTAGTCGCTGCATCTGCTTCTTGCTGTGGAAGTTTATTCAGTTTCTGAGGTTCTTAGTGTCCTTGACAATACTGTCTTTTATTATGAACCTATGTCTTTTTGCCAAATAAGGATAAGTTCGTATTAGGCGTCTGCCTTAAGTGTCACAAGTTGGATATATTCCTGTCATCTTATACTTCCATCTCACACGCTTCGTTCAACTTCCGTTGACTATGCCACCCGTTAATGATCAATTCATATGGGTGTTATGAGTTAAACAAACAGTATTAATGGTCATCATCAGTTTGTTCGGCTCGAATGCCCGCTCTGTGGGGGTAGTCCTCTGAGCTTTCCTTTTCCAGGGTTGTACGATTAATCCTTAGTAGGTTATAGCTTACGTTTGATTTCTTTTATCCTTGTTTTTGGTTTTCCAAACTTTCATTGAGATGTTGTTTTGGTATTCTTATGGTACCCTGGGAGTCTTATCAAGTTTTCGTTGGAATTTGTGTGCTCAACAGTATCAATAGTATCTTATAATACATCCTTTGTATGTTATTGCTTACATAGTGTTTTGCTCGCATACCGATCGATCTCTTAGGTTTTCCCTTGGAGTTCGGGATGTGTTTCTTACCGTACTGTTGGTTGTTGTTGTAGTGGTTATACCGTTGCTAATATTTATATGGTTTAATACTTTGTCCAAGTTCCGCTCCAGGCTGACTGGTGTGTCACCTCATCTCATCATGGTCAGGCCATCGGGCCCTTTCCAAGGTATATTTTTCTGTTCTCATGGATTTATCTACAACTCCGGTATTAAATTGTTACAACTGTAGCGTTCTCCTATCTTGTCATGATGGCTTTCCGTGTAGCTTAACCGTGGTAGCACTTGCTATGGCAGTGCGCCATGCAGGATGGGCTATTGGTGCAAGGTATATGGAAGTGATACTTCCTTCTAATTCCCATTTAATTGGTAGTCCTCAGGACTCCTTCGATGATCTCTTATTTTGGATAACTGACCATCCGGCAGTTTCCTTGTTGTTTGACAGTACTGTCATTTATCAGGGCGTTCTTCTTTATGAGGGAACCCCTTAATATTTTCTTATGTCTTAATCCTCGCTCTAGTATCCACACGTTTGTTGCGGTTACTCAGCAACGGTTTTCCTTAGCACTACATTGTAGTCCTATTCCGGTATACAACTTGTATGAGTTCCTATCGTCGTCCGCATTATGTGGCCAGGTTTTGTAACCTTCCTCATTGTATGGGGTTTGGAGTTCCCGTTTCTAACTGGACTTTCCAGTAATCTCAATCCTCTTGCTTTGTATTATCCTACTGTTATGCCTTCGACCACTGTCCGGTGCTCATGTCTCTTATCATTTCCTTATACATTGCACCGTAGTGCTTTCTTACCATTGGTATTGCGGGTTATTTCGACTGCATAGCATGTCAACCCATGTTGCCGGTAATTACCGTTCCCTTATTGATAGAATTCCAGGTAGCGCCGGTTCTCTGTTGCGCTCCATTATAAACCTCCAAGTTCTCCGTAACGTTGGTGCAACAAGAAGTTTCTCGTATTGCTTACTGTAGCTAACTGCCAGATCGGGTCTCCCCGAGTAAGAGAAGGCTTTCTTCTCTCTGGCGTTTGTTCCACGTATTCAGGGTTAGGGATGTGGAGGGGGGTCTAGGTACTATGGAGTCCAGTAAGCACCAGGAAGTCCTGACTAACGCACCTCTCACTCTACCTCTTAACCCTTAACCCATAACTCAACTCAACCTCAGTATTCACCTATGTTCGGTAATTCCTTGTCTTTAGAGAGTAACTACGCTCTGATACCACTTTTGTAACACCCCAACTCAATCCAAATGTGGTCTCGCAACTAACAGCTTATACATATACATGTCACAGCGGAATTCTTACATCCAGGACCTTGCCACGGTCTGACTACAGAATATAACCGAACATTAGTACATAAACCTTAACCAAATACAAATTCTTCTTACAATCCCCTCACACCCTATACATCTTACTAACTCAATTGACATACGAGTGTACATGCACAACTCGTAGGCCACACTTAATCCTTAACACTTGTATCCTCTTATTACTCTCGCGACGGCCGCCTCCTGATGTTCACCTGTGTAGTAAAAACAGCCCCCAAAGGGGGTCAGCACGAATGCTGGTACGATCCTCTCATGGCCCCCAAGCTAACGTGGCTACGACGACTAATTGTCGATAGCATGGAGGTTGATTAGATGCACAACATAATAGAAAGTGCAGTAAACAACAACTCAGACATGAACAATCAAGGTTCACACACAATGAATGACTTAAATGCGTTCCCTTAATTAGAGAGTTAATTATTTAACTCCTTAAGTAAAGTTCCCTCTTAATCTTAGTCCATCCTTATCTCACCTCAATCTTAGTCTTATCTTAATCTTAGAAACAACCATCCTTTAATAAGGAGTGGATGTAGCTTATCTTAATCTTAACAATACAAACCATCCTTTAAAAAGGAATGGTTGCAACTTATCTTAACCTTACCTTAATCTTAATCTCAACTTAATCTCAATATACAAACCATTCCTGGAAGGGAATGGTTGTAGCTTAATTCGAACCTGGGATTTAGGTGATCCCACCGCACCATCTTAATGCCACCTACTCTGGACGGGAGTCCAGCGTAGCTGAGCCGGCAACCGGCCCTAGGCTACAAGTCCGAAGACAAGTCCTTAATCGGAAGTCGAATCTGCTATAGATACCGACCCCCTTTCCTTAGCATGCATGACCGGAGATCGGTCCCGGTTTCCTCACTCAGGTTCCTTAGTAGTAGTCTCAAGACCATGTTTGTTGGTTAACCTCTTTCAGTTTATATCGTCCCATATTAGGGAGCGTTCCTTAGTCTCACTCATTTCCTTACTAAACGTTGGTTAGTAAGTTCTCACGGTATGTTGTGTTAGTTTTCAAACATCACACAACAATACAATAAATATAATATATTCCGGTTGCATGCTTTATCTTGTTTAGTGAGCACACAAAAACAAATAGCAAACAAGCTGAGGGACACCTCGTTAGCAAGCAGGTCACAAGAGAACTGTACCGTTCACCATTGGTCGTTCGGTTGCTTACTCTCTTCCGGAGTCCACATTCCCAAGTCCTAAAACATTCATTCAGTTTTAGGTTGTTAATCACTTAACTTAATTCAACTACTTAACTTACTTACCTTACTTAACTTACTTAGTCACTAATGATCCCCATCTAACACCACTTAACTTCTTATAAACTTAATCTTAAGTGAATCACTTCTCCTCATAACTTATACTTGTTCACCCACTTAATTATCATTGTTACCCACCAAACATGTCTTAAACAACCTTATATCATCATTACATATCAATCCCCTCCATTGGATATCATTTCCTAACCTTAAACAAAGTTTTTGGTCAAAACAGCCGCGTCCGAACTTGTGTCCGAGCTTACCAAGTTCGGACGCAAGTCGAGACTCAAAAGGGTGCAACAGACGTGTGTCCGAACATGTGTCCGAACTTCCCTAAGTTCGGACATGGGTCGAGGAAAAATCAAAGGAAGAATTTCAGGTGTCCGAACATCTAAGTCCGGATGGTAGTTCGGACTCTAGCCGAGACTCAAAAATTCTAATCGCAATAGGGCATGTCCGAGCTTCCAAATTCGGATGGAAGTTCGGACAGGCCAGAATATTCATCTTCTACACCCTTAAACACTTATCTCCTTTCTTGCAAAAATGCCCAACTCTTCCACAAGTGTCCCATTATGTCTTAATACCATATAGGCTCTTAAACTCACCTTAGAACATCCTTTAAGACCTCCTTAACCATTTTCTCAATCCTTACAAGAATTTCTAACACTTGTTACTTATTCATTATTTTTCCAACATGTAATTTTTTGTCTAAAACTCTAACTATCCAAAGTGTTTCCTTCCCAATCAATATAACTCCTCCTTAACATCATTACATTCCATCTTTGCTTCGTTAAACCTTCCAAGGTCATCTTGCATGTCCATGCACAATTCCTCTTCTTTTCATTTTTTACTCATCACTCCTAAACTCTTGAGCTTACTTACACATTGCTTTCGATTATCTTAACACCTTGACATGGTTCTTCATTTACCCTGACCATGTAACACCCTCCTTAGACATTTCCACCTCTTTTATGTATCTTATTCACCACCCTCATGATCATACGCTCTTTTACATTCCTAGTCATTTTCCTTGACATTTGACAACATTCTCCCACCCTTTCTCTTCCATCACCTAAGTCCACTCATTAACATCTAAACTAAACCTCATTAGTCCACTACTAGCATCATCACACTTACCCAAGCTATCCAAACTCCTCATTGTTTTATTCTCTAGTTCATACCTAAATCATCTCAAAGCATTATACACCTTCTCCTCCAAATTTGCACAAGTCTTACCATTCCTCATACCATGACTTTGGGTGTTTAATACACTCACCAATCCTCTAATTTCCTCCTAGACATCTCTAAGTCATTCTAAACCTCAAGAACTCCTTAATTAACTCATTTCCACTCTAGTTCCTTCTAATGACTCCTAGTGAATCCTAGGTCATATCAACTCACCACCACCACCTAAACACTTAGTTTTCTACTCAAATTTTGCCATAGCTCCTCTAGTAAATTCTCATGCCCAAATGCATTGTTTTTTCACACAATAATCTCACACACCAAGTCCTTTCTCATCTTATTTTCTCACCCAAATCAACTCATTCACGACAAACTCAATATAGTGCAATAATCTTAAATTGCATAGCACTAAGGCTCTTAAATGACCTGGCTCTTAGGCCCTTAAATAACTTAAACTTAAACACTGAATTTCCCACATATAAAAGCTTTCAACCTGCAAACACACCCATCAATCTCATAGTAGTTATAATGCTCTTAAAATCCCTCTTAAACTTATATTACTAACTCATTCTCATTGGCTCCTTAGTCACAAGTTCATAAGCTTGTTTAAGTTCTTTTTCTTAGGTTATATAATCCAATACACAATGTAAGCTCTAGGCTACATTGGTACTCATCTAAAACTCATTCCTTAATCTTAAACCACCATTAGGTAAGTAATTTACCTTGTTTTCTCAAGCTTATCTTATCTTCCTCCTTAGACCTTCTTCTTGAATGAATATCGGCCACCACTTAAACTTCCTTTGCCAATGTTCTAACCAATATTCAATGACTCACATGAGTACTAAACAATACACTAACCTCAAGGAATGAAAACCTAGGTTAGAAATGTGTTCTAAGGCATAAAAGTGGATGATTACCTTTGAAGTCTCAAAGTAGACTTGGGCATTGAATGAAATAGGACCTCCACTAGTCCTTGGTGAATAAATCAAGCTAGAACAAGGCATAAAAACAAGGCCCCATGAGTAGTAATTTTCGGCCATGTGGAAGGAATGATGGAAACATGGTTTTTCTTACATTTTCTTTACCTTAAGAGAATGGAGAAGCTAATGAGCTCTTCAAACTTGATTTTCCTCCATCAATGGAGATTTCCCATGGCTCGAAAATGAAGCTTTCCAATTTTGTAAAGATAGAAAGCTAGAGCTTGAGCTAACTAAGGGATATATCTGTTTAGTTTTTGATTTGGAGCTAAAATGAGCAAGTTATGGACATTTGAAGATGGAGCAAGAATGGAGCTGCTTGGAACGGTTTGAGAGGATGAAGAAGGTGAAGAAAACCGTGGGATAAGAAGAGAAATGAAGAAGAGAGGAGAGAGGTAGGTTAATATAAGGTATTTTACTTTTATAAAGCAAATAGTACTATTCTCTCTTTTACTCTTCTTTTTCTTTATTTGCTTAGTCATGTGGTGACTCCCCACATCAAAAACCGGCCCCCTCTTGTAATTAGAGATATTTATGGTCTTGGTTGACCATCTCATTGACTTATGTTGACTTAAGCTTAATTTGGGCACTATTTGGCACTATTCACAAATTAGTGCACATATTTCTGAAATTTTTGATTTCCCATTGATTTAGGCTTCATAATGTGATACTAATTAGTACACATGTTGATTAAAGAGTAATGATGGACATCTAGCCACTCAAAACTCAATTCTAAGACAATTTCTCAAAAATGTGCTTTAAGACTTCTTAAAGCACATTTTGTGTTTTAACTTGTTTTCAAGCTTGGTTTTCTTTGGTAATTGGTTTAAAATGACCATTAGAATATTACTAAGGTCCTATCATGATATTTGGGTACTCACCCAAGTCTCTCCAAGCTTAGAGCACATTTTTGCCCTAATTGCCCTTAAGGCACTTTTTGTGTTTTCCTTGGTTTAATATGTCTACCAATCTTTCTAACGCATATTCTAGCCTTACTACATCATAATTTGATGTTTACTTAGCATACTTAGGTTTGGGGTATTTCAGCAGCTGAAGAAGCATGAGGAGAACTACCCCACGCATGACTTGGAGCGATTGTCTTTGCTTTGAAGATCTGGCACCATTACCTGTACGGTGTCCAGCTGACTGTTTACTCAGACCACAAGTGCTTAAAATATGTGTTCACTCAGAAGGAGCTGAACATGTGACAGAGGAGGTGGGTTGAGTTCCTCAAGGACTACGACATCGACCTTCAGTACAAGGAAGGGAAGGCGAATGTCGTAGCCGATGCCTTAAGTCGACGAGCATATTCACTACATTCTATAGTTGCTAGCACTAGTCTCATTGATGAAGTGCGTAGTGCACAGCACAACGACCAGCCATAGGAGAGATCAGTCAGAAGTGTCTGACGGGACTTTCCAGAGCGGGAAGTACGAGTTCCAGTTACATGATGACAGGTTGATTAGGCTGAAGGGCCGATTATGCATCCCCAGAGATAACCCAGAGTTGAAGGAGCAGATCCTTAGAGAGTCACACTCTTCTTCCACATCTGTCCATCCAGGAGCCTCGAAGATGTACAAGGACTTGAAGCGGCACTTCTGGTGGAGTGGGATGAAGAGTGATGTGACGGACTACGTGTTGAGATGTCTCACCTGTCAGAAGGTGAAGTTTGAGCATAGACGACCTGGGGGCATGGTGCAGCCTATGCCAGTCCCAGAGTGGAAGTTTTACGACATCTCGATGGACTTCGTGGTCGGGCTTCCACCTACTAGAGGAGGTCTGAACATGATCTGGGTCATTGTTGACCGGCTGACCAAGGTAGCACGATTTATACTGATGAAGGACACTTGGAAGGTGCCAAGGTTAGCCGAGTTGCTCGAGAAGGAGGTCATCAGGCACCACGGGGTGCCAAAGACCACTGTTTCAGATCGAGATACGAAATTCCTTTCCGATATTTGCGATCCACGAGGGAAACGCTTTGCACAGAGTTGAAGCTCAGTACAACATTTCACCCGCAGACAGATGGTCAGTCAAAGAGGACCATCCAGACACTGGAGGACATGCTAAGAGCATGTGCCTTAGATTTTTAGGGCAGCTGGATAGACAGGTTGCATCTGATCGAGTTTGCATATAATAACAACTATCATTCCTCGATCAAGATGTCTCCTTTCCAGGCACTATACGGTAGACTGTGCCGCACGCCACTATGTTGGGATGAGTCTAGTGAGACCGTCATTATCGGACCGGAGTACTTAGAGTAAATTTAGGCAAAGAACCAGCAGATTAGGCAGAACATGAGAGCCGCTCAAGATAGGAAGAAGTCGTACGCTGATGAGAGACGACGTGACCTTGAGTTCGTAGTTGGCGACCAGGTATTTCTGCGAGTATCTCCGATGAAGGGAGTATTCTGGTTCGGTCAGAAGGGCAAGCTGAGCCCGAAGTTCGTAGGACCCTATACTATTACAGAGCGGGTGGGCCCTGTTGCATATCGACTTGATTTGCCAGCCGAGTTGGGGAAAGTACATGATGTATTCCATGTGTCTCAGCTCAAGAAGTACATGCCCCATCCGTCTTATGTCCTACAGCCCGAGAGGCTATCTTTAGAGCTGACCATGCGATATGTGGAGACCCCTCAGAGAATTCTAGACAGGAAGACCCGGGACACTCGAATCAAGTCGGTGAGACTTGTGAAGATTCTCTGGTCGAACCATGATGTCGAGGAGGCCACATGGAGAGAGGATGATATGAGAGCAAAGTTTCCTTCGTTATTTGCCGACTAGTTATACTAGTCTAGGGTACGTGGGCGTACCCCAATTTAAAGGGGGGAGGAGCCTTTTTCGTTTTTGGGTTGAAAGTACACTTTTATTTGCACTTTGTTTGCATGTGCACTTGTGTTGCACTATGTTTGGATGTGGAATGTGCACTCGTGTTGCACTATGCTTGGATATTGCACTTTGTTGTATGGGCACTTGTGTTGCACTATGATCTTATTTAGGTAATTATATTTATGTGTACCTTGTTACACTATGATGAGATGCTATGTGCACTTGTTGCACTATGACTAGTGGTGTTTGTGCGGAATATGCACCTTGGAATTAAATTATCTTGATGCGGGACTTGATCCCTAGGGTTGACATTAGTTATGGAACTAGACTTGCTAGGACCAATTGATTTGGGATGAGACTTCGGGACGAAGTCCTTTTAAGGAGGGTAGATTGAAATACCCCAAACCTAAATTACATTAATTAATAAGGGATTAATTTAATTGAGGGGTTTAATCAAAGGTTAGTCATAAAATCATAAAGACTAATAAACCTTAAATCCATTAAGTTAATATACAACCTCTTAATATATATACTTGAATAAATATATATAGTCCAAATAAGCTTAAAACCATACATAGATAATGGATTAAATAAGAGAACAATTATAAGGAGAAATTATACTCCTAAGATTAATGTAATATAATTCATTAAGGCAAGAATTAAATACCTAAATCATGAGAAAAGATTATATACCATAATTTGTATTTGTGCAACAGTTTATAAGGTTGATAATGTCCTATAAACACACCTTAATACAAGGTAACAACATATGTTACAATCTAACACATAAAACAAGTCATAATGTACAACTTGTAAGCCTTAATGTTAGAAAACACAAACAAAGACTCAAATAACCCTCTATACTAAATGGGGGGTAGAAATTTAAGTGGCAAGAGAGCCAACCAATGGCTTAGATTAAAAGTAGAGGCAATTAGTAAGGGATTGATGACATGGCATAATCTTGTGACTCCTCTCTCACTTAAGAAACACATTAGGTAAAGATTAGAAAAAATCTGATTCTCTCTCATGTGTGTGCCGTTCTTTCACCCTCCCTTCTCCCATCTTCAACCTCAAGGTCTTCCAAGAACTCATCCATGGTGGTTTAGTGTTCTAAGCCCCTTTCTCACAAAAACTTCCATTTTCTTCATCTACTCCTCAAGGAGATTATAGATCTACAAACTCCAAACAAAAATCACAAGTTCCAGCACTTCTCAAGGCCAATCAGCTCGGCATCAACATGGACATGGGGCTAGACTAAGTCTCTTCATCTCAAAAGGTAAAAGGTGCTCTAAAACTCCATTTTTCCTTCCTCCTTCAATATGACCGAAAGTTCCAGCCTTTCTAACTCATTTTTCCTCACTTGTTTCATGCTCAAACTTAGAGCTTCTTCCACTGAAATACCCCAAACTAATAAAATATGGATTAAACATCTAATCACATTGATTAAGGCCTAAACATGCCTTAAAAGTCAACTGAGAACAACAGTGGTCAACACAAAGCAAGATGTTGCACCCTTTGACTGTATAGGGTAAATAAATACCCAAATGAACTTATTAGGACATAAAAATTTGTCCTAAGCTTATTAACACATTACTAAACATATTACAATCGTTGGACAATACCCCAACACAAAGAACAAGCATTTTCATGCTTCAAGGTCAAGAAGGGCAAAAATGTGCTCTAAGAAACCTTAAAGGTCTAATGACCTCTAAATGATATAAAATTGGATACCATGATCAAATATCATGTAAGGAACACAACAAAACCGTTCTCAAAGAAAACCAAGCTCAGAAACACCTTGCGACACAAAATGTGCGCTAAAACTCCTTAAAGCATGTTTTTGTGCAATTGCCTTCTAAATTGATTTTTAATGGGCTTAAAGGTCATAATTACCTTTAAATATGATAATATATCATATTAGGAATTTAATTCCAGAAATTTACAAATTTTTACAAATTTAATATTAAAATATTAATAAAACCTTAAAAAGGGGCCCGCTTGAGTCAATATTGACTAAGAATGGTCAAGAGGTCAAAGTTTGACCCCTTGGACCACATGAGGTCGACAGCCACATGAAATGGAGCCTATAAATCGCCACTTGCAAGCATAAGAGACAAGCTACAATGCATTTCCTTAATTTAAGGAGATTACTTTTACCTTTCCTATACTTTAATATAGACAATACACACTTGCTCCTTGATTGATTAGAGCTTCAAAAAACGTGTGCTCCTTTTCCCCCCAATTATCGATGCCCATCCCCTTTAGTGAGTCACCAAACACTAAATAAAATAAGAAAAACAAAAGAAGGGTTTTAAGGCAAATTTGACCTAATCTCTCATTTGCCTTGCTTCCCAACCGAGACAAGGCCTCTCTATCCTCCCTTTGGCTTCTCCAAGTCGTGGCTAACACACCAAGAACATAGAAGAACACCTTGCTACCTAGGTAAGCTTAATTAGTCATTTTATGTTCAATTTCTTCACGAATCTTTCCTTTTTCGGTGGATCTAAACATCAACCATTTCCATCCATGGATCTAGGTTGTTTTGGAGGTTAAATGTAGGAGGAATCTCGGCCATAACAAGGGAAGAAGGTGGAGAAACCCAAACTTGTTCTTAAGGTACAAAAATGTGCTTTAAGCACTTATCTTTTGATTCTCTTTAGATCCGGTTGTAAAACCTGTTCTCATAGCCTTATAATCTTCTTCTTAACATATTTATTCAGTGGATCTATCAAGAGCTTCAAGGTATAGCCAGATCCTAGCCAAAAACACCATTTTGGCATTTTAAACAAGGTAAAAATTAGCCATCTTCGAATCTAAGTTATACCGGTTTTAAGCCTTGGTTTAGTAGCTCTTTTGACACTCTTACTGTTCTGTAAAAACCAGCCGGAGAGTACTTGTTCTTGCCTTGTTGTTCTAAGGTAAATCTTACCTTGAAATATACATTAAAACACTTCTTATGGTTAGATCTTGCTTGGAGACTAATTATGCCTTGGTTTCTGTTTGAAAACATGTAAAAGAAGCTGTGGAAATTTTATTCCTAAGCTGGCCAAACCAAACAAGGCTTTATCTAAGCAAAAACAAGGTATAAATCACTAAAACCTTCACTTGGTATATTAATATGTGTTTATACATATTTATACATATTGTGTGAGTGAATGAGTATATTAAGGTCTTTTTTGACCTTAGGTGACTAAGGAATGGTTTAATAAATTTTATAACTAATTAAACAAGCATAATTGTCAAATTTAAGACTTTATGTGGAAAATTGGTAAATATTGAAAAGATATGGTGAGGGCCGAAAGTTTAATGCATTTTTGGACATTTATGTGTAATTTATTTTGTAAGCCAATGTTTGTAATAAGGCCATATACTTTAGGCCATTTTATTTATGCATTTATAAGCCTTTAATTAAGTTTAAGTGGTGAAAATGCATTACCGAAAAGAAATGGGGTATTAGGTGTAATTAAATTAAATTTGGGGGCTTTATAATAATAAGGCAGAAAATTAGAAGTTTAAAAGGATTTAAAATAAAGTTTATAAGATTATATAAAGTTTTGGGGTTAAATGGTAATTTCTAAAAAGTATGGGTGCAAACTGTAATTATTAGGAATTAATGGTCAAGGAAATATTAAGGAGGTCAACCTTGACCAACAGGACATAGAGGAGTCCTGTGGCTAGATGACCGGAGTGCCTGCGGGATTGTAACGAGTATTGCATTGCTTTGGGGATAGCGTTGCACTGTATGTATGTATAAATTTTGTAATGAGGAATCAGATGGTTGATAGTAATATGGATTGGGGTAACTATTGTACATTGGTATGGTATGTAAAGGAGAAACCTTGAGTAACGAATTTGGGAATTAGTAAGGAGGAAGAATGTATGACCGTGGTATTAGACATGTAAGAATGAGTAAGCATTGTAAACTTATAACCACGAACAACTTTGAGGACAAAGTTCTTAAGGGGGGAAATTGAAATACGCCGACCTTAAATACGGCGATTAAATTATCCTAATAGGTATTTAAGAGCCTAATAATGATTAAGAAATATTTGTAAGGGAAAATAAATCCAAAAGAAATAAAGAAATGCTTAAAAAGCGAAAAACGCTAATAAGCGTTAAATAACCATAGGAGGTATGAGACCTCGGTTAGAGTATCATATGGATTCTAAAGGTTTAATAAAACCTAAATAATATGTGGGAACAACTCCCGAAGAAAACGGATCCAAATATGAATTAAAACGCTAATAGAGCTTTAGAGCACGTTTTTTCGAGAAAACCCGAAAACGTGACTTTAAGTGGTCAAACGGACCCGTAAAAATTATAAGTCATTAAATAATAATTATTAAGCATTTATGGGAGCTTACCCCCCTTAAGAACTTGTCCTCAAAGTTGTTCGAGTTATAAGTTTACAATGCTTACTCATTCTTACATGTCTAATACCACGGTCATACATTCTTCCTCCTTACTAATTCCCAAATTCGTTACTCAAGGTTTCTCCTTTCCATACCATACCAATGTACAATAGTTACCCCAATCCATATTACTATCAACCATCCGATTCCTCATTACAGAATTTATACATACATACAGTGCAACGCTATCCCCAAAGCAATGCAATACACGTTACAATCCCGCAGGCACTCCGGTCATCTAGCCACAGGACTCCTCTATGTCCTGTTGCCCTTGGAATAGTACAATATGATACTACTATCTTCTCCGGTATAAGCTTCTAGCAAATCCTTATCTCGTGTCTAAGAAAATTCTTTCACAACAGCTAATTAGAAATCTTTCTAGAGCATACAACTCCAAATTTCAATTTATTTTCATTACATCTATCCTATGCGTGATTCTTGTGACCACTTAAGGGGATCTTCAAGAATCATTCGACCCTGATGTGATCAGCATCAGTGTTGAACTATCTTTCCACCCCAATTTGTGTTCGGTTTCCCTGATCTGATCAGGATCAAGTTCCACTTCCCACATTAGTTTCAAACAACCAAATAATTTAATTGTTTTGATTTTATTTCTTTTTACCCTTTCTAGTCGTGATACAAATTCATACATCTCCAAAGGATGGAATCAATCCATCGATCATCCTCACTCTACTTCCCAAATGCTTTACTCCGTGGTTCAATACCTAAATGCTCATTTCATTGACCTTCGATACTACTATTCATTCCTCTCAATCATCACAATCTTCTAGCTAAGAATTACAATACTTGTAGATTTCAGTCATCCTCAACTTGCTTCCAATAATTTACCTACGAACGCACTACTCATGGGCTTCATTCGCCTACTACTCTCAATCATTTCGTACTACTTCTTCAAAGGTTACGGTACTTGTGGAGCTCCGTCCACTACTCATTACTTTTCTTTTACTAATACTCTTACATGGTGTTACAAGGTAGGTATATCCATCCTATGGTATTTGCATCTCTCATGCCTAATTACCATAATTTCAATATGAATGAATACTTATGTTTATTTAACATAGTACCAATCATCAAATCGATTCTCATTTGTGCTATGCACATTATAGTTTATGTGTTTTATTCATAAAATTCACATTATGTGGTTTTCGCTCTACCCCCCTTAAAGGGATTACGCCCACGTAATCTACCATATTTTATTATTATTAAACTTTGGTTTAATCAGTCTGGGCAAACTGAAGCGTTTAGCTTCACTACCGTATACCATACAATATGCTCAGGTCAAAGGGATCTTAACCATACCAATGGTTTAGCCTTTGCACCAAGGACTTCTATATGAGTTTATTTAACTCATCATCAATTCGGTTCTAGCCTAATTGGCTTCAAGGCATTAATAGCCATTGTATTATACTCACTAGGTACATTAATCTCCTAGCTAGGGCCCACTAGCTTCTGCTGCGCGACCTTGATAACTCGGGTTATTCCACCCTTCTTGTTATCCTTAATGTGCTATACATCACCTTCTCATCCGTCTATTATGGGAATAAGGTTTACTAAACAACTGCGGTATTCTTTTACCGTTGTTGGACTCAACGAGTTTAAGATTTATAACCAGCTCTCTGGTAATCTACTGCACATGCTATTCGTGCTTCTACGATTATTCGTTAAGTTCCTCTGACTTATTGTCAGGCGAGGTTAAGTCACCACTTAACTGTAGTGCTTCCTCTGTTGTCACTAGCTTCTATATCATACCAGTTCTTCTGGTTCAGTACAAGTGTTCTTTACTTGTATGACCTTGCATTTCTATGCATCGGTCCTAGTGACTTTGATATGTCTCCTTTCGCCTTTTACTCCAATGGAATTCACATCTTGTGATTGTTAGTGTGTGTTGTACACTCTTCGTGCTTCTTTGGCCTTAGGCCGCACGGTTTGTTGCTAAGCTTGCTCAATTGGCTAGTGCCATGTTTGTGGTGAAAGGAAAGATTTACTACGGTTTACATCCTCCATATCCCTAGCCATCTCATTAGATCCTTAGCTGAACAAGTGCAATGCCAAAACACTCTGTCATACAAAGTGCAGAGGCGTAAACGCTTGACAGTAAGTCACTTATGTGATAGGAAGGAATATTTCTGCCTGTTATCTCGTACTTATACTCCGTGTCATTATCTGCTACTTCCTCATATCGGTCGCTTGTTGCGCACCGTATTCTTACTCATTATACAACATCGTTTTTACTGTTTTTGTTACTGTGGTAGTTTCTCTTTACTCATTGCCATTGTCATTGGCACCATTCCCTTATGGTATGAATACCCTGGGGTTTCCAATGTTCGTGTGTATGACGGTTGTCGTAGCATACCGCAATATTAATATCCTCCCAATATGGGATGTTCTTCCATTTTATGTTTCGTGTGTAGGTTAGCTTACCTCACAATACTTCCTCATTCATGATATAGTTTGCCAACTAACGTGGTTGATCAAGGATGAAGTGGTTTATCGGGTTGCAAGCTCTCTTGAGCGTTGGTCATTCGTGGTGCAATGTGCACTCACATTGATTGTTTTTGACAACTATTGTCTTCCAGTGCTGAGCATTGGTTTAGGCTCTAGCTGTGTAGTTTTACTTGTATGTATATTACCAGGACATCCCAAGAAACTTCAAGGGTTTTCTGGTCCCGTCCTCCAATTGGAGGGTATTCTATCACTGACAAGTGAAGGTTCTTGTTGAGGGGTATGCATCCACTCATAAGTCTCGTGACGAGGTTTTCATGTTGGTGTTTATGCAATGGTTCTCCACATGTATAGGTGCATATGGGTATGCTTAATCCTTTACGTTGTAATGGTTTGGAAATCTCATTTCCTTATTCCATATCCCTTGGCAATCTATTGCGTAGGCTTTATTGTTATAGTAGATGGAAGCCCTTTTCTAAGGGTTCACATCATCACCGCATTGGTGGTCTTCGGTTAACGAGGGGTCCTTCCCTTGGGTTTCTCGTAGTGTCCAAGTGTGGACTAGGCCAGTTTGGCACTATCATGATTCTTATGCCTCTGTGCTACCATTGCTACAGAAGGCATGTCGGTAATTAAGAACTCCGTCAACTGTATGCTAGGCTGATGCTCTAGTGACAGTGACACTGAGTTGGCCATTACTCCAAGCCACTCAGGATGTTGGGTTTGAATTGATGGTCCAGTTGATGATTTCTTGTCGTATGAGACAATATCTCTTGCAAGTCTTGCTAACCAATGGTGCCGGTTTTGCAACCGTTTAAGTTGTATAACGTATTTGGTTCACGGCTTCTGAGCCTTATTGCTGCGAGCTGTGCTCCTTGCAAGCGGCTTGTACATGTTTCCACTCCATGTATACCCCATAGGTTGGAGGTATTGCTGGGCTCCGTGGTAAGTCGTGACATCACACTTCCGTTCATAGGGGATTCTTAGGCAATCTGGTGCTGATCTCTGCCTTTTTTTAGACTAGGGTATTTCCTGTCAAGTGAAATCCCTTCGGTGTCTTAACCGAGTGCTCATTCCAGCTCCTGTATTCTTGTCTCGACGCTTTGTTTGACTTTGTTAATCCAGTCACCCTCAGGATTGCTCCTGGGTGTTGTTAGATTATGTCGTTACCTCCGGCTAATGTTTACGATATGTTATCATTATACCGCCTTGCGGTATTGTAGTTAAGTTATTCCCCTTTTGGGTTATAGCGTCTCCTGTTGTTGGGTAGCCGTCTGTACTTGCTCCTAGTGCTTGAGACTAGGTTTAAATATCCTCTCAGATTATGGATTGTGCTTCGTAGTAATCTTGTGATTGCTCTTGGGAGTTCTGTCCCGTTTGTTGACGTTGTGGTGTTCACGTTAGGCAACTGCCTTACTGTGTTTAGGCTGGGTATACCTTCCAGCTATCACGTATTTGTTTGGTATCCTCGAGACATATCCAATGTCTATACTTACTATTCTGTGCTTTTTGCACTTCTCAGTCTTCATTCCTTATCTTCAAATGGATTCTCTGAGCTCCTTACACTTGTTCCTTAACTGAGTTTCCTTCTCCTTGATTGTCTGCGGTGTCCAGTCGTTCTGGTTAAAATTTACTCATGGTCCGTAGAACGGAGTTGACTACTTCCCGTGTTTCGTACACTACATGTATACATACGTGGGGTACCATGTTGATACGTTGCCACTTACCTAACTATATGTCGGGCCCGCAAGCTCCTTCGGAGTGCGGTTGTCCCACATCCCGTAACGGGTACACTCGTAGTGTTCGTCACACGCCTAGGTGAAGTATTCTGTTGTCGACTCCTCTTGTATCATTCCATGATACGCACCGTAATTATGTTGGTTTGGTTTTAAAATCCAAGGTTTAAAGAAAGGTTATGGTTTTGAAAGAAAATTTTTGGTTTGAAATAACAGTTCGGTGTTAAAAGATGTTCTTCATGGCACAACCATGTTTGAGGTCTTGACCAGTCCAGCTTCTCGCTGACTGGTATTGTAACACCCCCAACACTGGCCTAGGAGTTAGGGGTATTACACGCCGTATTATTACATAATAACGCAAGGCTCTAAAAGAACGAACTTAAACACATATTCAAATAAGGCCCAAAACAGAATACTTGAACAAAGTATAACCACAATGAAGTCTTAACACCTCAAAAGGTTTACAGAACCCACCAACATATAACAGAAACGGAAGCTAACAAAAGGCCCAAAGGCTCAAATCCGAATACAAAGTCTCAAAAGTAACTAATAACGAAACATCTAACTCCAGAGCTGCAAAACGACCTTCACTGATCAATCTGCAATGTTAGATAGAAAAGGGGAATGAGCACACAACTATGCCCAGTAGATGACAAACCTCATCAACCAGCATGCTCAAAACATTTAAGAATGTTATCAAATCAGAAGGAGTCAAGAGAATCCATAAGCATGTCAGAAAACAGAAGCAGAAGTCCACACCATAGGGACTAGACAGAACAGAAGCAGACAGAAGCTGAAAACAGAGTGGGACACTAGCGATCACAGCATACAGACAGAACGAGCAACCAGCTCGTGAACAGAACGAGGAAACCTCACTCGTAAACAGAACAGGTGTAAACACCCGTGAACAGAACGGGGAACATCACCCGTGAACAGAAGGATCCTACATAGCGCGCTACGAGACAGCGTAACCAGCCATCCAAAGGCTCAGACACAGAGATAACTAGGTCCCAAAACAGAAGCTTAATACAGATAAGCGTGTGTGCACCAAAGGCACCAGAAAGCTCATAGATAGCTTGGAAATCAAAGGGGAATCCAATCCCGCAACACAAGGTCAAACGAGCTCAAACGAGCAAGTTATGGCCAAAACAGTAGCCTGTCCGAACTTGTGTCCGGACATCAATGTTCGACACAAGTCGAGACTCAGAAGGCAAAATCAGACAGATGTCCGACTTATGTCCGGACTTCAAAGTTCGGACACGAGTCGAACCTTAAAACAGAAGAAGAGCCAGAGGTGTCCGAACATCCAGTTTGGACGATGTTCGGACATTCTTCGGAAAACAGAACGTGGAGAGTCCGAACTTGTGTCCGGACATCAAAGTTCGGACACAAGTCGAAGCCAAAATCAGAGAATGCAGAAGGCTGTGTCCGAACTTCAAAGCTCGGACAGAAGTTCGGACACAGCGAAAACTTCAGAAAGTTTAAGCGCAGAAGGGCATGTCCGAACTTCAACGTCGGACAGAAGTTCGGACATGCCGAAAAATACAGAGAACAGAGGCGATTTTCACACAGAACAGAAGCATCAAAACACTGTCAAAACAATATAGGTTTTTCAGAAAACAACCTTGGGGGTTTGTAAGCATTAAAACACCATCAAGCAGACAAATCGCAACCACAATTGCAAGACAAAACACATTTAAACTCAGAACCGGAATGAAACTCCCCAAGGTCGAACACACAAGTCGAATCCATAAGCCACCTACCTCAATTTAACAGCAGAGATCGAACCCGGTCTGAACAGCAGAGAACCTCAAATCCGAAACAGAGCAACCGACCACGCCGACACAGCAAGTCAGACCAAAGGCAATTCCAGAATTCTGAATAACTACAACGCAGAACAATGCCAATTCAGAAACGCAAACCTAACCCAAAAACTGAAACTGCAGTCCAAACTGTAACGAAACCCTCACCTGAATCCAACGTTGAACACACAGACGGAGCCAATCGCAGAAGAGGATTGATAGAAATGCAAAAGCCAACGCTGAATCACAATATAAATTGCAGAGGGCAATCAGAACGGGAAAACTCAAGAACCGGAGAATCAAAGAGAAGCGAACTGACAACCCTCCTCGAGAACCCAGAAATCCACAGAGAATGGGCAATCCGCAGTTGAATTCTGACAGCAGACACAACTCAATGGAGTCTTGACTGAACGAGAAGATGAACGGCGCTTGAGAGAGAGAGAGGAGAAGCAAGGCTGAGAAACTGTCAAATGAGAGAACGATCTGATCGTGGTAGAGCGTGAGGATTAATTAACTAAAGAGTTAATTAATACTTACCAAAATTCATTAGAAGGGAAAAGTCCACCTTGTCCCTCCGCTTATTTAAAAAGGACTCCCATGTCCTACGTAACATAAGTCAACTTAGAGTAACATCAAACGAATAAAATGCAACGAACTTTGGGTTAAACATCACCTCCCCTTAAAGAATTTCGTCCTCGAAATTAAAACATACCTACTGCTCGAAAAGGGCGGGAAACTTAGAACGCACATCACTTTCGACCTCCCAGGTCGCCTCTTCCTCTGACTGACCCGACCACTGCACCTTCACCAAGGGCATGGTCTTACTCCTGAGCTTACGAACATCTCGGGCTAGAATCCTCGAAGGAACTGCCTCAAACGTGAAGTCCTCCCTCAACTGAAGCGGACTGAAGTCGATCACATGAGATGTGTCCGGAATGTACTTCCTCAGCATCGAAACATGGAAAACACTATGCACTACTGCTAAAGACGGAGGCAGAGCCAAGCGATAGGCAACCGGTCCGATCCTCTCTAGATCTCAAAAGGACCCACAAAACGAGGGCTAAGCTTGCCTCTCTTCCCAAAACGAACGACTCCTCGCACAGGAGAAACCTTCATACCATGGTCGCCCCCTCAACTCTAGAGGTCGTCTCCTCTGATCGGCGTAACTCTTCTGACGACTCTGAGCCACAAGCAGACGCTCTCTGATAGACTAATCTTGCCCACAGCATCCTGAACCAAGTCTGGACCAATCACAGCTCTCTCCTTCAGATCATCCCAACAGATGGGTGATCTGCACCTCCTGCCATACAAGGCCTCAAAGGGAGCCATCCCGATACTGGTCTGAAAGCTGTTATTGTACGCGAACTCTATCAGTGCCACGTGCTGATCCCAGCTGCCCCCAAAGTCGAGCACACATGCCCTGAGCATGTCCTCTAGGACCTGATTCGTCCTCTCTGTCTGCCCGTCTGACTGAGGATGGTAAGCTGAACTGAAAGACAACTTCGTCCCCAAAGCCTGATGCAAATCTGCCAGAACCTGGACACAAACCTCGGATCTCTGTCAGACACAATCGAAGCCGGAACCCCATGCAGACGTACTATCTCATCAATGTACAACTGGGCTAAACGGTGCAAACTGAAAGTCTTCCTGACAGGCAAGAAGTGAGCGCTCTTCGTGAGCCGGTCCACAATGACCCAAACTGCATCGAAACCCCTCGGAGTCTTAGGCAGTCCCATAACAAAGTCCATACCGACGCTCTCCCACTTCCACTCCGGAACGGGAAGAGGCTGAAGCAAACCAGCTGGTCTCTGATGCTCGGCCTTGACCTGCTGACAGGTCCTACATCTGGATACAAAGTCGGAGATGTCCCTCTTCATATTGCTCCACCAGAAAGTCTCCCGCAGATCCCGGTACATCTTCACCCCTCCTGGGTGTACCGAGTAAGGAGCTCCATGGGCCTCCTGCATGATCTCACGCCTCAACGCATCGTCTGCCGGCACACAAACACGGCCTCTGAACCTCAGGCAGCCATCCTCTGCAACCCGGAACTCGGACTCCTGACCAGCAGACCAACTCTCTCTGATCTTACACAGACTGACATCAAGCTCCTGACTGGCCTTGATCCGGTCGATCAAGGTAGGCTGAACCTGCAGTGCTGCTAACATCCCAGACCTCTCTGGACGGACAACCCAGATACCCATGCGCTGCAACTCCTGAGCAGACCTCTCCACACCGGACAAGGCACAAACAGTCCCAGACGGACCCCTCCTACTGAGCGCTCAGCAACCACATTCGCCCTACCCGGATGGTAGAGGATCTCTAAATCATAATCGTGCAACAACTCCAGCCATCTCCTCTGCCTCAAGTTCAACTCCTTCTGAGTGAACAGATACTTGAGGCTCTTATGGTCCGTATACACCTTGCACGCTGCCCCATACAAGTAGTGCCTCCAAATCTTCAACGCAAAGACCACCGCAGCCAGCTCCAGATCGTGGGTCGGATAGTTCTTCTCATATGGCTTAAGCTGACGAGAGCCATATGCAACTACCTTCCCCTGCTGCATCAGAACATCCAAGTCCCCTATGGGACGCATCACAGAAAACCTCAAGACCCTCGGTCCCCTCCGGAAGAGTCAAGATCGGCGCAGTAGTCAACCTCTTCTTCAGCTCCAGAAAACACTGCTCACAGGCATCGCTCCACTCGAACTTCACCTCCTTCTGCAGCAGACGAGTCAACGGAATCACCAACTTGGAGAAGCCCTCCACAAACTTACGATAGTAGCCCGCTAGTCCAAGGAAGCTACGAATATCTCCGACATTAGTAGGCCTGGCCCACTCAGTAATAGCTCGAATCTTCTCCGGGTCCACGGAGATACCATCCTTGGAGACCACATGTCCCAAGAATACCACCTGATCTAGCCAGAACTCGCACTTCTTCAGCTTCGCATACAACTCGTTCTCCCTCAGAGTCTGGAGAACGGTCCTCAAATGCTCCTCGTGCTCCTCCACTCTTGGAATACACCAAGATGTCATCGATGAAAACTACAACGAACTGGTCCAAAAACGGCTTGAAGACTCTGTTCATCATATCCATAAATACTACTGACGGCGCATTCGTCAACCCGAATGGCATCACTAGGAACTCGTAGTGTCCATAACGAGTCCTGAAAGCGGACTTAGGCACGTCATCTGCCTTAATCCTCAGCTGATGATATCCCGACCTCAGATCGATCTTCGAAAACACCTTAGCTCCTGCTAACTGGTCGAACAAGTCGTCTATGCGCGGGAGAGGATACCTATTCTTAATGGTAACCTTGTTGAGCTCCCTGTAGTCAATGCACAACCGCATACTACCGTCCTTCTTCTTTACAAATAGCACTGGCGCTCCCCAAGGCGACACACTCGGGCGAATGAAGCCCTTATCCAGCAGCTCCTGCAACTGGACCTTCAACTCCTTGAGCTCAGCAGGCGCCATCCGGTATGGGGCCTTCGAAATCGGCTGAGTCTCAGGTGCGAGCTCGATCGAGAACTCCACCTCTCTGACAGGGGGAAGCCCAGGTACATCATCCTGGAACACATCGGGGAAGTCTCTACCACTGGAATCTCCTCCAACTTCGCATCCTTGCGAACCTCAGGGATGTAGCACAGATATCCCTGGCATCCCTTCCTCAGAAAACGGAACGCCTGTATCGCAGATATGACTGGCGGCGAGCACGGGAGTCCATTCCCTGCTACAACTAGACGGGGCTGACCCGGCTCCTCAAAAGTGACTCTCGAAGCAGCACAATCAATATGGGCATGGTGCGCAGCAAGCCAATCCATGCCCAGAATCACATCAAAAGAAGTCATCTCCATCGGGATGAGGTTAGCACACAGAGTCCTATCTCTGACTAACACAGGACTATCTTTGCAAACAGAATTCAACAGCATAGAAGAGTCCCTAACTAATGGACTATGCACACATAACTCAACACCCAGAGGCACAACAGGCAAACCGAGCTCACCCACTAACTCAGCAGAAATAAAAGGAGTGGGTGGCTCCAGAGTCAAACAACAGAAAACAGAACGAGATGACAGCTGGAGAATACCTGTGACAACTCTGTCAGTCGATCGGTCTCTCTCTCCAGCCATCGCGTACACTCTGGCCTGGCCCTGGGGCTTCTTCTGCTCAGCCCGGTCTCGATCTCTAGACCCAGATGTAGATCCTCCAGCTCCACCTCCAGAGCTACCTCTGCTCCTCTCAGCCTGAGGGCAATCAGCAATCCTATGCCCCATGGATCCACACTTGAAGCAGGCCCCGGCTTCCTGTAGCAGTCCTGACCTCTGTGAAACTTGCCACAGACCTGGCACTTCGGAGCGGAGCTGACGAAGACGAACCCCTCTGTCTCGCGAACGGTCCCCAGAGCGGTCTCCAGTAGACTGCTTCTTCTGAGAAGCAGCTGATCCCTCCTATCGCTGTCATCGGACCTCTGCTTCCTCTTCTGATCCTTCCCTCCAGACTGGCGACCTCTCAAGTCAGCCCTACCAACAGGGCGACATCACAACGTCCCTGAAGGTCTTGTGACAGCAGCGGCGTCACAGCAGATCGATCCGGCCTCAAGCCACTCTCAAACTTCCTCCTGGCCTTCCTATGCTCGTCAGGCTCAGGTGCAAACTTAGACAGGCTGATAAACTTGCGGACGTACTCCTCAACGCTCATGTCCCGGCCCTGGCGTAGCCGGTTATACTCCAGGATGCGCTGATCCTTGTAGACGTCGGGGTAGAACTGTTTGTTGAACTCCCCAGTGAACTGCTCCCACGTCCAAGGCTGTGGGAACTTCCCCATCACTGACCTCCACCACTCCTTGGCTTCGGCCTTGAACAGAAAGGTGGCGAAGTCGACCTTCTGCTCCTCCTCAGAGCCCATCACCCGAAGTAAATCCTCCACCTCTGACAACCAGTGGCTGGCCTCCTGGGGATCTCCTGCCCCATCGAACGATGGCGGCTTCAGCTTCATGAACTCCTGAAGCGCCTTCACATTCCTCCCTCCAGCATCTGCCCCAGCCGGGCCTGCTCCGCCAGCTGGACCGCCCCCCAGCCATGGTCTGCATGAGCTGCGTCATGAATTGCTGAACAGCATCAGCAACATTCCCTGGAGGGTTATTCGCTCTCCTTGGCGGCATTCTGAAAGTCCAACAGCAACAGTTAGACTCCGACACTAACACTGACATTTCTGACTGACTGGCTAACTTAAAATCCCAGCAGATTAGAACCCAGAGCTCTGATACCACTAAATGTAACACCCCCAAACACTGGCCTAGGAGTTAGGGGTATTACACGCCGCGTATTATTACATAATAACGCAAGGCTCTAATAAACGAACTTAAACAGATAGTCAAATAAGGCCCAAACGGAATACTTAAATAAAGTATAAACAAGAGAGTTAAACATCCCCAAAAGTCATTACAGAACCCACCAAACAATATCAGAAGCGGAAACTAACAAAGGCCCAAAGGCTCAAATCAATACAAAGTCTCAAAAGACTAAAACAAAGCAACAAACTCCAGAAGCTGAGGGGAGACGATCCTCGCTAATCAATCTGCAAAAGCGTTAGAAGTAGGGGAATGAGCACACAACTATGCCCAGTAGATGACCAACTTCATCAACCAGCATGCTCAAAACATTTACAGAATGTTATCAAATCAGAAGGAGTCAAGAGAATCCACAAATATTCAGAAATCAGAAACAGAAGTCCAATCATTAAGGGACTAAACAGAGCAGAAGCAGACAGAAGCAGAAAACAGAGTGGGACACTAGCGATCACAGCATACAGACAGAACGAGCAACCAGCTCGTGAACAGAACGAGGAAACCTCACTCGTAAACAGAACAGGTGTAAACACCCGTGAACAGAACGGGGAACATCACCCGTGAACAGAAGGATCCTACATAGCGCGCTACGAGACAGCGTAACCAGCCATCCAAAGGCTCAGACACAGAGATAACTAGGTCCCAAAACAGAAGCTTAAATACAGATAAGCATATGTGCACCAAAGGCACCAGAAAGCTCATAGATAGCTTGGAAATCAGAAGGGGAATCCAACCCCGCAAACAGAAGTCAAAACGGAGCTCAAACGAGCAAGTTATGGCAAAACAGTAGCCTGTCCGAACTTGTGTCCGGACATCAATGTTCGGACACAAGTCGAGACTCAGAAGGCAAAACCAGACAGATGTCCGAACTTGTGTCCGGACTTCAAAGTTCGGACACAAGTCGAACCTTAAAACAGATGGAGAGTCAGAGGTGTCCGAACATCCAAGTTCGGACGGATGTTCGGACATTCTTCGGAAAACAGAACGTGGAGAGTCCGAACTTGTGTCCGGACATCAATGTTCGGACACAAGTCGAAGCCAAAATCAGAGAATGCAGAAGGCTGTGTCCGAACTTCAAAGCTCGGACAGAAGTTCGGACACAGCGAAAACTTCAGAAAGTTTAAGCGCAGAAGGGCATGTCCGAACTTCAACGGTCGGACAGAAGTTCGGACATGCCGAAAAATACAGAGAACAGAGGCGATTTTCACACAGAACAGAAGCATCAAAACACTGTCAAAACAATATAGGTTTTCAGAAAACAACCTTGGGGGTTTGTAAGCATTAAAACACCATCAAACAGACAAATCGCAACCACAATTGCAAGACAAAACACATTTAAACTCAGAACCGGAATGAAACTCCCCAAGGTCGAACACACAAGTCGAATCCATAGAGCCACCTACCTCAATTACACAGCAAACGGAACCCGGTCTGACGCATAGAACCTCAAAATCCGAACAGAGCAACCACCACTAGCCGACACAGCAAGTCAGACCAAAGGCATTCCATAATTCTGAATAACTACAACGCCAAACAATGCCAATTCAGAACGAAACCTAACCCAAAAACTGAAACTGTAGTCCAATTTGTAACGAAACCCTCACCTGAATCCAACGTCGAACACACAGACGGAGCCAATCGCAGAAGAGGATTGATAGAAATGCAAAAGCCAACGCTGAATCACAATATAAATTGCAGAGGGCAATCAGAACGGGAAAACTCAAGAACCGGAGAATCAAAGAGAGAGCGAACTGACAACCCTACCTCGAGAACCCAGAAATCCACAGAGAATGGGCAATCCGCAGTTGAATTCTGACAGCAGACACAACGTCAATGGAGTCTTGACTGAACGAGAAGATGAACGGCGCTTGAGAGAGAGGAGAGGGAGAAGCAAGGCTGAGAAACTGTCAAGAAGAGAACGATCTGATCGTGGTGTAGAGCGTGAGGATTAATTAACTAAAGAGTTAATTAATACTTACCAAAATTCATTAGAAGGGAAAAGTCCACCTTGTCCCTCCGCTTATTTAAAAAGGACTCCCATGTCCTACGTAACATAAGTCAACTTAGAGTAACATCAAACGAAATAAAATGCAACGAACTTTGGGTTATAACAGGTATGTTCTAATTACAGTGGTCGGGCCGTTAGGCCTTTCCAAGGTTCCATTCCTTCAGTTTCAGGATTTGTGATCCCATAGTTGCTTCATTATGGTCACAGCACATTACTATGTACTTGTGACGTGTTAGGGTTCCTCTGTATGTTCCTGTCCTTGCTGCACTTGCCGTGGCAAGTGCGTGGCATTGGTGGTTTTTGGGTAAACCTACACCGGTCACGGTATGGTTTTCACTGGTACTTGATAGTCTTGTTGACTCTTCCCTCGATCTTATCGATCTACAATTGGTATACTCGATCCCTTAGGTAGCTTCTTGGTGGTCTAGACATGGCTGTCGTAGATTTGGGTACTTCTCCAATTCTTGGAGATTCCCACTCCATTTGGTTTGGTGTCATTCCTTGTGGCTCGTTCCCACACATCTGTGGTGGTTACTGAGCCTTCCTTGTTTAGGCACTACTCTTGTAGTCCTATTGGATTATATCTCATGGTTGTTCTTGTAATTGTCTGAGCTATATTGGCCAGGTATTGCAACCTTAATGGCCTTGTAGTTTGGAGTTAACCGCTTCTGACTATGTCCTTAGTCAGCTAGCGTACCGTTGGTGGTGTTATTCAAGTATTACTATCCCGTAGACTTGTGTCTCGGGTTCCATTACTGCTCCCTTTTCCATTCCGTTGCACGGTGAGTGCTTCTTTCCTGCTGTGGTTGACTAGCTAGGTTTCACGACTGCTAAGCATGTCGCCCCAGCTGTTGTAAGTTGTAGCCTCCTAGTGGCTAGAGTGCTTATTCCACCACTATTAAGCGCGGGTCTTATTGTTCAACCGGGATCTGTCTCCAGGTCTTCCAATTCCTGGAATCTACCATATGTCGGTTCCTGTTACTGTGTGATTGCTTCACAACTGCCAGATCGGGTTTCCCCGAGTATGAAAAGATTTTTCTTCTCTCTGGCGTCCTTTCCCAAGTTATACAGTGGGGTTTCGGCGGGCGGGACTGGTATTGTAGGTATCCGGTACTCACCGGTAGTTCCTAACTAGCATATCTCTAATGCTAACACTCAGCCCTTAGCCCTAAGCTTCTAATTCCTAACTCGGTATTCCTAAACTCGGTATTTCCAGTCATCAGAGTGACACTTCGCTCTGATACCACTTTTTGTAACACCCCTACCATTAATACAATGTTTACCGTCTAATCTCCTTACACATCAGATACACGCAGCGGATACATACTTACATACAGTGGGTGATACAATGCCGTTAGTCACCCACATGACTAACAAGGCTACTTCTTCTACATACAACATCGGTCTGATGGACCGGAATCCCGAGTACTACATAACTACAACACATACTCCATTTACCAAATAAGTACTGCAATCTTCGTTTCATACAATACTCCATGTACAATACAATTTAATTCACATACCGAGTCTACTAGGATCCTCATACAAGTATAATACCTCTTCCAAACTCATACATACTCCCTAGGAGACTACTTACTACCCATTCCTCACAACTACTTACTTTCTAGATACAAGGTTGTGCCGCCGGTCTCTTACCTTGAACACATCCGCTTCGGGTACCTGCACACTAAAAACGTTCCCCTAGGGGGTCAGCTTTCGCAGTGCATGATAACCGCATACCCCGCGTACTAGTGAGGGTACGCCGACCACTTGGTCGAATACATGCAGTTCATTTTCATTCAAACATACATGCATACATGCTCTTATACATAGTACAATAATACTTACGCAAGCATACATACATACACTTCATTACATACAAGGAATACAATACAACCATCCAATACATACTTACCTTCTTCTGAATGCACCTACTCATTACATACACAATATACAATACTTGTTAGCTTCATTGGTCCACCCGGGTTAATCGGGTGGAGATTACTCTTTTACTCGTTACTTCATACATACGCATACATACTCATACTCATACTCATACATACTTGCAGATCCATACTTACTTACATACTTACTCTTACTCATGTTAAGCCCGGTATGGCCTCGGGGCAGGGACTACACCATCCCACCACCAGGCTTTACTTGGTTCACCAATCCAGGATGCTACCCACTTAAGGGATTTGGGCCGTGGACTAGCTTACGAACCAGGAATCGGATCCAACCTCTTTGTGTCTCCTCATCCTCACGCGTGGCCGAAACTATATCGGACTTCTACTCATTCCAATTTACTCACTTACAAGTTAGGAGTTAGGTAGTTAGGAATTAGTAGAAGTCAACATCCAAGCCACAATAATACAATACACATATACACATACATACGAGGTACAATACATTACACAAGTACAATACGAGGTACATACACACTTCATTCTCATTTATTCATTTCATGAATTATACAAACTATTGTTCAAGACAAATGTATCAAGAACAATATAAACAAGCACAGGTAGTGCAAGATGATCCGATTCATGCATTTATCTTATTTAGGTGATCAAATAAGCACAAAATCGGGGTAACCAGATTAGGATACAGGGCATGAAGAAATCATACCTTTTTCTACAATTTACTTTACCTGGTCCCTTCTTGTTCCTTAGTCCTTACTTGTTCCTCGAGTCTTATTCTCGAACCTCCGGCTACATGCCAAACGGTCCAATCAATACTAAGTATTACGACACATACTTATTTACTATTCCCATACTTACCCTGTTGTTCCGTTGTTTTGGTTTGACTTAATGTTCAAATACTTAAAACTCTCTTACTTAATTCTCCAACTTGTTTATACTTTTAATGTCCCTTAAACATCATTAATTAAGTACTAATTACCTTATACTATCATTACCATTCATTACCTTACCTTAAAGCTCATTTAATAAGCTAAATTTTATAATTTTTGGTTGGTCCGGGACCTTGTCCGAGTCTCAAGTCCCGGACCCACACTGGTCTGTACTCTCGGGGGTATTTTCTACTATGGTCCGGGACCTAATACTTAAGTTAAGTCCCGGACCCAGGCTTTGAAAACTCTCGAATGAAAATCCAGTATTGGTCCGGGTCTTCATGCGTAACCCAAGTCCCGGACCATGAACTTACAAAACTCTCGGCCATTTTTCAAGGGGTGGTCCGGGTCCTTGTATGGTACCTAAGTCCCGGACCACCCACGGCTGTCTACTCTCGACCTGTTTTAATATGCTGGTCCGGGACTTAGTCCTAGACTTAAGTCCTGGACCCTGCTAAAATTTCTACAGATTTTAAGTTTTCAAAATCTGTTACAATCCAAACTTTGCCTACCTAATTTCCCATTGTTCCTAAACTTAATCCCACATGTTTAAGCACCTAATTAAGCTCCTAAACATGATCAAATCCATTACCAACTCATTACTCCTTTTCATACTAATTCTCACACCAATTCTCCACATTGTCATTCCAGCACTTACATATTTCTCCAAGTGGTTTTTGCTACAGTGTAACACCCCTAATACGCACATGATACTAAATGAAATCGCAGCGGAATTAAATAACTAAACAGTAACTAACGCTCGTGTGCTACAACGCCGTCAACCACCCACGTGGTTGACAAGGCAGAATAAATACAATTGTACCGGTCTGATGATCAGACTCCCGAGCATAAAACGAAAACATAAATACATTATATACAATACCGAGTACTACATACATCCTTCACTGTAACACGTCACTGTAAACTGCAACATCCAAAGTATAACGCCACAGGAGCACAGGCGCATCCCGGGCCAACATCCAAAAGTATACAAAAGGGATTACATCCTAGGATCTAAAGCCACTCCGCTTCTTCGATCCTCATCCTGCAGTATAAGAAATATGGATCCCCCGAGGGGGTCAGCAACCCTTGGCTGGTATGGCTAACGCGCAGCCCATCGGCTACCGGGATACGCGCAGCTAATTGTCATGATAACATGGCATTTATTTACATACATAACATAACATAACATAACATGGAGCATGGCATCAGTAGTGCACAGCTCATCATCACATACACGGTGGATCTTGGTTCCACAATAACAAACCACAAGGGTCAAATAACATAAGAGCCTAGAGAGTGATTCACCCTCATGTTAAGCTCGTTAAACACACTCATTACCGTTCTGTTAGGCGAACGAGTAACTTAAGTCACAGATGGTTCGGATTTAGTGACCCGAACACATCACACAAACACAGGTTCCCACTAAACCGATCATAAGTCAGAATAGGTAAGCTTTGGAAGAAGCTAGCGGGAGATCGAACGCCAAATTAAGGAGAACAATCTTAACAACATAAGAGTCGAATCTGATTCAGATATCTACTCTTAACTTACATGCATGACCGGACAACCGGATTCCTCACTTCCCAGTTAACACTTGTTAGAAGTTCATAGTGGAACTTAACAACCCACACAATAGGTGGTAAGTCATGTTAGACACACACAAGGGAAATGAGTCACAACATCACATCACAATAATATGAACGACTGTAAACTCATTACATGTTTAAATCTTATAACGTTGTAAACACACAGAAAAACATACAACACACAAACCGGTGTAAACCGCTAGACAACAGACTGCAAGAAAACCATACCTCGGTCCTTGCCTCGACTGGTTTCCACCTTGAGAGAATCCTAAACACATTAGTAACGTCGGTTAATTAACGCACTAGTCCATTATTAACATTATCTACTCAACATTACTAGTTTATTTTTATTTTACACTTGTTACAACTTTTCATCCTTTTAATCGCCTTTAAAACCCACCTAACATGTCTCACATAACCTTATAATACCATTACTAACCAACTACCATTTTTAGATAACAATTCCCATCTTTAACAATAATTTTTGGTCCATACAGTGGCCTGTCCGAACTTGTGTCCGAGCTTCCAAGTTCGGACACAAGCCGTGACTTTAGACAGAAATCAGACACATGTCCGAACTTGTGTCCGGACTTCGGAAGTTCGGACATGAGTCGAAAATCCTAACCAGAAATCCATACGTCCGAACATGTGTCCGGACTTCCCAAGTTCGGACACAGTTCGAGGATAATCCCTAAGAAATAACAGGTGCGTCCGAACTTCCAAATTCGGACGGTAGTTCGGACACTACCTTAAATCCAGAAAACTGTAAGCGTAACAGGGCATGTCCGAGCTTCCAAGTTCGGACGGAAGTTCGGACGTGCCATTATACTCAATTTCTAAGCCTTTAAACACTTAACCAAATTCCTCCAAAGCCTCCTAATGCTTCCTAACAACATTTGGTACCCTTATATCCACATACAACATTCATGAAACTCATTTCTAATTCCTTAAGCCTTTACTTATTTCTTGTGAAATTCCTTAACACTTACAACATTTTGTACTAGGTTTCTAAATGGTGTTCCTCACCTATGATAACTACTATCCCAAAATGCTTTCTCCTCATCTTAACATCATCTCTTAAGCATTAATTCTCACAACTAACCCCCTTATGTCATTCTTGAAGTTCTTTTTCCAAGTTTGCACTTTCTCTTATTTACCAAAGTTTGCCTAAGTCTTTACCTAAGTCCCAAAATGACTTTGGTACATACTAAAATCTCAAACTCATGCCTAAGTCCTTGTTACATCCTAAATCACCTTAATGCATGTTTCCTACACAAGAACAACACTTAACCATTTTAAATACTCCTTAACTTATCAAACTCATTTAACACTTAGAACTTCACATTTGTTACCTAAATTTCGACATAGGTTCTCCTAGAACATTACTAAACCAAAACACATTGTTTTTACCAACAAACAACCAGAACACAAAAATCCATCAAGTACTTATTATACACAAACTTCACTCACAAAGCACTACATCACAATATAGTGCATAATTTTAAATTGCATGGCACTTAGGCCCTTAAATGACATGGCTCTTAGGCCCTTAAGATGCATAAATCATAAACACTGAATTTCCACAATATATTTGCCTTTAACCTGCAAATACACTCAACAACACATATGCCTTTTACTAAGCTCTTGAGAACACTTTACTAAGTCATTCACCATTTGCTCTTTAGGTAGTTTAATAAGCATTTATAAGCTCATTTCTCCTAAGGCATTTAAAACAACATTAGGTTAGTAGATTTACCTCTTTTGCAAAATAACTTCTTTCTTGTTTCCTTTAGAAACCGATAGAGTACTTGATTCTTTGACAAGTTCTAAACAATATACAAACATTATAATGAGTATTCAAGCTATAAGCTCCATCTCATTGTAAACCCTAGTTTTACATTGTTTCAAAAACATTAATGTAGTTGTTTTACCTTGCTCTTTGAAGAGAGTTTGAATATCTAGCAAGAGAGGACTCCACCTAGTCCATGAAGAGTTGGAATGAAGCTAGAACAAGGTCACACAAAGAGCTCCTTAAATATGTATTTTCGGTTACCATAAAAACATGAAGGAAATGAAGTTTTTATTTGAGATTCCTTACCTAGAAGCAAAGGAGAGTAACAATATGTGAAAATACAAGCTCAAGCTCCTTCAATGGAGGAACTCCATGGCACCGAAATGGTGGTCTTGGACTTTTAAGAAGATAGGAATGAAGAGCTTGATTGATGAGGAAGAGATTGGTGGTGTTTGTTTTTGATTTGAACAAGTGAGCAAGATTTAACAAGAGATCAAAGTGGGAGTTTCAATGGAGGTGTGTGTATTACCGTGAGAGAACAGCAAGAAGAAGGAAGAAGAGAGGTGGGAAACCGTGTGAATGAAGAAAGGAAATGAGAGAATGAAGATTGGTTTACTTTAGAAGATATTGTAGTTTTATGTAAATAGTACATTCATTAGTCATCATTATTTACTTAACAAAATAACAAGAGGTGGTGAGTCACCACACCTTAGAAAACCGGCCCCCTTAATATAATGAGGGTAATATAGTCTTTGTTTGTCAATTTAATTACTTAACATAACATATGTTATAAACTAGCTTGTAAAAGTTACTATTCATAAAACAAGGCACATAGAAGTGAAATTTTGATTTCCCATTGATATAGACACCCAAATGTGATACTATATAGTACACTATATATTTAAGAGTAATGATGGACATTTAGCCACTCAAAACTCATTTACAAGACAATTTTTCAAAAATGTGCTTTAAGACTTCTTAAAGCACATTTGTGTTTTAACTTGTTTTCAAGCTTGGTTTTCTTTGGTAATTGATTTAATATGTTCATTAGTATATAAATGAGGTCTTGGTAAGCTCATTAGGTCTTGACCAAGTTTATCCCAAGCTTAGAGCACATTTTGACTCTTATTGACTTTAAAGCACATTTTGTGTTTCATTTTGTTTAAATTTGTTTACTAATGTTTCTAAGACTCTTTTTAGTCTTAATACACCATATTTAAGTGTTTAAACAATATATTAAGGTTTGGGGTATTTCATACAGATTTTGGGTTCATATTTTCCTCTATACCTATTTCCCTCTCTAATGCCAATTTACCATCCCAATTCATTTCCAAGCAACTACAATATCTATACCCAAGTCCAACACTCTTTTACCAATTCCTACACACTAATTTTTCCTAAGTCCAAGGCATTTTTACACACTTGCTACAGATTTTTACACTCTTGTTTCTCATACTACAACTACCTCTTCATCACTAGGAAACATATCTACCCAATCCAACATACACCTTGGTTCTCCCAGTCACCAAGTCATTCTTAGATACATAATTCCTACCAAAATTTCGCATAGTTCACCTACTTTCCTTACTTCTCCACACTCACATTTTTAATCAAATTCATTGCCTAATCAGCCACCCATACAAGGTCCTACACAGCACACTCAAAAGCTATACAAACCATCACAATACATCAAACTCCACATCATTGCAACAATACAAACTAATACACAAATACTGGCTCTAAGGCCTACAATTACTTACTAGTTCCCTAAACTCAAAACTTCATAAATTCCAATACTAATACCATTAGTTTAGGTTCGTTTAAAATTGGTACGATTCCCATTACTCTAATACATATATCTTAACCTTAGGAGAGAGCCCTTACCTTGAGCTTACAACCTTCATCTTTTTCACTTCTCCTCTTCTCTTCCTTGTACAATTCGATTTTGTGGGGAATGGAGTGCCAAACTCCATTCCACATCACCCAAAGCATACAAAACAAGTATAATTAATATACTAACCCTAGATTTTACTAAATCATTGAGATGTTTTAAACCAATTTCTAGGGTTTACCTTTTGAAGCTTTTATGAGGGGTTTTTAGCCCTTGGTTCAAAAAGGTGTTCTCACCACCCATTGGAGGGTTGAAACAAAGCTCCAAACAAGAGAAAAACAAGGTGAGAGAGACGAGAAAAATTGGTTATACCCAAGAGATGGAGAAAAAGTGAGGTCTTTCATGGAGGATTCTTACCTTGTGGAAAGAGGAGACTCCAAGCTCCATAATGGTGTGCTTTCTCTTCAAAGGGGAAAAACCCATGGAGAGTGAAACTATCCTTTTCGAATTTTGAGAAAGAGGGAATGATAGAGGATGATGAGGGGAGTTCAAATATGTATTTTATTTACACTTGGAGCTAAATGGAGCTAGAGCTTGAGGTAGAAGGTGGAGTTGCCATGGGAGCTATTTGGAGAGCTCAAAAATCGGTTCCCACCAGAGGAGGAAGAGAGGTTCAGGAGGGGGAGTCCACCGTGAGAGAGAGGGAAAGGAATTGGAGAGAGAATAGAAAAGTGAGGTGAGAGAGTATCTTTTCTACTATTTGTACTTTTGCTTTTGCTTTTTGATTTACTTATTTGTTACTTGTGTGTGTGAGAGAGAGGGCTGTTTATACCCATTAAAACCGGCCCCCACTGTTACACTAGCTGGAGTGTTTTTCGTCTTTTACAGAAAACGCTCGTTATTTTACCCGGTTTAGGTACGGTTCACTAACCGGGCCCGTTTTCCGGAATTTCCTCGTTTAATTACTTTTATTGACTATTAAGCTCCCATAAATGCTTCATAATTATTATTTAATGACTTATAATTTTTACGGGTCCGTTTGACCACTTAAAGTCACGTTTTCGGGTTTTCTCGAAAAACGTGCTCTAAAGCTCTATTAGCGTTTTGATTCATTATTTGGATCCGTTTTCTTCGAGAGTTGTTCCCACATATTATGTAGGTTTTAATAAACCTTTAGAATCCATATGATACTCTAACCGAGGTCTCATACCTCCTGTGGTTATTTAACGCTTATTTAGCGTTTTTCGCTTTTTAAGCGTTTCTTTATTTCTTTTGGATTTATTTTCCCTTACAAATATTTCTTAATCATTATTAGGCTCTTAAATACCTATTAGGATAATTTAATCGCCGTATTTAAGGTCGGGGTATTTCATCTATTTACTTCTAATGTATTTATATATACACATATATATTTTCCTTAGGATTTATCCAAAACATTCTTTAAGAAATTCTGATTGTATTTAATTATCTTTAATAACCTTTACACCTATCCACCCCCGGTATATAATTTATAAAATAAAGTATTTTCCTTAGTTTAATTTACGTACATTACCCTCCACATTATCTAGTTGGTATAAACATAGATTGACTAAATTCCTTGATTTAACATATTACTATTTTATTTCTTATATATATATATGTATATATATATATATATATCACTTCACTTAAGAGCTTGTACACAAAATATTTCTTAACATTCTGTATTAAATGTTAGTTTAGTACTATTTTATTATTCTCAACCTTCAAAGTTTATTAATCATCTATACTTTAATTTTTGTTACATTCAAAACCATATATTATAATATACCTTAGGAAAAATTCAGAATTACAATTTTTAGACCTATTTCCTCTTGTCTAAAAATCCCCAAATTTAATATACCGCAACTATAATATTTAGACATGTTATATAAAATTTATTTCATAAAAATCTTTTTAAATTATCCAAACAATTCCATAATTCACAAAACTTACAAAAATTATAATTTACATTTAAAAACTCAAAACCCATATTAATTTACATCAAAATAAACTAAATTTTATAAGGAATCTATGGTTAAAATTTCATCTCAAAATACATTAGGGAAGGTCATTAAATAAATCTAACAAGTTAGGATTTTATTCTGGAAAACATATTAAACTATTACAACTTAAACTCCCACGTTTTAATCTCGGCCGTCCGTTTCTTCTAACTACGATCGGACGTCCCAGATTCGCCCAGTTCTTCAGAAATCCCAAAACGCTTTCCGAGTACTAATCCTTCAATATCTCTCAATCTACAGAACGAAATTCGACGATTATTGTTCCTATGGATTTGAAATTCAATTCCGGTTCTAATGGTACCGATTTCGCTAATTAACATGCAGAATTCAAGGTTTTCGTGTCTGGGTTCGAAGTTAGGGTTCATAGTTTAGTTTCGGTTTGAATTCGACAAATTCTCCTATCGTAATGCGTAATACACTAAATTGGTATGTGGGTTTGACCGGTAATGAAATTCCGAATGGCAACAACGGAGCAATTGGATCAGAAACTCACCGGAATTGCATTAACGAGGAGAATCCAATCGGGTTTTCTAGAAACTTTTTATTTTATGTGCAGTTCAGGTAGGCAACTTCTCGAATCAACTCCCGCCAACTGAGAGGGATTTTATTCACAAAACCTATCCCAATCCAAACTAGACATGTAACTCTAGACTTTAGTGGAAGAATCATTGAATTTGATGAACTAGGGAGAAAGTTACAGATCTCACAAGATCTGTGTTTACCTAGTCGGTTTTTGGAAATTCTGGGCAGGAATACCGCCGTGGTCGAATAGGGAACTTTAGACGGCTTTATCTCCCAACCCAGTACGAATCAGCCTTGGTCATTAACATGAACTTTGTAGAGGGATTAGAGATCTACACAACAAGCTATAGAACGTGGATTTTCGTTCACAGACGAAGAAGTTATGGTCAGATGAAGTTTACCTGATTAACTTGATTTTTGTATAATCTGGGTTACGGTTTCGCAGGGAGGCAACTTTGGATCGATTTTCCGGTCATTGTAGAAGGATTTAGATGGTGTATGAGTAATGGTTAGAAAGAGGAATGATAGGAGAATCGAATGAAAAAGACGGCATACCAAATGAAGGAGTAGAGAAAAAGTTATAGGGAACTGAAGATCGACCCATGGCATGCCAAAACTGAAAGAAACTCAACCGATTCAGTGGACTTCAGTGCTGAATGGGCGCGGCACGGGTCCCGAGGCGCGCGGCTGAGTCAGCTAGCCCTAGACACGTCAGCAACCCCCTAAATTTTGGCTCTAAACTTCAATTTATCATACATTTGGCTAGGAGGATCCATTTTTAACGTTCTTTTTATCAATCTTCTTGGTTTTCCATCACCTTTTTATTGATATAAGTTTCATGGCCTGGTTTGACCATTCTCAAAAAGTCAACCCTAGCAAGGCTTTAGAAGCTTTAAGGTTTCTATGATTTTATTTTGACTTTTAAGACTCAAATCAATGTTCCAAATATTTCTAAAATCTTTATAATATAATTGGAGTGTCTTCAATTTTTCCCACGATTTATTGACTTATAAATCTTACTATTAAATTCATAATACCTAATGATAAATTAATATTTAATGGTATTATTTAGGGTTCAATAAAATAAATCCCCTAAATTAATTTAGATTAATTTATGGGGTATTTCAGTTATCTCAGAAAACTGTGGTGGTAACTTATTCTGGTCTTGAATTACATTCCCTCGGCCTGCAAAGTTTAGGTTGTAAAAAGTGATAGGTTTGATCTTGAATTTGTAATCTCTCCTGTAAACTTGAATCGTTGTTTGCACATCTCATATGCAAATAGCCAAGAACTTTAGAGAAGTTACAGTGGCTTCACAAGGAACTGAGATGCAGCAGAATATTGGTAGTAATGTCATGCCCAATTAATGAGTTTTTAATGTTATTTGTTGAAATGTAAGTGCATTGTTGCATGGTAAGGAAAAGAGAGGAGATGTGATTGCCAGTTCCACCGATGCTACCAGCCATCACATCTTTTTTTTCTCCCTGTACCAATTTTGATTTATCAGCAACTATTGATGCAGCCACTAGTAATAATAATATACTACAACCACAACTACTGCTACAACAGTAAGGAAGATACTCCAAATAGAGTTTATGCCACGATTGTATTCCTGTTACTTGTAGAATAAAAAAACAAGGCAAATTCATACAGAATACAACTTCCTACTAAACTCAAGCCACAACTTCAATTAGAGAGAAACAAGTACATGTAGATGCACAACGGGACAGCATATCAAGTTTTTGCACTGCTTAAAGTAACCAAAAAATCAAAAAGTGCAATTCTGTTTAGCAGTATCACAAAAGCAATTCCATATCAAGTTTTTGTAAGGGGGACAGCAGCAACAAAAAGTTGTGATTACAAAATATAGTAACATCTAAAGAACTCATTCAGTAGATGAAGAACTTGCTATTGTAGGGGTATCTAACAGTATATCAGCTGCTAATTTGTTGATTCATCGCATTCTCTAGACAGAGGATTCTGTCTTGCTGCAATCAAAACCAACAAAAAAAACTTGTATTCACATCTAATTTTTTTTACGTAAATCCTTTTATACCCAACAAGGTATGTTTAATTTCTTAATTTCTTCGTTTTTATAGTGAATGAAAGTGTTTGTATAACACGAAGAACCCTAATTATCCAACTACTGACAACACAGAACCCTAATTATCATATGAGGTGTGACAGAAACTAAAATAACATCGAATGTAGTAGTTGGCGGAGAATAAGAGAAGTTCTGAGTAAATTACCGGTTCAGCGCCTTCGATTTCAAACCCCAACTATTCCAGCCTCTCTTCGCATTGGTGTACGAACGACAGAAATAAACTGGCTTCAACAATAAACGACAGGAGCAATTCAACGGAGCAGAAGCGCGGGAGGGAGAGTCTCTGGTGTTCTTCAACAGATTGCCTAATTTGCGAGAGCGATGGAGTACGATAGAAAACTTCTGCAAGATAGAGGAAAGCAGAGGTTGAGGAAGAATAATTAAACTGGATGCGCTGCGTTTTTCATTAAGCAAGATTACCGACGGACTACTTTCGTCGGTATTTATGTGATTAAAACGACACCGTTGGATAATTACCGAAGGTATAATGGCTGTGTATATGGAGCACATATTACCCACGGAAATATCCGTAGGTAATTACCGACGGAAAAAATCCGTAGGTAATCTTCATGTAGAAGAAAACACCACGTTTCAGCTTAAACTCCTGTCTATCACTATGAATCACGTACCGACGGAAATTAGAACGTAGGTAATTACCGACAGATAATTCCGTCGGTACCCGTCATAAAAAACGACAGTGTTTTCTGCTATAAGTAATCTCGCCTTTTTATATATGAAATAATTATTACCGACGGAACTGATCCGTAGGTAATTACCTACGAAATAAGTCCGTAGGTAATATTTATGTAGAAGAAAACGCCGCGTTTTAAAACTCTCCCGCACTATGCAGCAATTACCGACGCAATCAAGTTCGAAGGTAATTACCGTCGGATTATTCTGTCAGTATACATCCTTGAAAACACACCGTTTACATTTTCGCCCGTTGCTTACAAGAGAAGCAATTACCGACGGTCAATGTCCGTAGGTATTTTTCCACCAGCAATTACCGATGCAATAATCCGTCGGTAACCTTTCTTTAAAATCCCGCAAATTTACCTACGGAATGTTTCCGTAGGTAATTTGATGGCATTATAGGCGCCAATACCAGCCAGGCCTCCCGCACTTTTCCCTTCAACTTTACCTACGGAAATTTCCGTCGGTAATATTTTGTTGGCATTCCGTCGGTATTCCGTAGGTAACAACTTAACTAAGGGTTGATATTATAAACTGTAGGTATTCCGTCGGTAATTACCTACGGAATATTTTCCGTAGGTAAACTACTGTTTTCTAGTAGTGCTTGTCTTCGAGACTTTCACTAACTGGAACTTGGGGGGAGTGAGGAATCCGGGACTGACTCCGGTCATGCATGTTAAGGAAAAGGGGGTCGGTATCTCAATCAGATCCAACTTCCGCTTGAGGACTTGTCTTTGGACTTGTTGCCTAGAGTCGAATGTCGACTCAGCTACCTTGGGCTACAGTTCAAGGTGGGAGGCAGATTAAGATGGTGCAGTGGGATTACCTAAATCCCAGATCTAAGATAAGTTGTTTATTCAATCAATGGAATTAATAGCTCATTGGCTAGGGTTACCTTTGACCCGACAAAAATAAACATTGAGATAAGAAACAACCAATTCTAATTAAAGAACGGTTGGTACAATGAGATTGAGATAAGGATTAAGATTGAGGTAAGATAAGAATGGACTGAGATTAAGAGGAATCATAACTTGAGGAGTTAAAAGATTAACTTATTTACTAAGGGAACGCTTTTAAGTCGTTCATTGTGTGTGAACTACGTTTGTTCATATGTGGCTTGTTGTTTATTGCACTTCTTATTTATGTTGTGTATCTAATCAACTTCATGCTAGCAATAGTCGTCGTAGCCCCGTTAGCTTGGGGGCTATAAGAGAATCGTACCAGCAAAGGTGCTGACCCCCTCGGGGGCAACTGTTTATATTTTGCAGGTAAGCGCCCACAGATGACTCACCTTGAGAGTAGGAGTGGGTAGACTTAGGATGGGTCTTATTTTTTAGTACGGGATGTGCATGTACACCCGTCTGTTAATATTGGTACTTGTGGAGAATTCTGTTGGTTGTTAAGATACTTGGAAAACTCGGTTGGTATATATTTTGGATTAATGGTTGTAAATATTTAAGTTCGGTAGGTTCTGTTAGTTCAGACCGTGGCAAGGTCCTGGTGTTTGTTAAATTCCGCTGCGACGTTTGTATAAATGTTGATAAGTTTGTGATAACCTCGATTGGATTAAGATGGGGTGTTACACCATCCAACAATAATTCCAAATGCAATTCCATACCAATCCCATTATTTCCATCCATTTCCATTTCCAAATTCCACTCAAGATTACTCATAATCAAAAACCAAGATATTTCATAGATAGAAATCAAGAGTCACACAACGTGTAACCTAAGTACATATACCTCTCCATCACCCTACTAATAAAACAAACAGAGCATAATCTGGATGAGGTGACGAAGGAAGGGTATGCACTACCCTCCCTTAAAAGAAAACTTCATCCCGAAGTTTAAGATTATCTACCAACTACTCACACCCTTCAGGTGTGCTGGTAAACTAAATATCCAGTTGTATTACAGTCTCTAAAATGTATATCAAACAATCAAACCACTCAAGGGTGTTCATCCAATAACAATTCCAAACCACAAATTCCATTTCATCATTCCCCATCCTTAAATAAGGATCCATTCCACTCAAGATCAACCATAAACCAAACCAAAATATCTCATAATCTGCATCCAGTTGATGCAAGAGGTAAATGACATGAACTACCCCTCAGAATACATTATCCAACAAGGTTATTTCAAAACCAATCACAACAATGTGCATGGATTGTACTAGACTTCCAAACATTTAATTTCTGTTTTCTTTAATTATTTAATGTTTATTTCAAACACCACATTCAAAGAATTCAACACCTTATTATCAAGCGTTGTTGTAAATTTTATTGCACTGATCATTATATTTTGTATCTCCTGATTGTTATGTATCTGCATTTTCTTGATTATTATAAAATTTTATTTTATGATTCTTATCTATTCATTTTATGACTGGTATGAATTATATGTCCATTATATGCTTATTTTATGATTAATATATGTATATTTTTGTTTCTTGGTTGTTATGCATTTCCATGTTTTCACATTTTACAAGAAAATTTTGGTGACTAAATTGTTGATATTGTACGACCGCAGGATGTCCTACCCCCATTAAAAATAGCGTATGACCCCTTACCACTACACCACCAACAACTCTATTTAAGGGGCAAAATATTCTTACATTTCCTATGGAGATTCCTCCTATAAGGATGTAGTTCATTGTCTGTATATGTATACACATGGTCTAACCATCATCCAAAATTTAGTTGGTCACTCTTTTTAAATAAACTTTACGGGTTAATTGACTAGATAGTCAACATAACATTTTTTTTCAATCATTGTAATTTTGTCGGACAAAACCTTTTAGGTTTAGCACTCATCATTTAAGGTTTACTGTTTGTTACTCCTAATTCCTTTTATGTAAGGCATTAAATGAAGTTAGAATTGTTACCTTTGGTTCATTATCTGATGCACAATATCACTTGTTGTTATTCTGGCTTGATTGTAATTAAATCTTTTAGTGTACCCAACATGTTTTCCTAACTCACTTTGCCTCTCTTACGGGTCATTGGCAAAAACAAAGTTTAGAATTCATCATTCATATAGGTTAACTTTTGAAAAAAATAGGTTATATTTATATATTACTAAAATAAAATTTTAGTTCACTCTTTATTCATTCAGGTATTGAATGTAACAAGTATCAAAATCTTTAAATCATGTGATTTGGAAACTATTATTTCATAAAAGAAAAATTCCATTATAATGTAATGTAATTATTTAAATGCTATCCTTACTACAACATTTCTCTAGAAGCATTTTATAACCTAAAGTCTCATAATTGTCATGGCTTGAAAATTTATGAACTTATTTAAAATAGTAGCATACAATATATATATATAAAATAAATTATTTTCAATGCAATTAAATTTTTCATGAAACCTTGTACCGAATTTATAACCTAAGGTACGTAAATATGCCATTTATATTATTTTAACATATCAATTATATTAACAAGCTATAAATCAGGTGTAAAATAATATTTCAGAACATATAATCTTTCAAAATTATGTTCAAAGGTTTATTAGCCAACCATACGTTAAAAAACAATTATATGCCTTTTAAGTTAGTTTCATGAGGCTCCTCTATATATATACATTTTTAAGTTAAATGAATTAGTCTAGTGAAAACTCACTCACTCTTGGTAATTATTTGTCTTAAGGTTTGTTCTATGTCAGTATTCCTCTGATCACTAAATCTTAGTACTCTATTAGAAAATGGTGGCTTTTCTTAAATATCACTCTTAGTGTGACTTCTAAAATTTTATATAGGCATAATGTTAAACTTCCAAATAAACATGGGAATTTCCAATCTTTAAGGAACTCTCAATTTTTCACTAGATGCTCAATACTCCAAATATTTAAGAATCAATGATATTTAGTTTAGTATTACTCTTTTCTTCACTCAATCTTTAAGTAACTTCTTTTAATGGTTTTTATATTCAACAAGAGGTATGTTCTACCTTGTAGTACCCAAATTTAAATCTCCTTCCTCCATATATAGGTATATTCCACCACTTCATCCAACATTCATATTGTTGTTGTAGGGTTATTCCAGGCTTCTCATAAAGCTTATGTGTAAAAAAATCAACCTCAACTCAGGTTTCAACATCATTACCCTTGTGTTTTCACTCCATATGTAAGTATTTTCACCAAAGATTTAACTCAATAAACTCTTTACATGTATGAATTTAATACTGGATCTTACGCTATAAGTTTTGAATTGTCCATTGTGGCTAGTAATGAAATATGCCTAGCTCAAGATTTCATGATGGTAACGTCTTACCACCAATCCTCCTCAAGTTCAACACAATCCATCACTTCCATAGAAGATTATTTCCGGTTAGATGACAAGGCTTGTCTAGCCCTAGACTTCCAGAAGTGGGTGTGCACCCCCACTACTTTTAGCCTAAGAGTTCATCGCACCAGGCACATCCCGTAGAATGTTAGGTTTAGGTATTTTCTAAAGTTAACACAGAGTTTTAGTGTGGTTTACAGGTTCGGATGTTAATCTTTTCTAATATACTACTAGTTCTTGTTAGCTTAATAATTTTCTAGACTTAAGATTTATCCTAAACATTATCTTTAGGCAACATTTTGTACCAAGTGGTTCTTGAGATTTATTTTCAAACTTTAAAGGAATTGAAGTTCTTATCACGTAATATCAATACTAACTTATTTATTCAAAGCTCTATTTGTATACTATTTTCAACCAAAAGTATTCCTTAAAATTCTAGGAACATGTGTTCTAGCTTTTAAAGAATTGTATTTTTAGCCATGTATTCTCCATAAGTATGCTTTTAAACAATAGCTCAGTGTATGATTTATCCCAACCAAAATCTTATCATACCCAATAGATGATGTCCCAAAATTATATTCTTACTGTAATTTCATGATCGAACGGTATGACAGCACACCATTCTCGACAGACATTCATATAAACCAGAGCTTCATAATTTTTTGGTATTAAGTCCTTAGTATTGTAACACCCCATCCAAAACCTTAACACTTAATCAATAATCACAACGGAAATCATTACTTAAACATATACCAAAAGGGGCGGTGTTACACGCCGTTAGCCACCCACGTGGCTAACAAGGCTGTTACGCAATATGTATCGGTCTGATCACACGAGTTCCGAGCATGATTACAACCTTACAAATTCACCTATCCAAAAGGAATGACGATATACCGAGTGTAATTGTTCAAAAATCACTAACCAGCTTTACATCCACCAAAATAAACAACCTCGAGTGTACAAACACTACTCGGGTTCAACATCCAAAAATAACCAATATCAACAACCTAGGATCTAAAGCCATTCTGCTTCCTCGATCCTCATCCTGCAAATAAACATAGCCCCCAAAGGGGGTCAGCAACCTTTTGCTGGCATGGTTAACGTGCAGCCCGCTGACTACCGGGATACACGCAACTATTTGTCATTATTACATGGCGTTGATTTTATCATACAACATGCATATATATATAGCAGGAATTATTGTAGAACAATAACACACATACATGGTGAAAACAGTTCACTTTAAGTAACAACCAACATGGTTAGTCAACTTGTAAGCCTAGAGGATGTCTTCATCCTCATGTTAAGCTTAACACATATAACATTACTGTTTTGTTAGTCGGATGAGTAACTTTAACTTGAAAGATGAGACGAGCGTAGTGACCCGAACACATCAACACATAATTTCCCCCTAGCCCGAGTGGAAGTCAGGTAGGTAGCTTTGGCTAAGCTATGGGAGGTCGAATTCCCCATAAAAGGAAAACTACCCTAACATAAGGAGAGAGTCGAATCTGATTCAGATGTCGACACCCGTACATACACGCGTGACCGGAACGACCGGATTCCTCACTCCCCGGTTAGCACTCGTTAGAAGTCCCACAATGGGAGCTTAACATCATCTCACACAATTAAGTGTTTGAGTCCAGTTAGACATACAAAGGAAATGAGGCATAAATCAGTAACACACATCACAACCATACACGCATAGCCGGGTTAGAACGTTCCTTAGGTTGAGGGACGTTATTACCGGATACCGTTCTCGTATTTTCCTAGTTTGGTTAATTAACAGTTAGCACGCATTCGAGGTTACCGGTATCGGTACACACACGTCACAATAATAATAATAACTGTAAACTCGTTTCATGAATTAATCTTACAAGGTTGTAAACACACAGAAAACAAACAGCACACAAGCCGGTGTAAACCGGTAGGCAACAGACTGCAAGAAAACCATACCTTGGTCCTTGCCGCTCTAGTGTTCCACCGTACGTGGTTCCTAAACACGATTAATAACGTCGGTTAATTAATATACTAGACCCTTGATAAACTTGTTACTTCACATTCCTTGTTTATTTTTCTTTCACACTTTATTATGATTTTTCCCCATCTTTTAGTTGTTATTATAGTCCACCTACATGTTCTAGACAAACCCCCGCAAACGGAAGTCAAAACGGGGCTCAAACGAGCAGTTTGTGTTGAAAACAGTGACATGTCCGAACTTGTGTCCGGACATCAATGTTCGGACACAAGCCGAGACTCGAAGTTGAAAACTGGCATTTGTCCGAACTTGTGTCCGGACATCAATGTTCGGACACAAGTCGAGAGCAAATCTGGGAAATTTTTAACATGTCCGAACTTGTGTCCGGACATCAATGTTCGGACACAAGTCGAGACTTAAACCCGTGAAAATTTTGATGCGTCCGAACTTGTGTCCGGACATCGAAGTTCGGACACAAGTCGAGGGTTAAAACCTGTGAAAATTGAGGTGTCCGAACTTGTGTCCGGACATCGAAGTTCGGACACAAGTCGAGACTTAAAACCTGTGAAAATTTTGAGTGTCCGAACTTCGAAGGTCGGACCGAAGTTCGGACATCACCCAAAGTTCCGAAAATTATAACTTAACGAGGCATGTCCGAACTTCCAAGTCCGGACGGAAGTTCGGACAGACCCAGAAATGCATTTTTCAGTGGCGTTTTCAACACAGAATTACACCCAAACTTAATACAATTCTTGGCATGACTTCCCCATAGTTATTACATGTTTTCCCACATTATCTAGCCCTCAAAAACACTTTGACAACAACTCATTCAAAACACCAATTTGTATACAAATCCATCAATTTAACAACAACACCAATGTATATAACCTTTAGAGTTTGGCACTTAAACAACAACAATTTAAACACTGAATTTCCTCATATTATTAGCAACACCTGCATTCACTGAACATTTATTTACACCAAAACAAAAACATTCCATAGCTCACACATTGGTTTAAGGTAAGTTTATTACCTTTGGTTTTCCTTCCCAAACCTTCCCTTCTCTTTACTCCTTGTTCCACAATCGGTTATCAACGGGATTTTACCGCTACACTAATGACCAAGCCAAGATTGCCAAATGAGTATTTAGGGTTTATAATTCCTCTAACCCTAGAATTAGAATTGCTTGAACTTAGGAAGGGAATTACCTTCTATTTCAAAATGAAATGCTTGGTAGTGGGATTGGGCTAGCTCCAACTCCTCAAGGAGATTGAACAAGCTAACATGGAGAACAAGCATGGTGTTCAAAACAAGGAAAATCGATTTCAAGAAGGAAATGAAGGAATGAGTGAGTTTTTGATTTCCTTCTTACCTTAGAACAACAAGAAGACCCTTGGCTTCAAGAATGAAGTTTCTTCTTCAAAATGTGGAACACCCATGGAGATGAAGTATGGAGTTTTGGATTTTGAAAGGTACGAAATGATCCCCAAGATGAGAGGAGTATTTTGGTGAAAGAATTTCTTGATTTGGAGCTAAGATGAGGAAGTTACAAGAGATTGAAGTTGGGGTTTTCCTTGGCTTTGTGAAATCGCCATTGTTGGGAACAAACAGAGAAAGAGAGCTGGGAGAGGGGAAAGGTAACCGTGAGTGAAGAGAATGAGGAAGAGAGTGTGAGGGAGTTTTGTGTGTGAGAGGGAAATAAATGTATTTTATTGTTTTGTAGTTTAGTAAATGAGTAGTATTAATAGAATAGAGAGGGAAGTAAAAATCTGGTTTTTTTTTACAATGTGAGAGAGTGGCACTTGGTCATTAGCAGATAACACCCGTTAATTCCCGAACTGTCGGTTTTAACAGTCCGGGTCCGGTTTCCGGAATATATATTTTTGATTCTAAAAATTCTTAGACTTTAATTAGTATATAATTATAGTTATAAAATCAACTATAATTTTACAAGTCCGTTTTAAAACGTTTAAAGTCACGTTTTTCGTTTTCTCGAAAAACGTGCTTTTAAGTCTCGTTTGTGCATTTAATCCATTATATGGATTCGTTTCTTCGGGAATTTCTCCCACATGTTCTTAATGACTAATTAAGTCTTAAAATATATTAATTATATAATTAACTAACATATAAGGTTTGGGGTATTTCAATCTACCCCCCTTAAAAGAACTTTGTCCCCAAAGTTCACACTTCCCACGCATCTTAATTATTAGAATACGGTCTTAATTATTAGAATACGGAATTACTTCTAAACACAACCTTCCATAACAACACACGAACATTCTTTACATCACATCGGACTCAAGGTCCTGATAACACAACATCACTTAGACTCAAAGGTCTATAACATAACAACATAGACATGTATTCCAATACATGCCGTACATACATAACCGAAGCGGCTCTACCCCCCTTAAATAGGGGTACGCCCCGTACCCTATACATACAAACTAAGAAGTAAACAACGACGGGTACTTCGCCCTCATCTTCTCCTCCAGCTCCCAAGTGGCCTCCTCGACTTCCTGGTTAGACCAGAGAACCTTCACCAATCTCACAGATTTATGGCGAGTGTCTCGAGTCTTAGTGTCCAGGATCCGTACGGGAGTCTCCACTGATCGCATGGTCGGCTCTAATGTTAGCCTCTCGGGCTGAAGTACATGAGACGGATGAGACATATATTTCTTCAACTGGGACACATGAAATACATCATGTACCTTGCCCAGCTCAGCAGGTAAATCAAGCCTGTAAGCTACCGGGCCTATCCGCTCCGTCACAACATACGGCCCCACATATTTCGGGCTTAACTTGCCTTTCTGGCCAAAACGAAATACTCCCTTCATGGGGGATACTCTAAGAATACCTGATCGCCCACGGCGAACTCCAGGTCACGTCTGCGCACATCGGCGTATGATTTCTGTCTATCCTGAGCTGCTTTCATGTTCGCTCGGATCTGACGTACTTCTGCTTGTACTTGCTCCAAATACTCAGGTCCTATAATGACCGTCTCACTCGACTCATCCCAGCATAATGGCGTGCGGCATGGTCTACCGTACAAGGCCTGGAAGGGAGACATCTTGATCGACGCGTGGTAACTGTTGTTGTAGCTAAACTCGATCAGATGTAACTTATCAATCCAGCTGGTCTGAAAGTCAAGTGCACATGCACGTAACATATCCTCAAGCGTCTGTATGGTGCGCTCACTCTGACCATCTGTCTGTGGGTGAAACGCCGTACTCAACTTCAGTTCGGTACCAAGTGCTTCCCGTGTACTTCTCCAGTACCTCGAGAGGAATCTGGTATCCCTATCAGACACGATAGTCTTCGGTACTCCATGGTGCCGTACTATCTCACGGTCGAAGAGCTCTGCTAGCTTCGCCACTTTCCAGGTGTCCTTCATCGGAATGAATCTGGCCACCTTGGTCAGTCGGTCAACAACGACCCATATCATATTCAAGCCTCCCCGAGTAGGCGGAAGCCCAACCACGAAGTCCATGGAAATATCATGGAACTTCCATTCAGGAACGGGCATTGGCTGTACCATGCCACCAGGACGACGGTGCTCAAACTTGACCTTCTGGCAAGTGAGACACCTAACAACATAATCTGTCACATCTTTCTTCATACCGGTCCACCAGAAATATCTCTTCATACCCTTGTACATTTTGAAGCTCCGGGGTGAATAGAAGTAGAAGAACAGTGTGATTCACTCAGTATGCGCTCCTTCAGCTCAGCGCTACTTCGTGGAATACAAAGTCGGCCATTCAGCCTGATCAAACCATCATCATGAAGTCGGAAGTCATACTTCTGACTTCGAACGTGCCGTCGATAAGCTTCTGTTTGATCTCTCGCATGTACTGATCTGACATCTGAGCACTCCGCACCTCTTCAACCAAGCTCGAGTGAGAGATAAGCGAATGGAGAGAGTGTGCTCGGCGACTCAATGCATCAGCTACAACGTTTGCTTTACCTTCCTTGTACTGAAGGTTAATATCGTAATCGGTAAGGAATTCAACCCATCTCCTTTGCCTCATGTTCAACTCCTTCTGAGTGAACAGGTATTTCAAACTCTTATCTGAATAGATCGTCACATTCACTCCATAAATGGTGTCGCCATATCTTCAAAGCGAAGACAATGGCACCCAATTCTAGATCATGTGTAGGATAATTTTCCTCATGTCGTTTCAACTGTCGGGAGGCGTAAGCCACGACCTTCCCATGGTTGCATCAAAACACAGCCCATTCCATTACCTGACGCGTCACAGTACACCTCAAAAACCATCAGTAACCCTCTGGTATAGTAAGAATTGGTGCAGAGTCAAAGCATCCTTGAGCTTCTGAATGAGATCTCACAGTCCTCAGTCCAATCAAACGGTGCATCCTCTTTGTTAAGGATGTCAACGGTTTCGAAACACTAGAGAGAAATTTCTCACAAACCTCCGAATAATAACCTACCAGACCGAGGAAGCTCCGGATGTCGGCAACCGTCTTCGGTCTAGGCCAGGTGCGCACAGCATCAATCTTGGCCGGATCCACAGCGATCCCGGCCTCAGAAATAACATGACCAAGAAAAGAGACTGGTCCAACCAAAACTCACACTTTGAAACTTCGCATAAAGCTGGTTCTCCCTCAATGTTTGCAACACACTCCTCAGGTGAGCTTCATGCTCCACCTTGGACCTTAGAGTAAATGAGAATATCATCGATGAATACAACTACTGATCTATCCAACTGATCTCGAACAAAACGATTCATCAAGTCCATAAACTTTTGCTGGTGCATTAGATAACCCAAACGGCATGACCGTGAATTCATAGTGCCCAGATCTGGTTACGAAAACGCGGGTTTTTCTCAAATCACTGTCTCTGATTGCTATCTGATGGTAACCCGATCGCAGATCGATCTTAGAGAACACAGATGCACCTCTCAACTGATCAAACAAATCATCGATACGTGGTAAGGGTAACGGTTCTTCACCGTCACAGCATTCAGCTCTCTGTAATCGATGCAGAGGCGGAGACTCCATCCTTTTTCTTCACAAAAGGACTGGTGCTCCCCATGTTGAAAGCTCTTAGGGCGGATAAATACCTTGTCAAGTAGGTCTCGCAGCTGTTCTTTGAGCTCAGTCATCTCAGCTGGAGCCATACGGTAGGGCGCCTTCGCTATAGGTCGGTGCCCGGTACCAAGTCGATCACACTCAACTGCCCGTGTAGGCGGCATGCCTGGGAGCTCCTTAGGAAAGACATCGGGAGGAAACTCCGACACAACCGGCACATCTGGGCTAAACTCAGGGTCTCTCTCTATGTCCTGGACATAGCAGAGGTATACATCATTCCTTCTTCTGTTCATGATACATGGCCATGGCGGAGATGATCTGTGTCGAAGGCTCCGGGGCCTCTGGCGGTATGAAATGGTAACCCAGACGGACTCCGAAGAAGCAGACGGTGTCGGCACATAGGATTCTGCCCTTGTACCGCTCCAACCAGTTCATCCAAAATTACATCAAAACCCAACCCGTCGAACTCTATCAAGTCGATCGGGAACTCTTCATTCTTGATTCGTACAACAACATCTCGGTGGTAGCGGGTACACCTGATCCGCTCTTTCGACGGGAGAGTGACTAGAAAGTCTTGCATCTCTTCACCGTCTAACCCTAGCCTCTTCGCAAAAGATAGCGCGATGATGAAAGTGTGTGAGGCTCCGGAGTCGAACAAGACCGAGGCGTCCACGCCATTAACTGGGAAGGTACCGGTGAGGATGGTGCCGCTCTTGCCGGCTTCTGCCTCACTGCAGACACTCAGTATACCTCCCGTCCCGAGTGCACAGCCTAATTTATTTCAGAAATATAAGTATAACGGTAATAACAAGGGTGGTTTACTCAAGAAATCAACACTACTTTATTCATAAAACTCATCGTTACACCATGATGGTATTACATTGGTTACATCGCTCGATAACTTAACATACTTAATGAATCACATACTTAACATACAACTGGCTTCATACTTTACATGATTACACATAACTTCAGAACTGTCTAAAGGTTAAGTTCAGTCTTCCAGGTTTCATGTGTGTGGCATTGATTATTGTCGGAGGCGCCGTATTCAGTTTGATCTTCTTGATACCATGATACAGCATCCTCGACTGCCCACCCATGATTAACACATCTCCAGACTCCAATACTAACTTCTTGCAAGGTCCGCACGCTTCTGCTCGCCATACATAAACACTGCGGGTATCACCAATGGACCAAGACACCACGGGTACTCCCTTACTAAGAGAGACTCGGGTGACTCGTCCTTGTCTTGGGGTAAACCCAACCTTCCACCTTTCTGGTAGAAATTGACAATACACAAATCTGCCTTGATACTTGGGATTTGTTCCGGTTCAACTTGCTGAGCAATTCCCACGGTGTGGTTAACAACCGTAAGGAATTCCTCAGGTATACTCGGTATGGTAGCTCCATCTTCAGCTCTTGTGTCCTGATATGACTTGGTGTAAGGGTTCCAATCCTTACATGCACATCATCTTTAAGTTCATTTTCGCTCCACTTGGGTATTGGGTGTGTAGAAACCTCCAGGCGCTGCTCCAAGCTCGTTGCATCGTCAAATAATGTGGATTTGTGCTTCGGGTGTCAGGTATCCCTTTAATAATATCATACCTGGTTGGATAACCTGACACTGCTCTGTCGGATAGTCGGCGATGTCGATGGTGGTATCTCCGGGGTTCGGTGTGGGTGGGATTGGATAGCAAATATTGAAGGTTCCTAAGGGTTATAAATTCCTAATTTAGGTGGTTTTCACATTATACTTCAATTCATTACTTATGTGGTTGTTCATTTAGACCCACTAACACACATGCATGGAAATGCGGTAAGCAATTACTTATCTTACTTAACGGTTTTTTAAAGGGGTACCTGGTCTAGAAGACGATCCTGGTGCCTCTGACCGGTCCACCACGTTCAAGGCAGCCTTGCCTGCTCCCGGCCCCTTCCCCTTCTGGGACTCAGTATTACCCTGCCCTAGGGATGGCTGATAAGTAGTCTTCGGGCCTTCTGTGGTCGCAGTGGCCTTACCCTTCCATTGCCCTCTAGGCCTATAGTTTCTGCCATCGGGGTTGCTGTAGCACTCAAAGTCACGGGTGCCCCAGCTTCTTGCAGTAGTGGCACTGCACATCATTCCCTTTGCAGTCCTTTACCGGGTGGTCACCTTTGCACCACTTACAGAAATAGTGGCGCTCCGGTCCAGAGCCCGTACTGGCTGCTATCACAACACACAATCAATACATACTTCACAACATAGCAATACACACTTGAATTCGATATTCGAAATTAATTAGTTACCCTTGGGCGGGGGTGTGAGCGTAAGGGCTTAGCCGCATAGGCATAAGTGAGCTTCAGCGGCTCCTCAGTGGTAGTGGGCTGGGCTGGCCCTTGCCTTCTTGCTGCTGCTGGCCCTTCTGGGGCTGAGGGTAAGGTTTCCTCTTCTTCCCTCCTTGGTACCCTTGCGAGCTTTGGCCCTCGCTCGAGACCTTGCGCTTATGCGCATTCTCCTCGTCCCGTAGACGGACGGTGATCTCCACCTTAGCAGCGGCATGATAGCACTCCTGAGTATCAAGGTGTTAAATCATGCCCCGCACACACATTTACACACTCCCATATAACATAACTTATTCACACTTAGACATTATTGGAAAAATACCTGCAAGGTATTGTACTCGGCTGGCCCCATGCCATAGCGTAGGCGGTGGCTCAACCCACTGTAGAAACGGTTTACTAAGACCCGGTTCGAGTAACCAAGGTCGGGTAGAAGATGAACAAGATCGTGTGAAGGCGGTGTTAGTGTAGTAGTCGTCCACCGTCATTTATCCCCTTGTTTTAGGCTGTCAAGCTCTAGGCGCTTCGCCTCTTGCACATGTACTGGATAGTACTTGGCTCGTAGTAATGCCGTGTACTGCTCCCATCCAAAATCCGGATCGGCCAAGTTCTCGACCCTCACAAGCTTCCACCAGTTCCTAGCCGAACCCTTCAAATAGAAAGCAGCTAGTCGGACCTTGGCATCAGCAGGAACAGCCAAAGTCTCATAGGCGGTCTCGAGCTCCGAGATGTACGCCTCTAGCTTAGAAGGGTCGGTCTCCCCTTTGAAAGACGGGGGCCTCAAGTCGGCCAACGCTTTACCCAATTAGTCTCGCGTGGCTGTGGTGGTGGTGGTGGTTCAGGCTGATCCTGACCAACGGGCGTCTGCTGCCCTTGCTGCACTGCAGCCACTATCTAAGGCACAACTTGTGCCAGGGCGGCCGCTACAGCTTCGGCCATCATTTGAGCGGTGGGGTGTCCCCGTGTCTCTTGGACCAGGCCCTCTCGGCCTCGTCCCGCGGTCGCCCTGCCATCTGAACATACATGAGAGCACATTAGTATTGTGCTTACAAACTTATCGTACCACATGTTTATAACGTCCTTTGGACGACAAGGTTTAAGTTCCTAACTCGGTATATTCCTAGGCTCGGTTGTCGGCAATCAGAGCGATACTTCGCTCTGATACCACTTTTTGTAACACCCCATCCAAAACTTAACACTTAATCAATAATCGCAGCGGAAATCATTACTTAAACATATACCAAAAGGGCGGTGTTACACGCCGTTAGCCACCCACGTGGCTAACAAGGCTGTTACGCAATATGTATCGGTCTGATCACACGAGTTCCGAGCATAATTACAACCTTACAAATTCACCTATCCAAAAGGAATGACGATATACGAATATACCGAGTGTATTGTTCAAAAATCACTAACCGTCTTTACATCCACCAAAATAAACAACCTCGAGTGTACAAACACTACTCGGGTTCAACATCCAAAAATAACCAAAATCAACAAAACCTAGGATCTAAAGCCATTCTGCTTCCTCGATCCTCATCCTGCAAATAAACATAGCCCCCAAGGGGGTCAGCAACCTTTTGCTGGCATGGTTAACGTGCAGCCCGCTGACTACCGGGATACACGCAACTATTTGTCATTATTACATGGCGTTGATTTTATCATACCAAATGCATATATATATATAGCAGGAATTATTGTAGAACAATAACACACATACATGCGGTGAAAACAGTTGGCACTTTACAGAGTAACAACCCAATTATGGTTAGCCAATTGTAAGCCTAGAGGATGTCTTCATCCTCATGTTAAGCTTAACACATATAACATTACTGTTTGTTAGTCGGATGAGTAACGTTAACTTGAAAGATGAGACGAGCGTAGTGACCCGAACACATCAACCACATAATTCCCCCTAGCCCGAGTGGAAGTCAGGTAGGTAGCTTTGGCTAAGCTATGGGAGGTCGAATTCCCCATAAAAGGAAAACTACCCTAACATAAGGAGAGGGTCGAATCTGATTCAGATGTCGACACCCGTACATACACGCGTGGACCGGAACGACCGGATTCCTCACTCCCCGGTTAGCACTTGTTAGAAGTCCCACAATGGGAGCTTAACATCATCTCACACAAATTAAGTGTTTAAGTCCAGTTAGACATACAAAGAAAATGAGGCATAAATCAGTAACACACAACACAACCATACACGCATAGCCGGGTTAGAACGTTCCTTAGGTTGAGGGACGTTATTACCGGATACCGTTCTCGTACGTTTCCTAGTTTTGGTTAATTAACAGTTAGCACGCAATCGAGGTTACCGGTATCGGTACACACACGTCACAATAATAATAATAACGGTAAACTCGTTTCATGAATTAATCTTACAAGGGTTGTAAACACACAGAAAAACAAACAGCACACAAGCCGGTGTAAACCGGTAGGCAACAGACTGCAAGAAAACCATACCTTGGTCCTTGCCGCTCTAGTGTTCCACCGTACGTGGTTCCTAAACACGATTAATAACGTCGGTTAATTAATATACTAGACCCTGATAAACTTGTTACTTCACATTCCTTGTTTATTTTTCTTTCACACTTTATTATGATTTTTTTTCCCATCTTTAGTTGTTATTATAGTCCACCTACATGTTCTAGACAAACCCCCGCAAACGGAAGTCAAAACGGGGCTCAAACGAGCAGTTTATGTTGAAAACAGTGACATGTCCGAACTTGTGTCGGACATCAATGTTCGGACACAAGCCGAGACTCGGAAGTTGAAAACTGGCATTTGTCCGAACATGTGTCCGGACATCAATGTTCGGACACAAGTCGAGAGCAAATCTGGGAAATTTTTTTAACATGTCTGAACTTGTGTCCGGACATCAATGTTCGGACACAAGTCGAGACTTAACCCGTGAAAATTTTTGATGCGTCCGAACTTGTGTCCGGACATCGAAGTTCGGACACAAGTCGAGGGTTAAAACCTGTGAAAATTGAGGTGTCCGAACTTGTGTCCGGACATCGAAGTTCGGACACAAGTCGAGATTTAAAATCTGTGAAAATTTTCGAGTGTCCGAACTTCGAAGGTCGGACCGAAGTTCAGACATCACCCAAAGTTCCGAAAATTTATAACTTAACGAGGCATGTCCGAACTTCCAAGTCCGGACGGAAGTTCGGACAGACCCAGAAATGCATTTTCCAGTGGCGTTTTCAACACAGAATTACACCCAAACTTAATACCATTCTTGGCATGACTTCCCATAGTTATTACATGTTTTCCCCACATTATCTAGCCCTCAAAAACACTTTGACAACAACTCATTTCAAAACACCAATTTGTATACAAATCCATCAATTTACAACAAACACCACAATGTATATAACCTTTAGAGTTTGACACTTAAACAACAACGATTTTAAACACTGAATTTCCTCATATTATTAGCAACACCTGCAATTCACTGAACATTTATTTACACCAAAACAGAACACATTCCATAGCTCACACATTGGTTTAAGGTAAGTTTATTACCTTTGGTTTTCCTTCCCAAACCTCCCTTCTCTTTACTCCTTGTTCCACAATCGGTTATCAAGGGGATTTTACCGCTACACTAATGACCAAGCCAAGATTGCCAAAATGAGTATTTAGGGTTTATAATTCCTCTAACCTTAGAATTAGAAATTGCTTGAACTTAGGAAGGGAATTACCTTCTATTTCAAAAATGAAATGCTTGGTAGTGGGATTGGGCTAGCTCCAACTCCTCAAGGAGATTGAACAAGCTAACATGGAGAACAAGCATGGTGTTCAAAACAAGGAAAATCTATTTCAAGAAGGAAATGAAGGAATGAGTGAGTTTTTGATTTCCTTCTTACCTTAGAACAACAAGAAGACCCTTGGCTTCAAGAATATGAAGTTTCTTCTTCAAAATGTGGAACACCCATGGAGATGAAGTATGGAGTTTTGGGATTTTGAAAGGTACGAAATGATCCCCAAGATGAGAGGAGTATTTTGGTGAAAGAATTTCTTGATTTGGAGCTAAGATGAGGAAGTTACAGAGATTGAAGTTGGGGTTTCCTTGGCTTTGTGAAATCGCCATTGTTGGGAGACAAACAGAGAAAGAGAGCTGGGAGAGGGGAAAGGTAACCGTGAGTGAGAGAATAGGTAAGAGAGAGAGAGTGTGAGGGAGTTTGTGTGTGAGAGGGGAAATAAATGTTTTTTTGTGTTTTGTAGTTTAGTAAATGAGTAGTATTAATAGAATAGAGAGGGAAGTAAAAATCTGGTTTTTATTTTACAATGTGAGAGAGTGGCACTTGGTCATTAGCAGATAACACCCGTTAATTCCTGAACTGTCGGTTTAACAGTCCGGGTCCGGTTTCCGGAATATATAATTTTGATTCTAAAATTCTTAGACTTTAATTAGTATATAATTATAGTTATAAAATCAACTATAATTTTTACAAGTCCTTTTAAAACGTTTAAAGTCACGTTTTCGGTTTTCTCGAAAAACGTGCTTTTAAGTCTCGTTTGTGCATTTAATCCATTATATGGATTCGTTTCCTTCGGGAATTTCTCCCACATGTTCTTAATGACTAATTAAGTCTAAAAATATATTAATTATTAATTATTAACTAACATATAGAGGTTTGGGGTATTTCAAAAATCATCTGCCAAGTCCCAACCTCCACTATCCAGAAGCGACTAAAAAGGCTCGAAGAACTAGAGCCTCCATTGATCAAGGCCAAGAACGTCAACGACCGCTCCTGTCCTGTTTTACCAAAGACGTTGGACATAGAGTGGATGAAGAAGATGGGTCTAGGAGAGATCATCGAGCTATTGGAGTTCCAAGGATGGCTAGAATTCTTCCAAGAGCATATCCCTGTCTACACCGAGTTGCTCAAGGAGCATATGAGATATCTTGGACCACTCCAACACAATGAGGATGACGACTATCTCAACTCAACGGTCCAAACTGCTCAAATCACGATCTCCAAGTCTTGGATCTGCAAGACCTTCAACCTTGAGCCAAAGGGTCTGGTCATTCCCAAGGAAACAACCTGGAATGACTTAGGACATCAAGGAGGAAAGATGGTAAACCTACTCAACAAAGGAGCAACGTTGAAAAATTTCAATGTCGTAGACATGTCCATCGCCGACAGAGTCCTCTTCAACTTAGTCACCCACAACATCACCCAAGGAACCAGCGCACCCACATGTCAATGCACGGGATGTAAGGTTGTTGTTTGCGCTCAAGACCAAGGAGAAAATTGATCTGTCTGATGATTCTCCTCACTCTAGATAAGAGTCGTCAAGTAAACCAAGGTCTGGTGTAGGGGTGTGCAAACGGTTAGTACGGATATCCGTTAACCGAAGTTGGGAAAAAAAATACGGTGTTCAGTTATTTCGGTTATAACCGTTTTAACCGAAATTTAGTAGTAATATCCGTTTTAACCGATACCGTTTTACAACTATAATGATATCCGTTAACCGCCCCATAACCGAACTTTTTAAATTAATCAAAATAACCAAACATTTGAACATAACCGAAATAACCGTTTTTTCTATCATAACCGAAATAACGGTATTTTCTATCATAACCGAAATAACCGTATTTTATAACATAAATGAAATAATCAAACTAAAATAACAGCATCCGGTAATTCATCACGCCTGATGCACGAAACCATGAGCAGCAGATACATCAAACTAAAATAACAACATCTACCCATTCTTACTGGTTAAAAAATAAGGATAAAAAATATTTTTTTACATAAAAAAACTTCGGTTATTACGGATACCGAAGTTTGAGGTTTAATATCCGTTAACCGCCCTGTTTTAAAGTACAGGTATCCGTTTAACCAAAATAACTGAACTTTTGTAAAACGGTTAAAAAAACGGTGATCGAATCCAGAAAAAAAACCGGTTATTTCGGTTATCCGTTCTAACCGCCCCGTTTGCTCACCCCTAGTCTGGTGCACGGGGGAGTGGCACCGCGGCACTTGTAGAGAGTGGAGTGGACACTGACAGGTTCCACGAGTGTGCGTGCACCGCTCAGGATTGCATCTGCTCCGAGATGCTATCCAAAATGAGGATAAAGACTAAAGGAGATAAGCTCATGGCTGTCCAGAAGCCCAAAGAGTGGAGATACAAGGTCAGAGCCTAGACCGACGGCAAGAGCTTCAGGAATCAAAAGGAGGAGAAGTCTCTCACTGGTCCATGACAGGTCGGGGACCAGTCTGGATACTTCAACTCGGGACGTTCTTCAGCATGTAAAAGTCATTCTTACCGCTGTGCAGGCTGTCTCCACCGAACCAAGTGTCCACCACATGGTTCAAGGAGCGATATAGATTTATAGATACTCACATAACCTGAGCGTTCTTTGTCTCCTAGAGACTTAAGTGAAACCGTAAGAGTTAGAGTTAGGACTAGATTTTTCTTTTCCATCAAATACTTTACTTGCCTTGACTATCTGTTTCAAAGTAACTCTTTTGGACATCAATGAAAATGCAACTGATTTTTGTATACTTGAATGCTTATGATAGGTTACGAAATAATTTATTGTCGTGGCTGCTTCTTCCTTGATTAAAAATTACAAAATGATCTGAGATATTTAGTCCCATCCATTCCACTAATCCAAACTCTGACCTTGACACCTAAAAAGCCTACCAAGATAGCCCACAAGACGTAGCACCTCATTAAATGCCTCTCACCGATCAGTCGTTGAGCATATCCAAAGTGTCTATAAAACTTGCTTACTACTTTTACCACTCACAATCATCTCACGCAATGACTCAATACCCACAACCATTCACTCCACCATTCGCAAGTTTATGACCACCAAACACCCAAAGAAATACGTCACCCAAAGCTATGTTCAACCAGACTCCGCTCCCTTACAGCTTGGTCTATCACCTCAAGTATTACTCTATCACAATCACGTTCTCCACATTGCATGGATTTCTCCATAGATTCTGATGAGTCTGACCTTTCAACCACAGCTGAATCCCCTTTGATCACCGCACCCAAAGCCAAACCTTCTTGGATCAAAGCCGGTTTTTCGGAGGAAGAGCCTACTTGCTCAGAGGATTATGAATGCGATACCCAACTACGTCACTCCATCAAGATTATCTTGATCATTTTGTAGTTTGTAATCTATGGAATGTCATGGCCTTTACAACATCTTACGTCGTGTAGTTGCTCCCTATTTTGCTGTATGGCAAAGGGGGGAAGAAATGTATATATACTTGTGACAGTATGTCTATCGTCCTTGTATTATGTATCATATGAATGAAACCGTATCTATCTATGATATAACATAAAAGCTGTCACTTATGTTTTCATTCATTAAAATTCTTTCATTCTTAAAAACCCTTAATAAACTCAGGGGGAATCCTTCTTAGGGGGAATCTCTCAATTCTTGATTGCCAAGTACATAATAAGTGTATAGGTTGCCATCATCAAAAAGGGGGAAATTGTTAAGACAAGATCCTTTAGTTTTGATGATAGCAAACCTTATGTTGTCTATCTAATGCGTTTGTCAAGATTCATGATTTCAGATAGACAGGTGAGTAAGTGGCTTAGCACGCATGGTTGCAAGCGCACTTAAGTCATGAGTGGCTTAGCACGCAAGGTTGCAAGCGCGCTCAATCCATGACATGTGCTCTACCAGTCGAGTACCTGTCGGCGAGAGCTCCGGAGAACTTCTAGCAAGACACAAGCAGTGACGAACCACACCGTCACATATCTCTTACATAAGACATCAAACAAGGGCCAAACGGAGTTAGCAACGTCGACAAACTCACTCAGATTATTCACAACCACACAAACAACTTGCTCATGACAAACACACGACAAAAGGTGTATCTCATTAATGTGCAAGATAACAAGATAAGCAAAGGCTATTGATGAACATCATTACATAGCCGTAATACCTTAGAAGAGAAAATTTATGAGCATTAATGAGCCAGACAAGTTTAGACAAGTTGAAGTGAAGTGCAAGTGGTGACCGACCACTTGGGGAGACGCGCCGCCAACTTGCCCATTCACAAGGCAACGCGTGTGCTGGTGGCTCCAGATCAAGTTGGACGAAAATCTGCAAGTAGAGTGCGGATATTATATTGTAGAAGAATGTGTATATTACTCTTAAAGTCTACAACTCCTAGGTTGTTAGTTGGCATCTCAACTAACTTGTATAAATACGTGGGTTAATGTTCCTTGTAAATGAAGCCCCTGTACGAGAGAAAAGATAGAGATTATCTGGGCAAGTGTGGATCAGACTTAGGAGTGTGTGTAAGTGCTAGAGCGTTGTTGAGCTAGTGAGGACTGGGTTGGATTATCAATACAAGGGGTATTTGATAGGACGACAGGTCGGGGAACGGTCGGTGAACCGTAGGTCGATAGTTAGGAGAGGGTTGACGACTTATGGGTAAAGTCGAAACTGTCCCGGGAGTCCGTGTGTGGGGCAAGGGAGGTTGAGTGAATTTAGTGTGTGAAAATTCTCAATCGAAATGTGTTTTGAGTTTAATAGTTGTGTCTCGTCCATCAAGTCTCATTAGAGTCCAAGATACATTGATAAGTGTGAAAAACATAGGCTTTTAGGGTTCAATTACCTTATAATTTGTAACAATTCAGGCAATGTTTCCCACTTATTATGTGTTTTCCTAAGATTGATGTTTTGATATGAACTGATGCATTTTATATGCTAAATATAGGAAAAAACCCAGAGAAATGAAGATTTTACATCATAAGGATTACAACGCAACAAACGGGGAACAAATCAGGAGTAGAGACACAAAAATTGGTCACGTCCGGGTCAACTTGGTCGGACGCAAATCCGGATGTCTCATGTCCGGATCTAGACGCAACCCGGACGTGACCCGAGATTCAGCTTCAAAAGTTCTGTGTCTTGTCCGGATCCGGACACAGATCCGGACATATTCTGAATTTCAGATCTAAAACTTCTGTGTCACGTCCGGATCCGGACACAGATCCGGACGTCACACAGAGATGAAAATAAAAATGCAATCGCGCTGATAATCAAGCTTTCGGCGCAATTATCAGCCGAAAGCAAGTTAATCCCATCCTCAACATTAATTAAACACGCACCCATACTCAATATGTTAAGCGTATGTCCATGCTCGTACCTAACTTCCACTAACCTATGTTTCATTTCTAAGCCTATATAAATCCAGCTCCTGTTTCATTTCAAATAGTCCCAGACTCTCAGAGTCTAAACATTACTCATCCTCTCCTCTCCCTCCATATCATCCTTTCATCCACGACAAACCCTCATCTCCATTCATAAATCTTCATCCGTAACCCTTCCCCCTCACTCACAGACAGAAACCAGCTCGCGGGGCGTCATTTAGACACGTCCGGATTGACGTCCGGATCCGGACAGGCGCAGGACAAGGCGTCCGGATCTACGTCCGACCCAAGACAGCCGGACGTGACACAGACAAGAGTGGAATTTGCAGAATCGTCGACGGCTTCTAAAATCAGTTTTTCTGCTAAATCCCTCTATCCTTATGCTGTTTATATTGAGCACTGTTATTATGTCTATGGCTGAGTAGTCACTTTTAGTTTCGGTTTACTATGTATCTCTAGAATAATTATTTTTGAACCTTTGTGATTTTCTGCAGTACAATAGAATATAGTTCTTTCCCTTATGAATTCCTAGACTTGTTAATCTAATCAATTAACTGAGTTTATCAGTTTGTTAGCTTATAAGTGAGAACTGCAGCTATCAATTGACTACAGGGAAAGAACCAGTTAGTATAGAGATGGTAATTCCTCTAAACACTAGCTGGCCATTAATCTAGACTACACTTAAAGCAATTAGTAAACAGTGGATTCATAACGAGAGTTAGGATTCGGTCTTTGCTAATTAGAATTCGTGGAGCGGGAGGGAGACCGAATACAAGTTATCCTTATTCTAGGGTTTTATTCAGAATTTGTAGAAATCACTTAGGGGAAGAAATTGCAAACCTAGAGAGAAGTAGTAAACCGGAATTTCCTTCATCAAACAAAATCAAAACAATTATTTACCTGTTATTTATTGCTTATTGAATTCCTTTACAACATTCACCATCACATACAAAAACCCCAATTTCCTGTTAGTTTTTCTTGTTTTGTGTGTAAGTAGAAATTAAACTAGCCACTGCCTCCTTGGATTCGATACTCAGGGAATACTCCGAGATTTAAAACTTGCTATAATCGACCGGTACACTTGCCGTTAGGTTTTACCCCAACAAGTTTTTGGCGCCGTTGCCGGGGAGGCACGATTGCTTAGTTTGATTTTTATATTGGTATTATCTCATTTAATTTTGTTTTTATTAATTTTCTTTTGTTATTATTTTAATTTTATTTTCTTTTGTGTTTTGCTTTTTGTTCATTTTATTTTTATGTAAATAGTTTTATTTTTATTTTCTTCCTTATGTATATAATTTTTTATTTTTCTTTCGAGGTGGTACTTGATTTGATGGCTGGATATTACAATCCGCCAGGAGGTTGGCCTGGATATTACAACCAATGGGTTGTATGCGAAAGGTGTGGAGGAAACCACGAGCTTGTTTACTGTCCGATCTCTTCTGGATTGGAGGATGCTATGAGAGAGTTTATATCATCTTGCAATCTTCGACGACCGTTATGCCAGGCGTGTGGAGGGGATCATGAAAATTCTCACTGTCTGGTTCCTTTTGTCGAAAGCTGGAAACCAAAATCTGTTGAGCATGAGACCTACTTCATGTCGGAGATGAATGCAAGACTAGACTATATGTCAGCTAAAATGGCTCTCATAATTGAAAGGTTAGAGGCTCGTGAGGTTAAACAACCTACTGTAGTAACTGAGCGGAGTGATACGCAGCTTGATCATTCGATCCCTGAAGTTGCAAACACACCTGAGGTGGAGATCATGGAGAGACCAAAGCTAGAGATTGAGCAATTTGATGAATCTACTGAGTTAGAGAGTAATATAATTCATGTAGCTATCCAGTCTATTCCTTCCCCACCCGTACTTGAGCCAGAGAGTCTTCCAGTCAACCTCCAGCTTGCACTTGTTAATGAACCGTTAGAGAGAAGTTACCTCGTCAACTTCAAGGAGCCCTTGATTCATGTTGAAGTTGATCTTCCTATTGGTTCATCCTTTGAGTTTCCACCGGATGACAAGGATGTTTACATTCTTGAATTTGATAAGGAGGACCAGCCAAAGTGTGATCTTCACATCAAGGATCGCCCATCTCAAACAGCCACCTGACGCTTGATTGGTGGAGTTTGCACTGTTATATTTGGAGTGTTGAGGTTTTATTTCCATTTGATCGGGGTCATTTTATGAAGCTATATCATGCCCACCCCTCCTATCCTTTGAAGCCCACATCGACATTCATTTCAATCCCGGTTGACCTTAGGGAGGTAAGGTCTAGCCAAAGACCGAAAAGATGGGTAGCTTGGTGGGAGGCAACCCACCAGTAATAAATCTCTTCTAAACTTTCCTTTTTGTTTGATATAATTTTTTTAATCTCTTGTGAATTTTTACATTTCACTATTTTACTGCAAGAGACCCGACTACCCTCTTTGAATAAAATAACTCTGCCTGGTTACACTTGAGTTCTTCTTGTTTTGCAGGTTTGATCTTTCAGTTAATCCACTTTGCTGCTAAACTGGACTCAAGTGTAGGGGATATCACGGCGTTGTTCACCACGGATCAGGGAGTCCTTTAACACTCTTGCTATTTAATTTCTGCATTTCTTGTGTTTGTTTTATTTTTGTTTAATTATTTTTGGAAATGTTTATTTTTTAAATGAATGAGGTGTTTTAGATTAATGGTCTTTAATTCAATTTAATTTAATATATATATATATAAGACGTTTTAACGTGTCCGGCTTAACTTAGCCGGACACAATTCCGGTCACGACAACCCTAACCCGTCCGGATTCGGACGGAACAACCGGACGCGACTAAAATCGTCGCTTGCCTTTCTTTCTTTTTTCTTCTTTCTTTCTTTTTTTCTTTGTTCTATCTTCTTCCTTTTCCCGACGAACACGACCCAGAAAACTCCATAATTTTTCTACCTCCATTACCGCCACTCACACACCACCACACCAGCACCGCCACTACCGCCGTCGACCCCAAGACCAACCCGACGCCGCTGCATCACCACCGTTGCCCCGCACTAATCCCCCTGTCGAAATCCAAACCTAACCTAAACGAACCAGGTTTCAGAATTTTTGATTTTCATTTTGCGGTTTCAATTTAAATTCGGTACACATTGCGATGGATTAGGTAGTTTAAGTAGATAACGTGCTTTATAAGATGATTGGTGTGACATTGCGAATCAATGTGTGCGAATTTGTGGAGATTTGGGGAAATTTGAACGTTCTTTCGCGGTGCTATTTTTTTTAGGGTTTTATGACTGCGCCCGGATCTGCGTCCGGCTAAGTTGACCCGGACGTAGATTTGGACATGTTAAAATTTTCCAATTTTTCTGCAATTGTTTTCTAGGTTAATGTTCTACTATTTAATGTTATTATTTGCCATGTTTGGAGTTTTAATGCTTTGGTTCTCATAGATTGACTATGTGCACGAATATGTTCAAATAGAACATGCTTCTCGATCGGTTTCGGGTTTTGGTATCTTTTGCTTCTCTTTTCTTGCTGTTTAGGTTTCTTACTGCATTGTTTATCGTTTAGATGGCTCGAACTAGAGGAGGAGGCGCTACGCGCACGGGTTCTTCTTCGAGGAACCCACGCCCGACGACCAGTCAGAGCCAGCCCAGACCCCACTCCGACCTGATGGCTTCCTGCTCTGCCGCCGCCGACTTGGTATTGTATGATCAGGGCGGGTCCTTCGTCATTGAGAGACGCATCAGCGCAGAGGCATCAGCTGTCGCCGGGCTTACAGACATATTTGAGGGTATTGGCGCCAGCAGCATCTTGCGCATGGGCGTGAGTGTCTTCTCTCCAGAGCTGGTATGAGAATTCTACGCCAAGGCTGTGGCGTCAGACACAACACAAACGCATTACCTCCTACGTGCGCCAGTTCCAGGTGGAGGTAACCCTGAGACTTTTGCTGTTCTTTTATTCCTCCCGGACAATGATGCTACCCATTTAGATTTTTCGGAGGATTCGCTTAGGCAGAGTAAGTCTAGGTGGTTACAAGAGGTCGGGAGTACTACTCGCCGACGGGGTGAGGAAATTAAGACAGTACTCCCATATGCTCTCCTCCCCTCCCTTCCCTCCCCAGAGGACCCTTGCAGAGATCCTCAGTCATCAGATCCGGCCTCATGCTGGAAATGATGCTTCTGACGAGGATTGTGTTCTCCTCGACTACCTCCTAGCCGCACCACATCCACCAACTCAGCAGCTCTCGCTCCTGTCGTGATGTTAGGCAGCTGCATAAGGTGGTGACCTATCTGTAGACCAAGAAGAAGAAGATCACTCCTCATATTCCCCATCTTTATCCCGCATCTTCTTGCCTCCACCCTCCCTGAGGATTCTTCTCTCACCGATCTCGAGGTGAGGGAGGGTGAGACACCCATCTCCCTTGGGAACTTCAGGAGATGGGGCTTCATTTGTCTAGATGACGGCAGCTGGGTGAGGGGCAGCTCGGGTCTAGGGTCCACAGGCACCTCTGCGAGTTCCAGCTCTACTCCGGCAGCCACTGCTACCATGGCACCCTCCCATACCCCCAGTGATGAGCATCCCACCAGAGATGCAGGTTATGATGGACTCCCTTTTCCAGCAGCAGCAGAGGATGGAGTAGCAGTTCGGGGGTATGGCAGCAGTTCGGGGGTATGGAGCAGCGGTTCGGGGGTATGGAGCAGCAGTTTGGGGATGTACAACAGCAGTTTGGGGATGTCCAGCAGCGCCAGGTGTGCATGGAGGGACACATAGATGATATCCGCCAGACTCAGGAGCACCTCCAGACAGAGCAGACTTCCCTCCGCGACACCCAGACTATGCTCACAGAGCGCTTGGAGCGCAGTGATGCTTTTCAGCGAGAGACTGCTCAGTTCATGGCACAGGCATCTGCTCACCAGAGAGAGACATCAGCTCATCAGGCCCAGACTAGCCAGCTCTTACAGATGCTCATGGCCCAGATGCGCGCAGGACCACAACCACCGCCGCCTCAGTGACAGCCATCCTATCTTTATTGCTTTCTTTTTTTTACTGTTTTTCTGTACTTTTCTTTTTTTTCTTTACTTGCCTTCCTTTTGATTGTTAACACTAGCGGTAAACACGGGACTACCAGGTGAAGTGATGGTGTTATATTTGGCAGTGTTTAAATTCTGAATTGCTAGTTTCTTGTTTCTCTGAGCAGTACAACATTTGTCACTGATTTATTTACATGTCCTATCTACTGCGAAACGAATGGCTTGGGAAACTCGTAACTTTTACTCTGCACAAAATGCTTCCTGTCTGTGACTCATGAGGAATATCTCGACCCCTGCAAAACTTCAAGTGTGAGGAAGGACATCTTCCTCAATCTATGACACCAAGGGAGTCTCAGTTCCTACTTTAACTTATTGATGTTCCACCTTTCTTGCGTTGCGGTTTAATTATTGCACATACATCTATTATGAGTATAGCATGTTTTGAAAGCTCTTTTACCTGCATTTCTTTTCTGACCAATGAGGACATTGCTCCTCTTAAGTGTGGGGAAGGAAAGACCTTTCCCTGAAAACATGCTAGTTGTTCTTTAATGCCACACTTGCTTTTTGCTGCTCTAATGACTGTGCACACAATAAAATAATTAAGGAGCATTTGAAATTAAACCAAGTGACAACCGTAAGAATCGTTTTGCTTGATGAGGTTTGATAAATATTTTATTTCAAAAATACTCTATTTTCACTGAAACCAGGTGGATTAGCTAGTTGTGGAAACCAGATTATTTTAGCTTGGGATTATGAAATGAAGAGAATGTTTGGAATGAAAGGATAAGGCAAGGTACTCCGCTGATCAAAAATTCTTTCCTAACAATAGCAGCCTCGTTTATCCGGTTATTAAGTCTTAAGGGTGCTTTAACACCTATCTACCTAAGGTCTCGGGATCTGGGATAGTTGGCCCAACAGCATCTCAAGGATAGAGAGAAAGTCTGGGTTACGGAATAACTCTGCAAAAATTTTTCAATATTAGCTTATTTTATACATAATTCGTGAAAAAGAATGATTTCGCTTACAGAAGAGATAATTACAGTTAAATTTATTCTTTTGATCATGAGTGCGTGTGTTGAAAGGTATTGCAGAATAAGACATACTTCACTCTTCACACCCCTTGTCATCCAAGGTTAGAGGAATGTAAATTGGTGGAAGTCCCAAGCTAAGCTAACTTGTTTTCTACAATCTAGTTTCTCTATGCTTTTACAAATTGTTTCTTCCTTCACTGTTTATGAAAACCTACCTCTAAAGAGCAAGATTATTCTGTCATTTGTCACTTTGCTTGATTTCCCTCTGCACCTGTTTAATCTTGAGATTATGTCGGTTTTAGAGATATTCTTATTCCTTATTTTGCTTGAGGACAAGCAAAAGCTTAAGTGTGAGGAAGTTGATAAGTGTGAAACATATAGGCTATTAAGGGTTCAATTACCTTATAATTTGTAACAATTCAGGCATGTTTCCCACTTATTATGTGTTTTTCCTAAGATTGATGTTTTGATATGAACTGATGCATTTTATATGCTAAATATAGGAAAAACCCAGAGAAATGAAGATTTTACATCATAAGGATTACAACGCAACAAACGGGGAACAAATCAGGAGTAGAGACACAAAAATTGGTCATGTTCGGGTCAACTTGGCCGGACGCAAATCCGGACGTCTCATGTCCGGATCCGAACGCAACCCGGACGTGACCCCGAGATTCAGCTTCAAAAGTTCTGTGTCTTGTCCGGATCCGGACACAGATCCGACATATTCCGAATTTCAGATCTAAAAGTTCTGTGTCACGTCCGGATCCGGACACAGATCCGGACGTTACACAGAGATGAAAAATAAAATGCAATCGCGCTGATAATCAAGCTTTCGGCGCAATTATCAGCCGAAAGCAAGTTAAGCCCATCCTCAACATTAATTAAACACGCACCCGTACTCAATATGTTAAGCGTATGTCCATGCTCGTACCTAACTTCCACTAACCTATGTTTCATTTCTAAGCCTGTATAAACCTAGCTCCTGTTTCATTTCAAATAGTCCCAGACTCTCAGAGTCTAAACATTACTCATCCTCTCCTCTCCCTCCATATCATCCTTTCATCCACGACAAACCCTCATCTCCATTCATAAATCTTCATCCGTAACCCTTCCCCCCTCACTCACAGACAGAAACCAGCTCGTGGGGCATCATTTAGACACGTCCGGATTGACGTCCGGATCCGGACAGGCGCAGGACAAGGCGTCCGGATCTACGTCCGACCCAAGACAGCCGGACGTGACACAGACAAGAGTGGAATTTGCAGAATCATCGACGGCTTCTAAAATCAGTTGTTATGCTAATCCCTCTATCCTTATGCTGTTTATATGAGCACTATTATTATGTCTATGGCTGAGTAGTCACTTTTAATTTCGGTTTACTATGTATCTCTAGAATATTATTTCTGAACCTTTGTGATTTTCTGCAGTACAATAGAATAAAGTTCTTTTCCTTATGAATTCCTAGACTTGTTAATCTGATCAATTAACTGAGTTTATCAGTTTGTTAGCTTATAAGTGAGAACTGCAGCTATCAATTGACTACAGGGAAGAACCAGTTAGTATAGAGATGGTAATTCCTCTAAACACTATAGCTGACCATTAATCTAGACTACACTTAAAGCAATTAGTAAACAGTGGATTCATAACGAGAGTTAGGATTTGGTCTTTGCTAATTAGAATTCGTGGAGCGGGAGACCGAATACGAGTTATCCTTATTCTAGGGTTTTATGCAGAATTTTGTAGAAATCACTTAGGGGAAGAAATTGCAAACCTAGAGAGAAGTAGTAAACCGGAATTTCCTTCATCAAACAAAATCAAAACAATTATTTACCTGTTATTTATTGCTTATTGAATTCCTTTACAACATTCACCATCACATACAAAAACCCCAATTTCCTGTTAGTTTTTCTTGTTTTGTGTGTAAGTAGAATTAAACTAGCCACTGCCTCCTTGGATTCGATACTCAGGGAATACTCCGAGATTTAAAACTTGCTATAATCGACCGGTACACTTGCCGTTAGGTTTTACCCCAACATACATCCACGACGACACGTCGGGGACGCATCACGAGCGCTTGCGAGTTTCAAGTGATCTAAATCAACAAGGACGAGACTCGCCCAATGGTCGGGACCCTTCTCGATTGGACGTGTACCTTCCCATGCATGCCTCTCTTCATCGTTTATCTCTGATATCGAAAACTTCACTTCACTTTACTCCCGCCGACACCATAGTTGAGTACTGCAAACTCTCTGCTTCAACCCAATCTTGGAAAATTTCCTCTCTTCTCCTTCGTTTTTTGTTTTTCTTGTTTTCGTTGTCCCCTCCCCCGACCGGTAGACATTTGTTTAGTTGCTTCTCGTACCTCCTCTTTACTTCTCTCTATTTCGTTCTAAAACAAGCTTTTTAATGCGCAAATTGTCACTTTTCGTTATAAACAAGTTGAAACATGTGCTCCCGCCGCAGGGTAAGTACTTCCTTTCTCTTGGTTTACAAGGATATGCAAAAATAAAAACTTGGTTATGCTTGTTAATCTGTTTATTTTTTTTCAAACCGTTTTGGCGAAATGTAAATCTATACGTTTCTCGTTATACATGTTTAAAGAATTGGTATACATTCACTGGAATAAGTATGCAAGTTTAAACACTATTGCGTGCTACTGAAAACCGATGTCGATGGATTATTTATAGAGGAATATTGTGCTTCCGATGAATCTATGTTTTGTTTCCGATTTCTTGAGGTTAATATATTGTGCTTTGTTTTCAATATTGCGTAGCTTAGCAACCTGTTACATTCATGTGTGTTTGGTTTGTCAACTTACATTATGTAAGTCCATCTTAAAAAATCTATGCATAGGTCATAGGGTCAACTTCACCAGAGGATGATCCTGCTTGAATTGTCATGGGATCAATCATGTATCAAAAGGAAATAGAAAAAGGACACATCTGACAGGTATCATCATCCCTATTATTCAATGCTTATTTTAAATGTGTCTTTATTATAACATTTTCTCCGTTTGGTTCTTAGACTATGAGTTAGTATGTAACACTAACACGGATGTACACTATACACGACCTGAGCGGGTCGTCACCAAGACAGATAGTATGCATCGAAGAAGTAAAACGGGTGGATGTTGATAAAGATAAAAAGCCTGCTAACTCCTCTGGCATGGGTTGTCTACAACCCTCTAAAATGTGCATAGAAAAGTCTCCTAGAATGTCCCTTCCCACGAGACTAGTATACCTTCTCGTTGGACCTGTATGCAACTTTTATAAATATCAAGAGGAAGAAGAAAGGATGGCGTGGGAGAGATTGAAGCTGATCAGTAGGAGGTAGGAGATGTGTTTTTTAAAGTTGTTATAGTCATTGATTGGTGCAGACTTCTTAGACTTTTGGGTTTTGGTTGTTGGATTTTGTTGTGTTTTGACATCATTCAGATTGTTGGGTTTTGCATTAAGCATCATTTGTATTTGAATGTTCTGTGGTGATTGTATTTGAACTTATTGCATTTCTTCAATCAAAATATATCATTTGAAGCTGCTTATGTGATGCTATTATACAATTTAGTCTACTATTGCAACAAGTTTTGCTTTATTTTGTTAAAAAAAAGTTTAGATTATGGTTTAACTAGAAACTGTAACCTAAAGCCGCAATGACATGCACACTAGTAAGCTTTAGATTACAGTTTAGCTAGAAACCGTAATCTAGAATTCTCTTGACTCGTGCCCAATTAAGGTTTTTAATTATAGTTTTAAACCATAATTAAAAAGCTCTAGGGATCACACATGCGTTAATTACGATTCAAAACCATAATTATTAAGATTTTTTAATCATGGCAAATTCCTTCTGTTCCACAAGTGTTATATGTTTGCATTGTTAGGTGTACAGTAAGTGTAGCTATCTACCAATACACCATTAGTTCAGTGGTGATTGGGACTGAACTTGGTAGGGAGAATCACGAGTCGATCTCCCGCAACGGCTATTGGGAGGGGACTGAACCTATCCACCCAGAGCTGATCCCCGATCCGGATGTACTCCAATAGGGCGAACCGGTGGTAGACAAATAAATGTAGCTACTCTAGCTACATATTGGTCAGGCAAGAATTTGCATTTATCATTAACCACATTTTATTACTATTAGATAAAGCATTGAAAGTAGTTGTTCGCTTTTTTTAGACAAAATAATTTTGACAATCATTTACCAAAAGATAATAAGTTTATTTTAATCATCAAATAAACATATTTAGCAAGTAATTAAATAAAATTTGGAAATGAATTAAATAAAAACTGTAATTAAAATAAAACAAGTTCATAATTAATTGCAAAATTATTTTAGAATTTAAAAATATTTTGTAGTATATTTTGAAAAAAAACCATCAAATATATAAATTGATTAGTGTTGTGTTACACAAATTATACTTGTTATTAATATTAATTGTAATTTATATCAACATCTATTAGATTAGTTATATATCATAGTTTTAGTTATATTCTATAGCAGATTTTTGAGGATATATTCTATAGCGCGTGATATTTGAGGAAATTCTATAAGCGGTTATATATATATAATTATGTATTTTCTTGGCATATTTCAGGTTTTAAATTTGAAAGTTACATTTCATTGTGTAATAATTAACTTAATGACAAATATTTTTTCAACTTAAACATGTAACTTTTTTTTTAAAAAAAGAAATGTCATCTTTTTAGTAACAATATATAATAATGAATAAATAAGTAGATGTACTTAATTTTAAGTATATGCACTTTTTAAAAAATTAATGATGATTTAAAAATTAATTGTCATAATATGCACTGTTTTATGCATCTGATTCTTTTTTTCATAAATACAGTATGTTATTAAAATAGTAATTTGAATAATGTAAATTTTATTTAAGTATATATATATATATGTAATCATATATTTACTCATGTAGTTTAATTATTCTTTTAATTAATTTTTATTTCTAATATATATGATTAACTAATTTGCCTACACTATTATTTCTTATTAAACATCATTAAAATATAAATAAGACTTTTCAAAATTTTTACCTGATTATTTATGTATATATTTTTATTTTTATTTTTGGAAAAATTACATGTCCCACCCATCCATGACATTTGAAAAAATTACACACTCCACCCACGTGGTTTCAAAAATTACTTTCCCCACCCATGTGGTTTCCCACATTTTACATCGAGTAACTTATCTAATTTTTGTTCAATTCAAAAGATGCTTAAATGTTATCCGAAATTGATGAAACTTTACATAGATGATATTAAAGTTATATATTTTGATCCTTTTAAAGTAATATTGATTCTTAAGTGAATCTGAAATTTTTTAAACTAAAACGTGACATGTGGGACCCAATGAAAAGATGCTTAATGTAAAGTTTCATCAATTTCAGATGACATTTAAGCATCTTTGAATTGAACAAAAATTAGATAAGTTGCTCAATATAAAATGAGAGAAACCACATGAGTGGAGAAAGTAATTTTTAAAACCACATGGATGAAGTGTGTAAGTTCACCAAATATCATGGGTGGAGCATGTAATTTCCCTTTATTTTTTAATATTACATAATGTCAATACCCTAAAATAAGCAATCAAAACACAGAAATAGCTAAATTTTTAGAAATGATAATACTATTTTTGATACCAAATATGCCGATAATAATTCCTCTATTTGTTACTCCCTCCGTCCCCAATTGACTGTCTTGTTTATTATTTGGACATGTCGTTTGACTTCAATATTTAACATATAAGATAAAATAATTTTCAAAAATTAAGTTTTGCATATGATTCCTTACATGATAAAACTATATATTACAAATTTTAGTTTTATAAAATTAATTTATCTTATATACTTAATATTGAAGTGGAAAAACGTGACATAAAGCAAACAGACGGTCAATCAGGACGAAGGGAGTATGTTTTTTAGATGGATGAGTAAGTAGTCGAACGCAAATTCGAACCCGCGGATCAACCGTACCTAATATGGTGCAGTCCATGATTTGACAGTCCCAGTTAGCTGTTAACTGGACTGTTTTTGTTGACTGGAGTGTCCTTTATTATATTAAATTTAAATGATTGTAACTTTTAATATGTAAGTCCAAAATTTTAAAAAAAGTTATATCATTATTCATCTAAATTCAAACTCTTCAAAATAAGACTGGATATGTTTTTACAACTTTTTTAAAAAATTATTTTTATATTTATTAGATGAAATACAAAATCATAATATGATTCATTAGTTTGATATTATGATTCATTAAATTTAATATTGTGATTCATTAACTAATAGTGGGAAATTAGATAACAAACTCCGGACTTGATAAATTTTTATTGTTTTGTAGTGTATTATTATTCTTGTATGGGGTATTTTAAACCTTATATGGTGAATCATATATTTTCTTATGTACCAAATATTGTTTTGTGTTTGTATTATTGTTTAAAAATTTTATTTTATATGTTACTGATGATACACTAAAATGATGCTATGATTCATTAAATTTGATATTATGATTCATTGAAATTAATATTATGATTCATTAACTAATAAGTGATGAATTAGATAACAAACTTCGGAACAAATACTGAATCATTATTGTTTTGTGTGTATTATTAATGTTATATGATGTATTATAAATTGTATGTGGTGAATCATAAGTGTCTTGATATGTACATGTAACTAACATAAAATTTTTAAACTTGTCAAAATATACCTATGATTAGTCTTGTTTTAAAAAGTTTTTAAATTTAGATGAACAATGGTGCAAATTTTTTTATTTTGGACTTATATCTAAAAAAATTAAAATCATTTAAAATTAATACAAATATTATTATTATTATTTATGTACCAAACTGATGTGACAACGGAACGTCCGCACAATCTACGGAAAGGATTCACTCCTGGACTTGTATCAAGTCCCTGAACATTCTGGTCCATTCCCTATTGGATGATGGGTACTTTTGTTTTTTAATTAAGTAATAAGAGTAGTTATAGCTATTTGTGTCACTTCCATTAATGTTAATTCAAATGAAACTCACGATAATGATATCTTTTTTTCAGCTTCCTACATTTTAGTTATCAATTAAGATCATTATATAATGTGTTTAATTATTACATTTATCTATATTTATTACTTTCCCACAAATTTCTAAACTATTAAATATTATTGAACTAAATCTATGGATTTTACAATATTTATTACTTACAAATTCATGAGAATATTCTTTCTAAATTTAATTTAGTAGTGATTTTTTAAAATTTATCTCCATTTTTTGAAAATATATATTTACTAAAAAAATATTTTTGCTTTTTTCACGTCTTTCCTATTTTGTATAATTATAATTTATCAAATACCAAAATATTTTAAAAAAATTGCCAAAATTTAGCTATTCTGAAACAAGATAATTTGATTTTTTTTACTGTCTGGTGTATTTTTTACATTTGACATAAACTTACATTAAAAAATACCCAACAACGAAGAATAAAACACATAATCTAATCTATGGAATACTTTAAGAAGTTTGTTATGATCTATCTAATTTTCTTTCTTTTATCCAACATATTTTAATTCATCTTTGATATTTTATACTATTAATATTTATTATTATATAATTCATTCCAAGATTTCATTTTATATTTACTCTAGTTGGTGATTTTTTTAACTACTTTATTTTGTTTTTAAAATACATATTTACTTTAAAGAAGCTATTTATTCTTTTCTTTTCTTACATTGTTTCTATATTTTGTAAGTCGTTAATTTATTAGAACTAGAATGTTTAAAAGATATTTTGTTGAAATTTACCTATTCAGTTGTAATTTATACATGGCTACAAATTTAATAAGTGCTAGGTGTTTCATTAGAGGACTCATGGTGTTTAGTTATATTGTTGTCAGTATATTATATCATGTCCGCTAGAAAAGAGTATCAATGTCTTTACAGACAGTATGGTTAACAACATCGTGTCTGGTGATATATAGGTACATATTGATTAGATGCTAGGTGTTTCATTAGGGGACTCATGGTGTTTACTTATGTGTTGTCGGTATATTATATTATGTTCTCTAGAAATGAGTACCAATGTCTTTACAGATATTATGGTTAACAATATCGTGTCTGGTTGATACACAGGTACATATTGATTAGGTGCTAGGTGTTTCGTTCAGGTATTCGTGGTGTTTGGCTATGTTCATAATGGTGTTTATACACAGGTACCAAATGAACAGAGACTAGGTGTTTCATTAGGGGTTTCGTGGTGATTGGTTATATTGTTGTCGGTGTATTATATCTTGTGTGCTAGAAAGAATACCATTGTCTAACATCATGTAAGTTTATACCGAGGTATACATTTAACAGGTGTTTGGTGTTTCGTTGAGATATTGGTGGTATTTGGCTATAATGATGTGGTGTGTATTTATCATGTATGCTAAAATAGAATATCATCTCTTTCAGAATAGAATTGTTACCAATAATGTGTCTGATTTTTACACAGGTACATATTGAACGTGTGCTAGGTTTTTCGTTTCAAAATTTGTGGTGTTTGACTATGTTCATGATGGTGTTTATACACAAGTATATATAGAACAAATGCTAGATGTTTCATCAGAAAATTCATGGTGTTTGGTTACATTACATTGATGTCGGTGTATAATATCCTGTGAGTTAAAAAAGGATTATCAATGTTTTTACGAATAGCATTGTTACCAAACACCGTGTCTGGTACATATTAAACATGTGCTAGGTGTTTCGTTTAAGATTTAATACACCGACATCAATTAACCAAACACCAAATACCTTGCACTAGTACAATATGTGTTGTGTACGGTATCTATGAGAGTTGCATAAATGAAGGAGTGAATACAGATGTAATATCGGCACAATGGTTGTCGTATAATGAAGAATATTTAATCTACATAATGTGAATGCTAAATCAATACTGCTATTATAAATACATGATTTTTTTGTTCTTGAAATCTAGCTTGGATTGCTGATGCCATCATCGACTCATCACATATCATCACAGGAATCTCAACTATGAGTTCCAACACCAACAACGCATACTTCACGCTGATGTCCCCATCGAACACCGGCGGAATTACCCCTCGGAACAAATTGAATTACAGGTCAGACAAATCCCTGATTGTAGAAAACAACTGCTTTCCACCAGTATCACTGTGTATAAGTTCATCCACTTCACTACAGCACCGGCACCATTGACATGGTGTGTTCAACGTCTGGCGCCGTGCACGACCGTGTCCATTGTTCTTGCTTATCGCTGCGAAAAACAACTAGCGAATAGAACAGAACATGGAATCCTTCAATTTACAAATTTGGGAAAGTTGTTTAGGGGTAGGGTTGGGGGCTTCTGTGCAAATTTTGAGTGGATTTGATTTGATTGCTTTGAGTAGAACCTTTGAGAAGACGACTTAAATGAGGGCAGAGATGAAGATGAACGATATGGTGCGTGTCGAGTCTGAGAGCAGGTTGTTGCGAGTGAGTATGGTTGTCTTCGTTCTGAACGAGCGATGGGCAGAGGCAAGAACTCAAAATAGCTTCTGGTGGAGGAAGAAAGCTAGCGTCTCCAGATTTATTGGTATTCAAAATCGCAAATCCCACAAAAATATATACCTGACATAATTTTTTCTTTCTATAAAGCATAAATTAATAGCAACTTTAATCTAGGCCTTTCAATAATAATTTCTCTGATCTAATGGTAGTGATTCAGTCCAGAATATTAAGGGACTTTAGTAGTACTGGACATTATCTATATTCCACAATCTACCGTCTTGTAGTCGAAATTCTCACCAACATACATCCTCACTCACTTTGTGTCGGTTATAAAGAGAACATAAGATGAACTAAGGAGGCGGCACTTTAACCCTTGTACCTCCGCTAACATCCTAACTTTTGTTCCGAAGCACATTGAATGAAAAAATTAAGGGAAAATTCACGAGATATCCCTGTTTTTTTTTCATAATTCACAATATACCCTGTAATTTAGTAATTTAACTTTAAACATGCTTAAATTTGTCCAAAATTGATGAAACTTTACATGGATGATGCTAAAGTGTTATATTTTAGTCCAATATCAAAGTTGAAAACTTTTAAGCTCACATGTGACCTGTGGGACCCAATGAACAGTCACATATTCATTGAATCCCACAAGTCACATGTGAGCTAAAAAACTTCAAATTTGATATTGGACCAAAGTATAACACTTTAGCATCATCCATGTAAAATTTCATCAAATTTGAACAACATTTAAACATGTTTAAAGTTAAATTACGAAAATCACAACGGTATATTATAAATTACGAAAGAAAACAGGAGTATCTCGTGAATTTCCCAAAAATTAAACCTCAATCCAAACACATTACAGTACAGATAAGCCACTCCATGGTATCAGCTGAACTACATCGAATTGATTACTATACTTCTGTTGCTTGTCCTGGTATCAGCTGAGAAACTTCCCACTTCAGGTTTTGAGGAGGAAATCCAGCACAAAGCTTAGGAAGTTGTGGAACAAAGTCACTTCATTTTCTAATTCACTAATTCTGCATTCCCACTATTTGGATGTGTCATTTGACTTCAATATTTAACATATAAAATAACATAATTTTACAAATCTAAGTTTTGTAATAAAATCCTTATGTCAAAAACTATATGTTATAGAAATTATTTTATAAATGATGGTCAAAGTGGGACAGGGTAGTAATAACTTACCCGCCGACAAGTGAAACAGCGGGTGCGGTCAGACAATCATGTTTAACCTCTTAAATACTACTCCGCTGGTCTAACTTAAACAAGAACGGGTTCAGAAATATTAATCTCGATATAAGCAGAAGCAGCAGACTCTTAAGCCTATCAGACTGAAGAATTATAAACTACAGGATACTCCAAAGCAAGGAAGAATTCATCAAACAGAAGCAACAGTAGATAAACACTACTAGCACAAGGAATCAGGTTTCTTCACAAGGAAAAGAAAATGACACCCCAGATCACAACCAAAATATAGCAAGCACACACAGACGTAGATAATAAACCTTAAAAATCTTCTTTACCCTACAAACCTCCTAGAATCATCTCTATTCCCATTCCCACACCACCTCCTTTACAAACTTACTTGATGTACTGAGAAAGCCACTTAAACCCTTCTCCATATCCCATTTCCTGACTATGCTGCACATGAACACCTCAAGAGGCCGGACATTTGAGTCAGCAAGATTAACCTTTCCCTTGCCAGTAGTGAAGTTGGTCAAACCCATGTGGAACCGGAGCTCATCCTCAGAGGCAGCATAAGGTATATCAATCTTATTGCCCAGAATGAGAAATGGAACATTGGCTAAGCCTTCATCTGAGAGGAGAGCATCAAGCTCCTTCTTTGACTCCGCGAATCTCTCTTTGTCATATGCATCCACCAAATACACCACAGCATCAACCTACACAAGATCAAGCAACTACCTCGTCAATGACAGAACTTTGATACAGAAATCTCAGCAATCAAACAACACTGATATGTCAGACCATAGCAGCAACCTCTTCAATAAAAAGAACAAGCAGATATTAAATTGGCACATCTGGAAATAAACATTACTAGTACCTAGCACCAACAAGCAAAGACAGTAGCAAACGAGCCCATGTGGAAAATGTACAGAAGCTATCAAACAAGCAAATCACCAGCTGCAGCAAACACAATACACTGCCCATACACGAACACAATTTTATCTTTCCACAAACAATAGACACATCATACTTTTGGTGTATGCTACATTTAGATTATCTTTTCTACAACAGTGATAAGAAGCTAGCTCTTATAGACAGCCAACAGAAGAAAAATCAAATCTATCAATTGCAACCAATTAACCATTCAAATTTGAAGGAACAGCATAGAAAAGTCTGGAAGGGTACTAGAAGACACATCGTAGAAAAACACTCAGGAGTTGGCGCTACATATTTTGATGTCAGTTGCACATAGAAATGCTATCTGGAATATAGAAAACCACCCATGATACAGATCGTAAAAAAAAAGATAGGAGGACCCATAAAATGCCTTGAGTACGGGTCTACCAATTCACAATCACCAACTCCAGATGACTGATGGAACAAAGGCATTTGAAAAAAAAACTTCATCTCACCTTAGCATAGTAGTCTTTCCATACTCGGCGTGCAATCTGATGCCCTCCCAAATCAAATGCCTTGAACTTGATTTTACCAATGCTTAGTTCCTCGGATGTAGGATACTGAGTTGGCTGATGCTGAACCAGTCTCTGCAATCAATTATTAACGAAATAAATATAGTTGAAACGTAAATTATGTTACAAAAAGATAGTCAGATTCCTCTCACTATTTGAAAAACACATCAAAGAGTTCAGCGCACAAGTCACAAGAATTAGCACCTTCCCTCAACCGATAATCCCACGGAAAGGCCAACAAGTTGGATTTAGAAACGAAGAAACAAAATTTGTAGTTACAATTCACCAAACAACTACGAATATATTAAAACCTAAGTCTACCGCATGAACTATTACTTAACGACATCAAACGACCAAAATTTGGCCTTGAAATAACAAAGGGGTCTGCAACCGTTTATCCCTTTGTAGCATTTCTATATGCAGGGAATGGGATAGTGCAAATTTTATGGCAGCGCAAAGCACATGTATCGCGTCCAGAATAATCATCAGAGCCGGCCACCGCACAAGTGAACCAGAATTAAACATACTAAATAATTGATTAAGACCGAAATACTTACCGGTCCGATGGATTTTTCCTTAAGATGTAACGCGAAGATAAGTTGAAAACCCTAGCATAAGACATCTAACCTCATCTTTCAGCATATGGAGGAGGGTCGTTTTCCCAGCATTATCGAGGCCCAAAACAGGATCTTGGCCTCCTTCTGCCAAAGACCAAGGGAAGCGAGCACTCCGTAGAACCAATCGACTAGAAACATCGCACCCAACGCTCCGAATAGAAGAACCCCTTCACCTTCCAATCAACAGCTTAGTGATCTGGGCCCGATAACTAGATCGACCAATTGGAAACACTCGATGAACAACAGCCTCCTTCACTCTCTTGCACTTCAATCTACAAATTATGTTGATAACTGGCCGCCAAGCACAGTATAGATAGTCACTCGAGTGACGGGGATGAACCGCGAGAGAGGTTAGGACACCAAATAAAGGATCACTCAATATTTACGACTGATTTCGGAGACATATCTGCGCGACTGAAGAATTTTCATGGGTTAGAGAAAGGGAAGGTGAGTATCTCTCTCTGTCTTGCTGGCGGTATCATCGTGCGGCTGATTTCCGCCTTGTTTATGCAGCACGAGGACAACCGGCTGGGCCGGTCATATCCAGTTCTTTCTTCAGCTTTGATGGACGGAGGAAGATTACCGGGCCTTCCCCTGATCCGGTGTTCGGTACATAAAATGGACGGCTTGGGTTCAAGTGAGGATGTCATCAAATCAAAATCTAGCCGTCAATGGTTGAAGTCGTGGCAAAGATCTTTCTCTTCATAAGCCAATCCACGACGACGCGTGTGTGTCTTTTTTTTTTTCTTAGAAAATTCACATGCTATTAACTATCTAATTCAACAAAATACTATTTCTATTTAAAAATTTATCCTTGGTATCTCTTTTTCACTCCATTTTGAAAATAAATCAATTTAGATTTCTTAAATGATGTTATCTCTTTATAGATTTATATTCATTTTAAGGCACTTAATAAATTTTTAAAAGTTTTTCTAAATTTTAATAATTATCAAAATTGTATGATATTTTTTTAATTTAATGCTTATTTAATATTTTTTATAAATATCTAGATGTTTTATAGTTTTTTTTTAAATTTACTAGTTTGTAGGATTTTGTGAATTTGTAAAGCAGTTTATTGAATTTTTCTTTTTTTTCCTACCCACTAGATTGTCATTTCATGAAAATGGGAGAGAACATTTGTTAAAAATTTAAATATTTATTTGGTTTGAGTTCTTTATATATTTATATATATTTATATATATATATATAAATAGCTAGAATTTGATAGTATTTTAAATTTTTGTAAAAATAAACTAAAAATTGTAGGATTTGTGAATGTGTAAAGTAGTTTGTTGAATTCTTGTCTTTTTTCTGCTATTCAACGACAAAGCGTAATTTCATGAAAATGGGAGAAAATGTTTGTTTGTTTTATTTGGTTTTCCATTAATTTGAGTGTCACTTCTACTATTTTTCGGACAATACAACTCACCTCAAACGGACTAATAGAATTTTGTAACTTTTTGAAAAAAAAAAGCACAGTAACATGTGATAAACGGAAAGCGACAAATCAAATGAAACGAATGACCTCTCATGGAACTTTTTCCTGTCTACGGTAACAATTCTGAACTACTGAAGGTTTTGACTCTGTTACTAAGTTTTTTCTTTGATTGTCCTGGTCCGATGGTACATGTAGTGGAACAGTGGCGGACCCAGACTTTAAAATCTGTGGGGACCAGTTGTGGACCCAAAAATTTTGTTTACAGGAGTAAATTTTTTTGACACTATCACATTTTAAAATATTATGTTATTTTGTATTTTTCAAAAGTTTCGCGGGATTGGAGCCTCATCCGCCTCTGTGGGGCATTTTTTATCGAATAACAATCTGTCAAACAAAATATTAAAAATTAAATAAAAAATTATAGTAATTATTTATATTACAATTACTTTATATGAGTCTTTTATCATTTAAAAATGATACATAATAATATTATTGCTAATGGGCTACTAATATATTTGATTCTACAAGAGTATTTAGATTATCATCAACCAGTTCATCTCCCATTCTAATATATTTCATGGGACGGGATGCTCTTTCAATTATAGTTATAGTAACTGATAACATCAACCCACATTTGAACATGCACTATTTTGAATGTCAAAACATCATATTTTGGTTACACTATTTAGTTATCTTTTAACATTATTATTTATTTTTGCTATACATAGACACATATATACTTGTATTTTTCCAAAAACCTGTGGGGGCGCATGTCCCCACAGGTTATAACCTCGGTCCGCCTCTGTAGTGGAAGAAGGGGATATGCTTGCGCAAAGAGGTTACTTGTGAGCTATCCTGCTCAGTGCCTTGCTTCCCTACTAATGCAAGTAGGAGGACTTCTATCCCCCTCACTCGCTCGGGAGCCGTTGGAGCACCTTGTCTAGGGCCTGCATGGTCTATTCGTGATGCAAAAATGAATCTCCTACTCTCACATCATGAAAACTGTGGGGTGAGGACCTAACTGGAATGAGACAGTGTGAATCTTCTCAAAAACCACCAGAGCATATTACAACCCCGTTTGATTCGGCATAATATTCATAATAAAACTCTAATAATATTTATAGAGGGGTATTAGTTTTTCCGAGACCTAAATGTTGGAGATTAAGTGTGAGTCATACATTGAAAAATTATAAAGCTAGTAAGTAGTTCATATAGCTTATGAGCTACTTCACCTAATGCCAATTAATTTTATGATGGAATCTAATGGATCATTGGGTCTTACACTCTTACTCGTCTACATGAGTAGTTTATATAATTCTCTCCATAGCTCAGTAGAAATGGACTGTGTTACCGATTTACACAAAAGCTTGCAATTCAGAACTATAGTCCAACAAATCTTTTTGTAATGCAAATTGTAAATAGCGTTAGGCTAATCTAGATGTGAATGATCACATCACACACATGTGGAAAAGTCGTAACAGGGCCGTTGAAATTAATTTTCCATCTTCTTTTAACTTTGCGCTTCTAAATACTCAAGGAGTGATATTCTTTCCGTTTCAAACTTCACTTTCTCACATAGGAAGCATATGATATCATTATTTCTATTAGGTCAAAAAGTTAATGGGACAGTCTGGTGGGATTTGACTGGCCCACGATTTGTCTCTCTTTTTTCGCGGGACATCAACTTTAACATAAATGTTCAAAAATCTGCGTTTGTAAAATAAGTTGATACCTGAACATGTGCAATTACACAGTTGTCCTTCATTTATTTCTAAATTTTCTTCATACAATCTCAGTTCCTCCTCCCTCATAGTTACTGGGTAAATAGTGCAGAAAATTGGACGCTGCATAGGGACAGCGAACACGTCCAATCAGGGACACTTTCGTATTTTGCCTACTAATAACGTCCTTATATTTAAGCATTCCAACGAACAGGGTGTTTTTGGAACATGCCTTAATCCCACCTTTTACCTCATACATTAATGTGCGATTAATGGTCAACTAAATCAACCGGTGATGAACGAACGCACCCTAAATGTCGGCAACCTTTATCAAATACATTACAATTAATACAAAATTGAAAACATCACTAAAAAGGTATCAAATTAGGACATTCTGGAGACAACAGATACTACAGTACGACGTAATCGTAGATGATTATATTAATTATAAGTAAATATTGTACAGTTACTGAAAACTTTATGAGTATACACAAAAGCTGTATTTTTAGTAGATTGTTCATAGTACAATTTTTTCTAGTTCAATGTACAATTTTTCATTATTGAGTGTATAGTGAATATAGAAGGCTATGTTTGCCTTTGCGTGTAACCAATAATTTGTCTTCCGGTGATGATTTTGTATAGCATGTGTTCTTTGAGCAACTGAAAGATTTCAATTACGAACTATCTCACCTCACTCCATGTCGGTCTTAGTTAATGTTCAGTCGAGCTCCTCTATTTTTGTATGACAAGGAGGTTGTCGCCAGGTGACCCTTTTTCACCCTATCTTTGTACTCTTTGTATGAAGACGTTATCTACCGAACTTCAGTTGTACAAGGGTGCGAGGATTAATCTCTAAAGTGTGGACTGCCCGTGGTGCCCCTTCTATTGGGTTTTTTCTTTACCGATGATTGTCTGATTTTTGGGCGTGGTATATGAGAGGAGGTTGTACCAATAAATGAGTCGTCGGCTTCCTTTGGGTTTTTCCGATGATGACTCAATCTACGCACAAACGAAGTAAATGTAGAAATGTTGGAACCCTGAGTGTTGCTGAGGTTGAAGTCTTTCCATGTGCATGGAGTCTGTCAAGCAAAATGACAAACCCTGCTGCAACAAACACAGAAGATGGTGAAAAAGTTTATCTAACCAATTAAAGAGTTTCACTAACCAAGAGAGTCCGTCCAATGCTTTATGGCTTAGCGTGCTATCAGTTATAACAACTTGCGAAATTTACGGTCAAGGAACGTGTTTGAATGCCTCTAACGTTCATTTCACAATATTCAACCCCCTTAAGCCTTAATGTTCAGAGCCACAACCTTAAAACAAGCCAGGTCCAAAATTTATGGTGAAAAACAGTCAGATCCCTGAATTTTCAGAAACAGACTCCCTCAACGGCTCCAGAGGTTGTGCTATATAAAGAGCCAGAGTTTTCAGTTGCAAGTGTGCTTTTCCGCCCCAATACTTCCTATATTACGAAAATGTCACCAGGAAAAAGAGACATGTCTCCTGTAATAAACTACAATTCATATATCTAGCTATTTAGAGCTTTTACACTTATTTCTTGATATGTTGTATTGATTTATTCGTTGAGGAGTGAGTGTAGGTGTTAGGTAGAGTATATCTACCTAACCCCAAGTGTGAGATACTTTCTTGTAACCCTAAAAAGTCTATCAGAAAAGTTTTTCATTCTTGTATTGGTATTTTGTTGATAGACTCTGTTCATTCACTGAAAGAGTCAATGTGTTTCAACGGCTTACGTCTTGGAACACTTTAAAGTCAGACCATCAATTGACTGCTTCCGCTTCTGGAGCTAGTCTGTCTAGATCTAACAATCTAGAAAGACTATGTCAGCCCCATCTATCCCACAAGATTAACTCTATCCGTCACATTTTGATCGAGAGAGTTTGTCTGAGTTTAACAACCCAGACAGACTCCGTCAGTCCTATCGATCCTACAGTGTCCTTCTAAAAACAGGTTACATGCCGAGGAAAGTCTTCTTTGATATCTTCTTTGGGTATGAAGGACAATAGTGGAATGTACAAGTGTTTGGTGTCCAAAAAGTCTCATCATTTCAGAAATACTTTGGCCTCCCTACCGGTTTGGGTTTGGGTTTGGGACAATCCAAGAGTCCAAAAGTAGGCACTTGGTTTTTATGTAATTGGGTGTAAGATAAGGTGGAGAGCTGGTCAAGACGGGTTTCATAGGCTAGGTCTAGGCAAATGATCATAAAGTGTGTCTTTCAGAAGAAAACATCTTATGTTGTGTGTGTTTCAATTCATGTGTTCTTTACTAGATATGATGTGAGGTTTGTTGTCTTGTTGATGGGTTGGTGATGATGATAAACGACTCATTTATAGACCGAGGCACGATGTGTTGACTATGCATAAATTGGGTGGTGGTCTGGGTCTTGGATTATCACGTTTTCAATATGGTGTTGTTAGCAAAGTAGTGCTGAGTTGGCGATGGGGTTAAGGGTTGTTATCTGGTGCTTGTCCATTGTGTGGGGTACTATAGGATAGTGTTCATTTTTCAATCTATTGTTTTAAGGGTTCTACCTGATGTCGGAATGCCTATTTCTTAGCCTCATTTCCATCTTTTGATGTTGGTCACAATATCCAGCATTAGTTGGAGATGAATGCCGAGGTTGGTCCTTTGCGTGTCTGGCTTGTTTCATTTTAATCTATGGGATGATGTTGGGGAGGTGCCTTGACTCACTGGATGTCTCATCCTAGTCTTTATTGTCTCGATTCGTGGGGAAGGGACATTGATGATTTAATGGTTTTATGTGCCCCACCTTTGTTGGGCTGGTTTGAACATCTCATAACATTGGCTTGTTGCAATGATTATGCAAGAGGAGACAAGTGCTCTCTTGGGGGTCTAGCTCAAGATCTTAATGAAAGTGACCAATTCCATAGGATTGAGGTTTTGGGCTTATAGAATGGTTTAGTTTGTCAAGGATTCAAACTGGTTTACTATGTATGGTGGCTAAATCTACACAAACAAACCTTATCTACTTTATGCTTTATTGTATTTTGTGGCAATTTCCTTTATGTTTGATTTTCCCTTTTACTGTTAGCTACTATAAATTGGTAGCATAATAGCTAGGTGAGGCATCTAGAATTGTACACATTTTGGCCACTCTATGGAATATGCAGGGTTCTACCATGAGTGTTGATAGGCTCCTTTGGGGAGAGGGTAATTGTTCATTACTTAGCCAATTTTGGCATCTATCTCTATATGGCTATTTGCCTCTCGTCTCATCTATGACAATGAATGTTTATTTACCTTCTAGATACTGGAGAGGATCATTCTTACCAGCTCTTATCAAACTGGTATCATAGCATTTTCCCTGGATGGTCACCACATGCAAGGCACAAAGAAATGTCAAACACACCCTACAAGGCACAAAGTACATTCAAGATATTCTACCGCTGCAACTCTCCAAAATTGGCGTGATTCTTGGATGGGAATGGTTAGTGTCTCTAGGAGAAACCTGTACAAATTGGGGAAATTTTCTATCAAATTCGTATCTGCATGACAAAAAGATCACCTTACAGGAAATCCCAATCAGTGCTCAATAGAGGTAGGGTTCCACACCCTACAACGTGCAGTTGAAAAGAAGCAACATGGCTGATTTATTCTTACGATAACACTAGGGAAGATAGATTCAACCTCAGAAGCAAAACCACAATTAAGAGCCTTACTATATAAACTCTCCATGCAGGGGCGGAGCCAGGATTTCAAATTTAGGGGGGCCAAACAAATTTTTGGCTATATATTTAGTATGAATACTAAATATATTATGAAAATAAATAATAAAATTTTAAAATAAAAATACTTACAATATGGTTTAAAGGTTTATATTTTAAAGATAGATATAACTTACTAAAATATACTCTATCCTATTTTTCATAGATAATTTTCACAAAACACGGAAATTAAGGAGAAAAATTTTGGACTAATTTATCCTTACTTTTTCATAAGAAATAGAGAAGTTGTGAGTGAGAGAAAAAAGCAAGAGGGTATATGAAAATTGAGTGATAAAAAATTCAAAACATCTTATATTTTAAAAAAATGACAACTTTCAAAACATCATTTATTAAGAATAGAAAGTAGTACATAGTGACAATTACAAGACTCGTTGACTTAACTTTAAACTAAAATTTGATCAACCCAATAAATACTTTAAAAGCAAGTTTTTTAGTTCAAATTATGGTTATAAAAATAATAATATATAAAATATAAGACACTTAATAACATCAACTAATGTATTAAGTGTAATTTATTATTTATATTTATAACACTAAACAATTTAAAATGGACTCATATTAATTAAAAATAATAAATATCATATATACTTTTAGACAATTTTAATAAATTCAACTTAACTTATAACTAAATAAACTATATTATATAAAACTAGTAAAAAAATGAAGTCATCAGGACAATTGGGGGGGCCGGGCCCCCCTAACTTGCAATGTAGCTCGCCATTGTCTCCATGGTGTTCAAAGAAACAACATGGTTGCCACCGGCTAGGTTCCCTGACCACACCATCCCCCTACGACCCGGAGTAGCTCCCTTAAATATCACGCCATACAGACGCCCGCATTACCAGAAAACTAAAATTGAAAAAATGGTTAAGAAACTCTTGCAATCGAGAGCAATACAACCAAGTAGCGATCCTTTTTCAAGCTCGGTTCATCTAGTCAAGAAGAAGAGTGGTGAATGACGTTTTTGTGTTGACTATAGATCTATGAATGAGATTATAGTTTCAGATAAATTTTGGATTTTGATGATTGACGAGCTTCTAGACGAATTAAACGGGGCCATAACTTTTACCAAACTAAGCTTGAAGTCGGGCTACCACTAAATTCGGGTGTGAGAGGACGATGTCCCCAAAACTGGATTTCAAACTCATCAAGGCCATTATGAGATTCAGGTGATGCCATTTGGGTTAAAGAATACGCCAACCACATTCCAAGCGGTGATGAATGAGGTTTTCTAATCCTTTTCTTACAAAATTCATTTGGTTTTCTTTGATAACATTTTAGGTTTCAACAGTGACAAGCAGGAACATCTCTGCTTTTAGAAGCAATGTTATAAGTAATGGTCGATAATCATCTTGTCGCCAATAAGGAGAAGTGTAATTTTTTTCAGCAACACCTAGAATATTTGGGCTATATAATCTCTGTAGAGGGCTTGGCAGCACACCTTGAGAAAATCTGATGCATGGTGGATTGACTGGTTCCTAAATCAGTTTGAGAGCTACGGGGGTTCCTTGGATTTACAGGCTACTATTGACGGTTTGTTCAAGGAAATGGAATGGTGGATGCTTCCCTCACATCACTCTTACACAAAGACTCCTTCAAGTCTAACAACCAAGCCCCACCTGCGTTTGACAAGCTGAAACACCGCCTAACCATGGTTCCAGTCCTAGACATGCCTAACTTTGCAAAATCACTTACCATAGAGATTGGTGTGTTTGAATTTGGCCTGGGTGCAGTCCTGATGCAAGAGGGCATACCAATTGCTTATTTAAGCCAAGCTCTATCGGCCAGGGCCAACTCAAATCTACTTATGACAAGGAACTCACGGTGGTAGTCTTTACGGTGAACAAGTGGCACCACTATCTATTGGGACGAAGATTCATAATCAAAACTGACGAGAGAGGCCTTAAGCACCTATGGGAACTACGCCTTCTAACTGAAGGATAACACAAATGGGCTCTTAAACTGCTGGGAGTTGATTTTAAAATCTAGTACATACCCGGGACAAAAAACAGAGCATTCGATGCTCTCTTAAGAAAGGAAGAAATTCAGCAACATGTGCTGTCTGCGGAAACTTGGGCTGGATGGGAAATTTTGGATGATGAACTCCAGCAGGATCCCAAGTTGTGTGAGTAACATCCACAGTTAACGGTTGATCCCAATTGTAAACCTGAATTTGCTCTCCGTACCAGTAAGCTCTACTACCATGGGCAAATGCTGGTTTTGTCTTCAAATTCTTGTTTCATTCCCCCAACTACTACAGGAATATCACACAACTCTATTAGATGGACACTACTATAAATTGCTGACTTTGATCTTGTATTAGATGGACACTACTATAAATTTACGAGATACCCCCGAGGTTTCATTTTCATTACGAGATATCCCCGAGGTTTCATTTTTTTTACGATATACCCCTGAGGTTTCATTTTCATTACGATATACCCCTGAGGTTTCAATTTTATTACGAGATGCCCCTCAGTTCAGATTCTAATATATTATATTTTTCATATCCTCATTTTACCCTCACACCATATGCCCCGCAACATGGATTTATGGTCAAATTTATAAAAAAATTAAAATATGAACAAAATGCACAAAAAAAATAAAGATCAATTAAAATTTTAATTCAATTTTAAAAAACATAAATAAAAGTATAAAAATAAATTAAAAAAATTAGAATCATAAAAAGTTTAAAATAAATAGAAATGACCAAACAACAAAAGAATAATCTATTTAAAAAACTTATATTGTTACATAATTTAAAAACTATTATAGCAATTATATTTAAAGAACAAAAAATGATTTTTATACTTTTTTTTCTAATTTAAAATAATGATTTTTTCTATGTACTATATGAAATTGTTGCTTTTAATACTCTTCATATTATTGTTATACTTTTTACAATTTTAATACATATCTGGGTAACTCCTTAACAAGTTATGTTTATTTTTGTAGTCATTTCTATTTATTAATTTTTTTGTTTTATGTTTAATTAATTATATTCATTTTTTAATATTGATTTCAAATTTTATATGAACTTTAATTTATATGAGCATTTTATTTAAGTTTCAAATTCAAACAAAACTTTGACCATATATCCCTGAGATTATTGCGGGGCATATAATTTTAAGCCACCGCTATAATAGTTTTAAATTATGTAACAATATAAGTTTTTTAAATAGATTATTTTTTTTGTTGGTTAGGCATTTCTATTTATTTTAAACCTTTTCATGATTCTAATTTTTTAATTTGTTTTTATACTTTTATTTATGTTTTTTAAATTGAAATAAAATTTTAATTGATCTTTAATTTTTATGTGCATTTTGTTCATATTTTAAATTTTTTAAAAAATTGACTATAAACCCGTGTTGCGGGGCATATGGTGTGAGGGTAAAATGAGGATATGACAAATATAATATATCCGAATCTGAACTGAGGGGCATCTCGTAATAAAATTGAAACCTCAAGGGTATATCGTAATGAAAATGAAACCTCAGGGGTATATCGTAAAAAAAATGAAACCTCGAGGGTATCTCGTAATGAAATGAACCTCGAGGGTATCTTGTAAAATTCGCTCAAACCTCAGGGGTATATCGTGAAATTTCCCTAAAACTAATGATTCAAAGTAAAAAAACAAAGAAAAATAATAAAACAACTGAGAAACATAGAAACTTACTTATTTCAATATGAATATTGACCATCACAACTCGTGGTCTTCAATTACCTTTCACTACTAGAAAATACGTGTTTAGCGACAGACACACCTTTCACGAGGTTGAAGCTGAGCCAAAATTTGTACCACTAACCTGGCCAATCTCTCGGGTGAAATATGAACGGTGATATGTGCATTCTGAAATATTTCCTTCATTTGTTCTCGGTAGTGTTCAACAGTTAAAAGAAGACCGGGCGATCGAGATTTTGGTAAGCTCCAATCGCCATGAAACTTTGCCAACATCCCTTATTAATCAAGGGCAACATTTGGGCTTCTTAAGTGCTCAGCAAAGTTGTCAAGATCCCACACGTTTTGGAGCCAACTTCACATCGGCTGCAGCAGGGTGCCTGCGGACAGTGTCCAGATGGGCACTAGGTGCCTGCGGCAGTGTCCAGATGGGCACTGGGTGCCTGCGGCATCGTCCAGGCACCATCACCTGCAGTATAAGGGACAGGGCGCCCCAGACAAGGTCTGGGCGCCTACGACATCACACCGTTGCACCCACAAGGCACACATCAAGGCTCGTGCAGCATCGGCTGCCCATAACAAGGGTCGTGTGTCCTCGGCATCACGCCCTTAGGCCCGACCCTCAGGCCAACCCCAAAGGCTGGGCCATGTTCATGGCACTCGCACAAGTATCACCAATTTAGATTTCCATCACATACAACCAGACAAAGTCAACAGCAAGGCATGCCATAGTTGTCAAGCTGCTTGCCCAAAAATGTGCGTGACAAACCCTCCCCCCGTTAAAGTGTTTGCCGACCTCGGCAAAGCCCTCATGGGAGTAAGGTCATCTTTACTTGTTCCTTGTTTAGTTCAATCGGCATCAACTGCCACAAGTCGCACCAACTTGTGCGGACTGCACTGACCACACCTGGTCTTGTGCAAGAACTGGGCAACCGGTGCCTTTGCACACCACCCCGTATGCGGTCGCATCTGCCCACCTGGCTGCGACACTTAATCCCTGGCACCCTGCCCTCTCACGCAACCCAGTGTGACCAACGCCGACCCTACTCGGTCGCATATGAAAGTATGGCAACCCAAGCCATTTCACGCACACATGCGTGACCAGCGTCAACTCCACCCATTGCACGCTGATAGCCCAACACCCTGCGTTGGTTCACGCACTCATGTGCGACCAGCATCAGCTTATCCTGCTGCATGCTGAAAGTACGGCATCTACAACCGTCTTACCCCTGGCCGGGGAGATCAACGTGAACCCTCTCGGTTCCCCGTTGCAACTTGCCACCACGTGCCATCTTGCGCACCTCTAGCGTATACAGCATCAGCACCCCGGCTGTATGCTGACGACCCAGCATCACACGCCGACTCATGCTCACTAGCGTGTTTGATGACGACCCACCCGGTTGTACGCCACCAATTCCGGCACCTGGGATGTCCTTGGCAGTATAATCCGTGCCAGCTTACCCAATTATCCCATGGGGACCCGACGTCCCGTGCCAAGCCATGTATAACCAGTGAGGCCAGCGCCAATCTACCTGATTGCGCGATACCAAAAATAGCACATCTTGTGACACCACCGTACAAGCACGATCGACAAAGCCTACCTGGCGTCAAGCTGGAAACCCAACGTCACAAGACTACTCTCGTATTCATGTACCCATCACGGCCTAGCTTTCCCCATTTTCAGCTTGGGTCCAAGTACTTTTATAAACATAAGACAAAATTAGGAAAAGTAATTAAGGATCCAAGAGAAAGTTCATCGAGGACGCCATCGGTCCATTGTAAATTTCCATTAACATTGGAAAGTCATTACAATATTTCGACTATATTACATGGGCCAATACACAAAAAAAAGGGTACAATACTTCCAGCGAGGAATACAAGGGTCCGATATTAACAAAACATTGACCACCACAACATAACAAACTCTTAAGTTTACGGTGATCGCACAAAAGTACAAAATTTACACTCTAGTAAAATAACAGTCCTCAACTCAGGGGGGTGCAGGACTGATTCCGGGAAGGTCGGGACTTCCACTTTCTGGTGGGGTGGTTGCTGCTTTGAACCAACAAGGGTGTTCACACCCGCACTTGCAACATGGGGGCATTCTCGCATGAAGTGCGGACCACCGCATCTAAAGCAACTAATGCCCGATTTGGGTTTTAGGACTTTTCCTTTGTCTCCGGACTTGCACAATCTTGTGTATTATCACGGTCTTGAGGAAGGGAAGGTCCAAATTCCCTTTCTGGTCTTCCCCGCTTCCCGCCTTTTCTATTAGAACGACTGTCTTTACTGGGATGCCTTTCCCAACCGAAGTCCACAAGACTTTCAGCCACGGTCATCGCCTGTTCGAGGGTGGAAACACCCCTCCTTCGAACTTCTAAACGCGCCCAAGGTTTCAGACCTTTCATAAAGTTGTACACACGTTCCCCTTCGTGCATACTGGGCAAATCAGACATTATGGAGTTAAACTCCCCGATGTAATCTTGAACCGTACCCGTCTGCTTTAGGTCATTCAAACGATCACGGGCTCTATCATCAGCATCTTGGGGAAAGAATTGGGTCTTCAACGCCGCTTTAAACTCAACCCAACATCGGATAGGAGTTTGGCCACGTGCACGGTCACGTTCAACTTTGCACCGCCACCATTTCTTAGCATGGCCCTCTCAAAATGTAACCGCCGAGAAAACTTTCTAATCTTCATCAGTATTGTATGCTTCGAAATGTTCCTCCATGTCGAAAAGGAAATTCTCAAGCTTCTCGGAGTCACGAGTTCTGTCGTACGGCGTAGGGTCACGAAGTTTCAACTTCCTTTTCTTGCCTTGACCCAAACTCGGGGACACTGACTCTTGTAGAAGAGCCACTTTGGCACGGAGCTCACGTATTTCCGCATCACGAGGGTCAGTTGAGTTATGCTGCTCCTCCAAGTTCCCAACCGAGAGGCGAGCCCGAAGCTGGCGCACCTCATTACACATAGAGTTCACCATTGTTTCTAACCGCTCAAGGCTACGGAGCATATTATGTTCCGGACCAAACTCCGAGGCATCTCGGCCAGTGAGGCCGAGTACCCTTTCTATTGTGTTCAGCCTATTTGCAAGCTCAACTCAGGACGTAGTCCTAGCTGCCATTTGGGAAACTTGGGTCTATTCTGCCAAAATAACTTCTAGCACATACGAACTCTGGGTCACTTCAATGCCTTTGCAGTGTATCGATTAGTGCTCAATCCTGCAAAGACAAGGACAACCAACATGTTATGGCTCTGATACCACTTTTGTCCCCAAAACCCAAATCGGGCATTAGTTGCTTTAGATGCGGTGGTCCGCACTTCATGCGAGAATGCCCCCAGGTTGCAAGTGCGGGTGTGAACACCCTTGTTGGTTCAAAGAAGCAACCACCCCACCAGAAAGTGGATGTCCCGACCTTCCCGAAATCAGTCCTACACCCCCCGAGTTGAGGACTATTGTTTTACTAGAGTGTAAATTTTGTACTTTTGTGCGATCACCGTGTAAACTTAAGAGTTTGTTATGTTGTGGTGGTCAATGTTTTGTTAATATCGAACCCTTGTATTCCTCGCTGGAAGTACTGTACCCCTTTTTTTGTGTATTGGCCCATGTAATATAGTCGAAATATTGTAATGACTTTCCAATGTTAATGGAAATTTATAATGGACCGATGGCGTCCTCGATGAACTTTCTCTTGGATCCTTAATTACTTTTCCCTAATTTTGTCTTATGTTTAGAAAAGTACTTGGACCTAAGCTGAAAATGGGGAAAGCTAGGCCATGATGGGTACATGAATACGAGAGTAGTCTTGTGACGCTGGGTTTCCAGCTTGACGCCAGGTAGACTTTGTCGACCATGCTTGTACGGTGGTGTCACAAGATGTGCTATTTTTGGTTGCGCACAATCAGGTAGATTGGCGCTGGCCTCGCTGGTTATGTGTGGCTTGGCACGGGACGTCGGGTCCCCATGGGATAATTGGGTAAGCTGGCACGGATTATGCTGCCAAGGACGTCCCAGGTGCCGGAATTTGTGGTTTACAACTGGGTGGGTCGCTAATCCAAAATCGCATCGGACGTCGTCACGTTGCCAAATAGCGGCAGATTAGCGATGGATCTGTCCGTCACGAAAAATAAATTGGCGACGGATTAGAGAGGGAAATTTCCGTCGCTAATGTGACGACGGAAATCTGGTTTTTCAAATTAATGTTTAGCGACGAAATTCCGTCGCTAAACTGCATTTATTTTAAAAAATATATATTAATATTTTAATTTGTAGAAATATTTTCACTTGTAAATGTTGACATATAATACATTTTATTCATATCCACTTTTAATATGCAATACCATAAAGAGTTGTACTCATTAATCCCATAAGCAAACAAAAAATAAATATTCAATATTCAACACACAATACGAAGTAGTGCAGTCAAATTTGATACAGACATAGTTCAAGCTAACAAAGTCAAATGTCATATCCACCTAATACTCGCCCCCCCCAACCATGCCCATCCCCTGGATGATATCCCATCTGATCACCCGGACCACCCGAACCACCTGAGCCATCATGCGGACCTCTAGGCCACTGACCCCATCCACCCGTACTAGAGCCAGCGCCAGGATCACCGTATGGTCGACTCTACTGAGAGGGAAACATTTGGGAGATCTGCGCTCGTATCATCCTCTGCATCTCCTCGCTGAACATCTCCTGGCGCACCGCTTCCCTCTCCTCAATACGAACCTGATGCCTGTAATTATCATCAAACTTCTGACTCAGCTCCTGCTCAGTGTCCATCTTCATGGACTCGTGTGTGCTATGGTCATAGCCGGAACCACGTGAGCTAGTGTCGGTGCTGTGAAATGAGTCAGGGAAGTACGCTGGTGCTAGCTCGCCCACACCGTAGATCCTCTGCTTTATGGATTTCCCTTCAACAGCCTTATAAAAATTTCATTAGGGTCTACTGGTGTGGCTTGCAGAGATGGATCATCAGGAGTGGTTGACTCCTGAGTGGAAGCATCTAACAGCTCTTTGTATTTATGCTTCATAATCATAACACAATGATATAATTAGTACTCATCGTTAATGAATAAATTTCAATAATGTAGCTCAACTTAAATAAGTTAAATTAAAACACTTACAGTAGTGTCCTCGACCTTGGAGCATACTGGCACATTGTTTCCATGCTCATCCTTGCTCGAATGAGTGTGTATGAACAATGTGTAAGCATCTGGCTCTGTACCGTATTTCTTAGTCTACACAAAAAAAACACTTGATTAAATTAGAAGCAAGCCTTTAAAAAGTTTGACAGAATCTCCCCTGTTTTTTTTACATTTTCCCACACATAAAAACCAAGATTGTTTAGTCAGAATCAGATAATGATTAATCGATCAAGGCTTAAAAAAAATCTGACATAACCTCCCCTGTTTTTATGCATTTGCCCACACATATACAATCCAATATTGCAGATATCAGAATCTGATAACAATCATAACTCACATTATGCATTCAAAGTTGCATGATCATATTCACATTCACATGTACTTGCATCAAGTTTCATATACACTTGCAAAACAAAAAGACACACCAGAACCCTCTTATGCTCTTTTATCATGCGAGAACCACAAGCATGAGTAGATAGACCACCACCAGGTGTGTGTTTAGTCCTCCGGTTGCGAGAGTTAGTCTTGTTGATCTTCTTAAACTTCTCATTCGCCCACTGCTGTTCCCAAGCTTGCCAAATTTCGTCTCGGACTTTTCTCTTCATTTTCCTAGCCTTCATCTTGTAGAGTGTGTATGAATATCGTTTTCTGCTCAAGGCGCAGAATAAATCCTAGACGACACTCTCAAGGTCAGGATCCCAACGGAAGCGCTTCTACATAAATTAGTAAGTGTAAGCATAACTTATCAAAAAAAGAAGTTAAAGATCAAGAATGATTAAGTACCTTAAACTCATTGAAATAGAATCTATGGCCATCCTGGCCCAAACCCTCCCAAATATAACCCTCTGGAAACCACCTCGTCTCAAAGCAAGGAAGAAAAGAACGATCAACCTTGTTTGTAGGTAGTAGCTCCCTATAATTATATAATGCGTCACAAATTGACATTAGCATATATATATATATATATATTTAAAACAAAGTTTATTGACAATTGTTTTGTACTTACATAGTACTTACCGTCAGAAATAGTGATGACCACACAGGGATCAACACCACCACCGTGTGAAGCTTGTTAAGCCTCTGAGCTATGCGGAGCTTCGTCAGATGGTGGTGAATCATTATGTAGTGGAGGAGTAGACTGATGTGGAGGAGTATGTTGACGTGGTGGAGTAGGCTGTCGTGGAGGTGGAGGAGTAGGCTGTCGGCGTGGAGGTAGAGATATAGATCGACGTCTCTTAACAGACGGCTGTGAATCCAGGACAATAGAAGAAGAGTGTGGGTGAGAGTCGAAGAAAGGGGTCCCTATGGGTGCTCGTCCTGACAAGGAGTGTGAAGGAGGCGGATGCGTAGAACCCAACGGGGATCCATGATCGAAACCATCCACATGATCAACTGCAGCCTGCTGAGAATCACCTAGGGGAGTAGAACTATAGAAGTGCTGGCCCTGCTTCTGCTTCGACCAAATGACCACCCAGATTTAAAAAAACTTCTACCACCTGCCTTCACTATGAAAACACATGACAAACATCACATTCACTACAAGAAAAAACAGATTTGGCTACCAATGATTTGCTACCACACATATATTGGTAGCTACTTTCAAAAATTGCTACTGATTTTTAATGGTACTAACATAGTGGTGTCTATTTTGCTACAACAACGACAATGGTAGCTAGATTTTTTAAACAGTAGCCAAATCGCTATCGCCTGACAAGACTGCTACCATTAGTAGTAGCTATTTTTGATTTCATCTTGGTTCTTTTTGTAAGAACAATTTAGCTACCAATGTTGGTAGCTAATTTACGGAATAGCTACTGCAAGATGCGGCTAATTCAATCATGGTAGCTATTGTGCCACTATTAAAGCAGCAGTAGCGAAAAATATTATAACTAGTAGCTAAATTGCTACTAAAAGTTACCACTACTAAATAGATAAGCTAAGTTAATAAAATTGCTACTAACACTCATCACGGTTGCCGTTCTGCTACTGTTTGGGCATCGGTAGCGAATATTTTTAGCAAGCATAAAAATTGTTACTATCTTTAATTATGAAATTGCTACCGACTAATGATGTTAAAGAGATTATGGCTAATATTGTGCTACATTATAAAAAATGATAGCTAATATTTTTAAGTGATAGTAAAATTATAATTCTCTTATAATTTAAATGTGTGATACATATATAATTCAATTTCGAAATTGCTACTAACTTATAATGCTAATAAACTTTAGTTGATTTTATGCTAGAATACAACAAATGAATGCGGCATCAAAATTATTATTCTTATAACTTAAACTGGTGATTACTACATAGTTTGAAATACTAACCTATACTACTACTGTCATAGTGGACATATTATCTTTTTATATAAATTTTTTAATTTTTTCAATATAGTATATTGGTTAGCTTTTAGCTATCAAAATTTTGAAAAAGAACAGTAATTAAATAAAAATTGTCTGATTTGTGAAAAATAATTAAACAATATACTACTACTACTACTACTAGAATTTATTTTATCACATAAGATATACCTAACATAATATATTTTGATATTATAATATTTTAGTCTAAGTCAAAGTATCACACATATTAATACATTATAAAATAGAGTAAAAGTATTAATTATTTAAATTAGTACATATGTTGGTTAAAATTTACAAAATTAATATAAAAATAGTAGTAGTAATAATTTAAATTAGTTAAGTGTATATATATATGTGTGTTTACATATGTTTAATTTAATACAGTTTATATTACTATATGATACTTTTATTTACAAAAGCCACATAAACTAACAAAACATAAAAAAACTAAAACTAATAACAATTTAAATTAGTTGACGTGTAGGTTAAAATTTGCAAAGTAAGTTGAATATATATATAGATATGTATGTGTGTGTATAAATTTATAAAATGTTAAAAGTATACAAAATTATAATAAAACGTACATAAATATACGATATAATAATGTTTTCAATTTACAAAACAACACCCAAATTAATAGGATTTTGAAAAATAGTAAAGTTAAAACAATTTAAATTAGTCAAGATTATACAATATCATACATCTATTAAAATTTATAAAAATATTATATTATACAAATTTACAAAAACAAAATATATTATTTAGAAGTTTTGATTATTAGTATTTATAATACTATATAATAAGACTTAATTAAATAAGTAACTTTACATAATATATTATCTTTTTTGTATAATTTCTGACATTTCAAAGATTTTTAAAATATATATGTATATTTTTAAATTTTTTATAATTTTAAGCCAATAATATACTTAATTTTTTATTAGCTTTACTATTTTGGTCGCATTAAATTAATTTGTTATATTATATAATCGGTCATATATCTATTTTATTAATTTTAATATATCCCTGGTTTGATCATGTCTCGGCAAAAAATTTCCATTTATATTTACAGTATCAAACATTCAATATATACACGTAGTTTCTATATATGATGTGAATAACTATCATGGCACAATGGTTAAGACATTCTATATTCATCCCAAACTTCGGGGGATCGATTCCTGCTCTATGCACATTTTAACACACTAGTTTGAATTAAATATGTCATTGGTATGGTGGTCTATTTAACATAGCAAACGTTGTAAGGTTCGATCCTAGACGTGTACACATAACATAGTCTTCAATTTAAAGAATAGTCAAGTTACGCGGGCACATGGCTCCCACTTCTTGTGGGATTGAATGGTGGTGGTGCCCATTGTTCAGTAGTAGTGTAGAGTTAGCTATATACCATTCTAGTATCGATTTTGTTATTGCTATACTAGTAGCAACTTTGATACTGCTTTACTAGTAGCCATTTTGCTACCAATATTTTAGTATCGATTTTGTTACTGATGTACTAGTAACGATTTCGCAACTGTTATACCCGAAGCTATTTTGCTACTGTTACACTAGTAGCCATTTGGCTACTACATTCTAAAATGGTAACAATATCTAGCTATAGGAAAGCGAAATAGCTACCGCATTCCAAAACGGTAGCTATTTTTAATTTAGCCACTAGGACATTTGCTACCACTGTATATCAGTAGCTAAATCATAACATGCGGTAGCCCGCTGTGTTTAGCTACTAAAACTGATGATTTAGCTACTGATATACAGTGGTAGCTAACTCTGATTTTTCTTGTAGTGATTAAACATTTAGTAGAATAAATATTTTTATACACTAATTAAAAAACAAATGAAAACAATAATATATTGATGTTGCATAGAAGTTGTAAGTTTACTTGTTAAATTTTTGTATCTGTTATGTATACTAAATCAAATGTTTCTTAATCATCCACCAAAGGTGATAAAACCACATGATCTATGGTTTCATCTTGCAGTGGTTGAACCTCCTCATCAACTGCTGATGAGTCGGACATGTTCAAAGTGCTTCTCGCTTTCACTTTAGAGACAACCCACCAATCTTTCCTATCCGTCTTCTTTGATGGGTATGAGCAATAATACACTTGAACGGCTTGATCAGCTAGCACAAACGACTCGTACTTGTCAAATTTCCTTGTATGATTAATGTCAACCAACTTATATCGAGGATGTACTTGTACTCCTCTCTTTTATGGGTCAAACCAATGACAATTAAACATTATAATCTTCTTCACAGGTAATGTGGGATACTCTAATTTGATGATCTCTTTCAGCACCCCGTAATAATCATACTCTGAGTCACCATAGTTTGTCCCAGAAATGCAAATACCACAGTTGTACGTTGTACGGTCTTCTGAGTAAGACTATGTGGAATTTGTACCCATTCACATAGAAACCTGAGTAGGAGGTTGCCACGTTCAACGGGCCTTGGGCCAAGCTACGAACGAATTCGTTTGGCGTGGTAACATCAGTTGACTGTAATACAAAAAATAATATCATAATACCATATTTTATATTGATCTTTATAAGGTTTATTGTCTCATCCGTTAATGTTGGTTCTATTTGTCGTAGTTGTCACTCGTACATTCTACAACAAAAGATTTAAACTGAATTGTGAACACACTATTGAATTATACGTATGAACGATGAATATAGCTAATATTTGTATATATCTTACTCAAAATAAGACTCCATTTCTGCATAATTTCGTAGAATGTACGATGGAGCGGCATCTAACTCACGAGCTGTCAACAGTCTTCTTGTTCCTTTGCCAATCGGTTTACCCATTGTTTTAAAAACAGATAATCTTTCTGGGTTGTCATCAACATCCTCTACAATTGTCTTGTTTCTACCAAGCTTGTATGGGTACGATGGTCCATCGTCAACAAAGTAAAACTTTGTGAATTTGGTGATCTCTTCCAGAAGGTATCCATTTCGAACGGATCCCTCAACTTTGTTGTTGTTTCTGATGAACCTCTTCAGTTTCCCTAAGTACCTATACACCAATGAGTAACATATCACAAAAATACAACATGTAGTACGCGCATTACTGAAACTTGTATAGAATGTACCTCTCAAACAGATACATCCACCTGTACTGCACAGGTCCACATAATTTCGGTATTAACATGCATAATTTCGTTTTCCCCAAATCAATTTTCGAAATCAGAATTTTAGGGTTTTATAGACATACCTGATGAGTCTTCTGTCACTTGTAGTGTACTCCGGTCGCCTGTGGTCGTCGGTGGTCTTCAGTGGCCGGAAAACAGCGGCTGGGTGGGAAGGTGTAGTCCCGGTGGTCTTCGATTTTCTTCGCTCTGGTTCGCTGCTCTGTGCGGGTGCTCGAAAGGATGAAGACAGACAGAAAGAAGAAGGTCACGGTGCGACTGATTTTACTAATTATTTTAGCGATGGGCTAGTCCGTCGCAATTCCCTCGCTAAAATTAAATAAAACGACGTCGCTTCAGTAAGTAAAATTAAACCTGATGCGGTCACAAACGGCGTCAAAATGACATCGTTCCTTTAGCGACGGAACAAGTCCGTCGCTGAAGTTTCATTTTTTATTTTTTTCCAAAAAAGAATAGCGACGAAACGACGGTCCGTCGCTAAGTCGTCGCAAATATAGGCGCTAGGCCCGAAAATTTGGCACCACTGACTCCGCCGGAAATCCGTCACCACTCCGTCGCCAAAAAATCCGTCACTAGTCTGTCACTATTCTGTCGCGAATTAGCGACGGAATTTCATCCATCGTCAAATCCATCGCTAATTACGTATTTTCTAGTATAAATTTATACTCACAAAACTCGGACCTATTAGTTTCTTCAATAAAAATGAAGCATTACGAGCTAACCAGATAATGTATATGATTTCAGCTCTCGTACAAAATTAGTATAAGCTTAGATTTATATGTAAAAAAACTCATAATTACGAATATATATAATCATATAGTATATACTTAGAAACCCTTGTCAGTATACCAATTTATATCCTCTTGTGTAAAGGAAAATCATGTCACAATCGGATGCTGTATCCCTTTAATTGGTAGACAAAGTTACAGCGAGAATGCATGGCGTTAGCACCACCAAAAGGAAAAAATGGCATGACCCCACCCCATATGATGATAATGAAAAATAAAGGAAGGTTCCATTCCAATTTCCATCCAAATGGATGGATGTACTAATATTTACTGAAATGTTAAAGTGTAAATCCACGTTGACTTTTGAAACATTGAAGATTAGTAAGCCCTGTACATTTTCTTTCTCGGAAAACCAAACACGCTTCGTTGAATATAGAAATATATACTGTGGGTAGAATGGTATGGTTTTACTCGAAGGTTTTGAATGATCTTGCCATCTGATTCAAAATATATACAATAACATAGTATATTTTAATGTCATATGATCTCCACATATAGTTTTTAGATCCCAAAAAGACATGGCAAAATATAAACACGGTAGATGTAAATTTGAAATATACATTAATCAATTAAAAGTAATAGTATCACACGGGCATTGGAAGTCAGGTCAGGTACACGTTAGAGAATAACAATCTGATTCTAAAGTGCTCAAATCAACTGAAGAAGCATCTTTTTTTGAGCATGGAAGAGTCATGCCTGGAATTTATTCACTTGTAAACTAGTTACACAAGCACCATACACCTCCAAAACACACATATATATATATATATTCCTAACCCTGAACTAACGCTATATATATACTACCTCGGAAAGCTAGGCTCAGCACTAATTTGTTTGTTAATTTGCTCTGTTTCTCTCCCTGCAGTTTCCTTGCTTTCCCTTTAGTCTGTCACTCGCTAGTCAAATAGTAAAAAAACGTCGAAGATGGGGCATGATGTGGAGGTGGGAGATGACCACGCAAGGAAGAGGATCGTGGTGGCGGTCGATGAAAGCGAAGAGAGCATGCTCGCCTTAGCATGGTGTTTGGATAATTACTGTAATATTAACACTCATCATCAGGTTACCCTCCTACATGTCAAGCGCCGAGCCCTAACGCTGCCTGGTAAAACTAAAGAAGATACAGGTATCTAGTCATTTATTTATAATCAGATTTACCAGTCCAGACTTGTGAAAGATTTGATGAATGATTTGGTGCAGTGGAGATGTACAGTCACGACGTGTTGTCGTCGCTGGAGTGGAGAGACACCGAGATGGCGCGCTGGGTCATTCACAAGGCCAAGAAATTGTGCCAGGACCGGGGAGTGAGTTCCTACCTCATCCATCCTTCTCTTAATTTCTCCTATTCATAAATCTGATTTTGGTAATTTGCTCAAGGTTGAGGATGTGGATGCTAGAATTGAAGAGGGTGATCCCAGGGACGTGATTTGCCACATGGTTCACATTTTGAACCCCGTCTTGCTTGTGATGGGCAGTCATGGCTACAGTCCTACCGCCAAGGCTTTGGTCGGGAGTGTCAGCACCGACTGCGTGCAAAAGGTCACCTGTACTGTTCTTCTTGTCAAGAAGCCCAAACAAAACTCACCCGGTGGCTGCACATTCCACATGAGCATACATTAATTTCGGAAGCTTGGTGCCATTTGATTTGTCAACTGATGCATTTTCTTGTATAAAACTAAAAAATGCTTTTGATTCCTCCTCCAAAAGAAAAGTAAGGTCTCCACTTGTCTGTTTCTAAGCCAATGCTTTTGGCATATTCTTACACCATTTAAAAAGAGTTGTACCAAAACTTCCAACATGGGTCCCACCGCTTTGGCATCATGGGATATTTCATATTATGAATAAATGGGTAGACCTTTTTCAGTACGGGTTTGCGGTTGTCAAAATTACATGTGTAAGTTGTTAGACGACAACCACCTAACATCACACTCGCCAGTAGTCAAACAATAGTGTCGGGGAGTTGGTGGAGTGCTCACGGATGCATATTACTAGAATTTACCACTAGAGATCAAAAGCTGATATAAACGAGAAAAACGAGTAACTGACTGTTTCATCATAAAAATCCATTCCATTAGGTGTTTGTGTGTCCACTGCCTCTACCTAACGTTTCTCACAGTTGGGAACCGCTCAACAAATAATGTCATCAAACTCATAAAAAACAAACCAACCATCAAAAGCTCTAATAATATCAGTAACACGCACGGCCTTCCCCCTTCTGTTTCCTTCATCTATCCTTTTACCTTCTTCACCCTAAAACATGGATTAAACCTACAAACTGATGCTCCACTCTTCGCAATCACAGCTCGTCCTGCAATTCCAATGACAAGACAAGTTTCATTAAGCCACATCAAATGCAGAGAGACAGATGACGACACCAATAAAACAAAATTGAACCAAAACTCACATGTTTAGCATCATCATCCTCGTCCTTGGTGTCATCGACAGCGTCTGAATCATCTCCGTCATCACCCTCTTCATCGTCATCCTTGTCCTCCTCATCCTACATTTTACACAAGCATCATCAGCAATAGTAATCTTACAATTATATATTCAGAACCATCACTATATATTATTGACAGTAATCAAACATAGAGATCACGACAATAGAAGCTTACATCTGATTCAACTCCATCCTTTGATTCCTGAGGATACCAAAAAAAAGAAATTAAGGAATGTCAATGTTCAGAACAGGTGACCAAGGGAATCTACTGTAATTTACGAAAGGGTTTTTAGAGACCAATACCTCTTCTTTACTCTTCTCAAGCTCCTCAAAAGCAGCCTTCTCAGCCTGCAAAATCACATTCAATAACAATGTCAACAACAATTCAATGACTAAAAAACACTACCCAAAATCCAGATAAATAACATACATCTTTTTGCTTGCCCCAAGTCTCTTCAGCAAGCTGCTTGGCATACTCTGGGTCGTCACACACTAATATGTTGTCAAACAGTGTTCCGGATTTCACCTACAAACAAAAAAAAGGAAAATTTAGACAAACTCTGATCTTTTAAGTGCTAGACTCAGACGTCAAAATAAAAACAGCCAAAAAGCATTGAAGAGTTATGCCGGTGTCTGAGTGCGTGCGGCAGCGTACCTGCCACAACTCAATACCAACATATTTCAACTTTGGGAAAACATATAGGTCGGGATCATCCTTGAAATCTGAACATGAAAAAAAAAACCATTAGAATTCCGTAGTTGAAGGAGATAAAAAATGAATTTTAAGAGCTTCTGCTTGTTATTAATGGCGCAGCAAATATAATATAGACCTGGGTTGTCAATCATGGGTGTCTTCCATTTGCCCTTGAAGTTGGGATTCTTAATTTTCTGCAGACAAGAACATTTTGATGTAACTACCAGTAGCTCATGCAGAAGAAGATATCAGAACTTGAGGATACTGACCTTTGGCTTCCATGGTCCCTTGTACTCGGGGTTGGGAATGGTAGGGGCAGTCCACTCACCATCTTCCTCATCATCCCAATCCTCAGGCTGTAATCAAAATTTATTCAACAATCACACATTAGTCAACTGCAAGCAGGTAAATATTAACAGAGCTCCAATCCAGGAAACAATACCTTTTTGGCATCAGGGTCAGTGACCTCCTTTGGGATGTCATCGTATCCCTTCAGATCAGATCAAACATACTGTGTGTTAGCTCAGTAGGCCGGCTCAAAAATTATTTTACTAAACAGACTACATAGTTGAGTTAAGCATTAACAAATAATTATTCAAATAAATATACCTCAGGTTTCTTATCTTCAGGGTCAGGAATGTACTCCTTGTCATCCCAGTCTTCAGGCTGCATCATCATAAGACAGCTACCACAGTTAAAAAAAAAAAGCCTCCAAATATGACTGCGATCCCAAACTTTCACTTAACCATTATTTCAAGATACTTTACTCACCTTCTTGGCCTCAGGATCCTTGATCTTCTTGGGAGGGAGAAGGTCCCAATCACTGTGCAGACTACCAGTTTGCTTCTCAACATTGTCGATAAGGATTGTGTATGTAGCATCTGGGCGAAGAATGAATGTGTAAACATGACTCAGCTGGTCAGTCTCACAAGGAACATCCTTCTTGATCAAGTGGTTTGTTCCGTTGTAAGTAAGAATAGCGTGAACCTTCTTTGTGGCATATCCGCAAATGTCGGGTCCAAACATAATACTGTACGGGGTTTCCCCACCAAACTTTTTCTGGTCAACTTCACCACTGAGCAACTTCATGTATCCACCACCACAGTCGAGCTTCTGCTCGTGCTTAACTGAAAACTGGAATACTAGAGTCTTATCTTTGTTGCTGAATTCAGGGAACTCAGCAGAAATGGCATAGAATCTGTAGTCTTCACTGGTTTGGATGCCTTTGTCGTTAGCATCACCATTCCATTTGCCAGATGTGTAGTTCCACTCTCCAGCCATATTCTCATCTTTCTTCCATTCAGACTTAACCCAACGGCTCTCCCATCCATCTAATAAACCATAACCATAAGATTACACAAGGGTAATGGAATATAAACAATATTTCACCTTCAGAAGGGTGGTATTATCTTAACAATTACGTAGTACAACTAAAGCACCAGCAGCATTCAGGAAAAGCTGGCTGTGAACTCGGAAACATTAAACCCCCACACATCGTCATAGTGCATCGTGGCAAGTTAATAAGCATTGTAACGCTAACGTAGAGAATGGAAATTTTCTATCCATCCCAATTTAAACCATGAGCACTAGGAAAAGGTGGAAAACAGTACAAGATCACTTGTATTGAAGCAGGGATCTAAAGAAATGATGGGGCAGTAAAAGGTACAAAACAAGTTAACTTGCCCCCCTATCTCATCCCTGAATCAGTAGGCATACGCCCCTCGAAAAATCCTGATTTGGAATCGGTCAGTATCCATCCTCTCTCCTTGCCCAACAAACAATTGGTTTCCAACTTTTTTATGAGTCAATTCTGGATCAATTGTATGCAGAGTAAGAGTGTTCCCGCACAAAATCGATACTATCCTTCCGTTACATGACATTGATACTAAGAAATCTACAGGCAGCAGCAAGTCATCTATCAATAGAATTGGCTAAAACAAAAAAATGTAAGCATCTTAGCACAAATGAATCAACCTATACCTCACATCGCGACTCACAGGTCCATACATCACACTACCTTTACGGATCTAGTGCGAACTACAGATGAGATCACGAATCCGAATAACAACAGTTATGTGGTCTACATATATGAGATTGCTCAAAGTTCATTACAAGCTTTTAATTACATTTCACATTTACGGATTATCAGATAAGTCGAACAACGAACAAACATCATGTCAATTACATTGATCTGCAGAGAGACATCAACCATACATAGATCAAGAACGAAAAGTGTTCATATACGGACTATGCAGAAATTAAGTTGACTAGGCCAACTTAAAATCAACTTCAATCTAGATCCTCACAGTTGCAAGTTTAATCAATCAAAATCGCAATTAAAAGCACAACAAGTACCATCGAAACGTTCTTCGAAGATCACTGTAGCAGAAGCAACAGCAACGAGAGAAAGAACAACGAGGGAGAGAAGGTTAGGGTTTCGCCTACGAATCTCCATTTTGCGAAATGAGAGGGGTTTGGGGACGAGATAAAAGGATGATAAACTGGAATGGAAGGGGAAGTGAAGCAATAGCAGCACTAATATACTGGGATCCGTATTTGCTTCAGCTTGATCGAACTTTTCTTCTAGAATTTGCGCAGCCTAGCTGGATATGGAGAAATTACGTGGACCAATTAAAGATCCAGATGTCGAGTGCTAGTGTCACTTGGTTGACGTGGTTTGCCCTGATTGGACTGTCATACGGCTGCGGGGTAGTATATGACTCGACGTCTTGGCGAAACGAATGTGACTTTTGAAGCATGCTCTTTAGCTTCGCCCCTATTTACGGAAATGCACCTAATTAAAACGACATGCTTATAGTCGTTTTACTTTTTTTTCACGTTTTATTAATCTTTTGCTTCTGAATATTCAATATTTAAGGAAAAAGGAAAATAACAGCCAGTCGAAAAAATAGACGGGATGACAGGAGAAGAAATAGAGGAAGTGAGGAACTGCCTCTACTTCTTATACCAAACCCGTGGTAACAGACACTAGAAAATTTTTCGAATTTATTTAAATCTTCCCTCTCTATTGTCATAGTATTATCTTTGTTTAAAAAAACGTCAAATTGAAGCTGACCATGGTGCCAGTAAAAGTTGGAATTATTTTGTCTTTTTCTATTTTTATTTTTGTTGTAAAATTTTAGAATGTTGTAGTGTATTAGATATAAATTAAAAAATATATTTATACCGTTATTCATTATAAATTGGAATTCACCTAATAATATTTTTGTATGTATATATGTTTAAAATTTAAGTTTAAGAAATGTGAATAAGTGTTGTTAAAAGGTGAATATGAGATTTTTAAAAATTAAATCAAAGGTTAAAGGAAAAAAATTTCGTTAACAGAGAATCAAATATTGTTTAACTAAAGTGGATAACAGGTTTGAATCAAAGGTTGTTGAAAATTGAACCTCGTAAGCCTTAAAACTTCCTTCGACATTTTTTAGTTTTTCTAGGGTGGTTTTTAGGGTGTGTGGTGTAGGGTAATCTTTTTTGAAGTTACTCTATATTTTATAATGTTGTCACTGCTCGACAATTTCTTAGAGTTTGTGGTTTAGGATTTATGGTAAACCTCAAACCCTGCATTACAAATCCTAAAAATGTCTTGGACGATTTTAGCTTTCCTAGGTTGGTTTTTAGTTTGGGTCATGTAGATAATCTTTTTTGAAATTGTTCTATATTTTATATTGTCGTCAATGACTCAACAGTTTTTTAGGGTTTGTGGTTAAGGGTTTATTGAAAAGTGAATATTTAATTTTAAAAAAGTGAATCACGTTTTTAAGTAAGGCAAATTCTTGGCTGCAAGTGAATGTAGCCAAGTTAGCTACATCTAGGGGTATTTTAGTAAAATTAAGACATGAAAAATGAAATAAAGTCGGAGGGTAAAGTCACGCGCCACTAACATCCACCGTTTTTTCATCAGTGAGCGCTGCAAAAATCATTTTTTTTTGCATTCCTTTCTTTTTTTTAAATGATTTTTTTCTTTTTTTTCTTTATTACAATATTTTTAAATTATTGTAACTTTTAATATGTAAGTCCAAAATGAAAAAAAATTATATTATTGTTCATCTAAATTCGAGCTCTTTAAAACAAGACCAGTCATGAATATGTTTTGACAACTTTTAAAAAAATTATTTTTATATGTATACCATGATATTTTAATGTGAGGATGTATATACATATTTTAATGTGAGAATGTACATGTTTTAATGTGACGATATACATGTTCAATGTGAGAATGTACATGTTCTTTAATGAACATCTGTACATATTTGTATGGTCATATGTACATGTTTGTATGACCGTCTGTACAAGTGTTCTTCCTTATATGTACATGTTTGAATCTAAGGATGTACATATTTAATGATTTGTACATGTTTATATGACTATCTATATGTTTTTAACGTGAGGATGTACATGTCTTTACGTGAGGATGTACATGTTTTAGTGAACATTTGTACAGGTTTGTATGAACATTTGTACAAGTTTTCTTTTACGTTCTATGCTCCATATATGTAAAAGTAATTTTTTTAAAAGTTATCAAAATATATCCATGACTGGTCTTGTTTTGAAGAACTTGAATTTAGGTGAACAACGATATTTTTTTTTCATTTCGGTTTTATATATTAAAAGTTATAATAATTTAAAAATTTTATAATAAAGAAAAGAAAAAAATAAAATTCTTTTAAAAAACAAAAAAAGAAGGAGAAGCGCCTATTACGGGTCGCTTTAAAATAAAATTAAAAAAAAAAACCGCCGGTGCAGATGTAGCCACGCATGGCTACATGCACCTGTAGCCAAGATCTAGTGAATCTTTTTTTAAGAAAACGAATCTTATGTTTTAAAAAAATTAATCTTAACATAAACTTGTCTTATGTGAGAACAATATGAATCCTTTGTTTAACAAAAGTGAATCTTTTAATTTAAAGAGTGAATCAAATGTTTAAGAAAAGTGAATCTTATCACAAATTAAATTATCATGCAAGAACAATATGAACCTTTCATTTATTTAAAAGTGAATATTTTGTTGAAGAAAATTTAATCAAATTTCAAGAAAAATGAATCTTATATTTAAGAAAAGTTAAACTTTCATTTTAAATATGTGAATTCTTTGTTATTCTAAAAGTGAATTTTAATTTTAAGAAAAATAAATCTTAAAGAAGATTCATTTTGTTAAGAAAACGGTTCATATTATTACTAAATAATATTCAATTTGTTAATGAATAAGATTCACTTAAAAATACATAATATATACTCATTCTGAAAATATAAAAGTTTAAATTACCAACATATACATGATTCATCTTGTTTTGAAGAACATGATTTATGATGAATAATTGTATTTTTATTTTATTTTTACAATTTATTTTGTAAATTATAACATATACTAGGGTGCAGACGCGTACACACAGGGGTATTATTTCTTCTTTGTTTTTTTTATTCCTTCAACAGATACTCTCCACGTGTCGTGAAGTCATCCACCACCCTAGAACTAGCGCTAGGCTGTCCGAACTGTAACCAAATATATAGTTATATAATCTAATTTTACGGTTAGTAATTAGCCCCAAACAATAAAATCTATATTTGAAACAGAGCGGGTATGAAACACTTAAAGTTTAGTATTACTCTCTTATGTGTTTATTAGATAATTTTTTAAAATATAATATGTTTTTTTTTAATTTCCAACTCCAACTTTGGTTTTTTTCTCACAATTCTCCTTCCCATTTTATTTCAATGCAAAAGATGAGGCTAAAATTGTATACGTTTTTCTACTTAATTATTGTGTCTAAAACTAAATCATCACTTATTTAAAAGAGTAAGGAATATTATTTTTTTGGAACGGTTCAGGTCTTACAATTACTAAAGCACAAAATTATTAGGAAAATCCATAATATATCATGAAAATATGTCATACTACATATTTTAAAGCTGATTCTTTATATGCCAGAAAAATCATAATTACAATATACCCCAAATCTAAAGGTGTCACTTATTTTATTTACAGACATTTTATAAAATTTTCTTAAAAAATTTTAAATATGAATAATTAAAAAGGTAATAAAGTTATAAAAATAACTAAAAAGTATAAAAAAAAATAAAAAAATTAATAATTCATAAATATTAAATAAACACAGAACTTCAAACAAAATACTTTATTCCTTGAGTTTTAATATCTTCACTAATTATCATTATTCTTCTTTATTTAACTATTTATAGTTATATTGTTATAGTTAGATAATAATTAAATATTATAAATAAAAATATTTTTGCCACATATATTAATTTTATTTAATACATTAATTATCATTTTTATTACTTATTTAATATGTTAAATAATATCACGTGAAATTTTTTTATCAGTTTTGTGCTCCCATAAAATTATAATCTCTTTGTTTAGCTATAACCGTAAATATTTATTAATGTTTTCAGTGTTTTTAGTTATAATTATACCTATATGGAAACTTTGTTATTGTATGAGAGCAACACTCATAATAATTTTAATTCTTGTATTATTTAATAAAGTAAAAAAAATAAAAAACTGCAAATTTATGTACTAAAAAGAAATTAATGTCATATGTTGGATTGAAATATCACTAAAATTATATACAACTATCTCATCTTATATAGAATAATTTTTTAATAAATCGTAGTACATATTTTTATTTATACTCCCTCTATTAATTAATATTTGTCATTTTAGGAAGTGATTTTTGTTCAAAAATATATATTATTATAGCTTTTTATGCACCTTTTTTTTACTTTAAATAACTATTCAACACAAAAGTAATTATTATCTAGATGGACAATTAAAAAATAGGTACATGCGTCATTTTTTTATTTTTCTTAATAAGTGTGCAAATTTCTAGAATGATTGATATTGTTTAAGGGAGAAAGTAATATTCAATCAACCTAATCGTAAAGACAAATATCTAATGAAAATGAAATATGATAATTAATCGGAGAAGGTAAAAATTAAAAGAAAGAAATTTCCATTTGTTTGAAATTTTGTGTATGTTTGATATTTAAGAAATATTATTTTAACTTTAAGTTAATATCTTTTTAGTTGTTTACCATTTTAAATATATGTGTAGTTTTTATAGTTTTTTTTTGAAAAATTACATGAAAAAAAAAGTGGCATATTATAAACTTGAAACATGATCTATAATATCACAAGTAAAATAGTCACTATTTAGTATCATTTCATTGAAGGTAATTTCTTGGCTACAATCCAATGTAACTGTAAATGACTATTACATGTACTTTGTTTTATAAAAGTTATACTCTTAGTATATAAAAACTGCACGGATGTATATATAAACATATACATTGAATTCTTATATTACTAAAATTGTATTAGACATACATACTGATTTCTTAAACTGTACGGTACTAAATGTATATTTGTATTGTATATAATTACACACTACTAATGTAGCCAAAGATAACTACATATGCTTGTAACTAAGAATGATTGTTCACGGAATACAGGTACATTGTGAATTATATAACTTTTTGGTAACATATGAAAAACAAATTTAGAACCGGGATACAAAATGAATTATGAAACATATTCATGACATATTTTGAATTTTCCAAAATTACTCATTTAAATAAAATATATTAGTTTTAAAGTAACTCATTGATATAAGCACTTATTACGGGTTGTAGTCTTAGAATTCTAGGGTTGTAAAATGTAAACGTATGAAGTTTTGTGTAATCAGACGTGTATATTATCAATCGGAAATCATTGTTATGTATTGCAGACTTGTGTTGCTAATGCTTATATAAAAACAGAAGATAGAATTCATGAGATGCCCCTGAGGTTTGACCGAATTTCACCAAATACCCCTACCTTTTCAGAATTACTATGAGATACCCCTGAGATTTAGTTTTTAATACGAGATACCCTTCCGTCTATTTTCTCAGTAAACGTCCGTTAACTTTTTCCACGTCTTCCCATTTTACCCTTAATCCAATTTTTCATGAGATACCCCCACATATTTGTAATGACTACTTTCACCAGATACCCTTGCATGTTTCAAATAACTAGTTTCACCAGATACCCCTGTAACGGGTACTTTCACCAGATACCCCTGTAACTGGTATTTTCACCAGACACCCCTGCAACATAAAACAGCTAGTTCTGGCCTATAAAATCAGAAAAAACACAACATTTTGACATTATAGTTTTCATAATGTGACAATGTCTTCCTCACAATCAAGTTACTCGATCACTACTGTTGCTGAAGGTAGAAGATGCAATTGTGGAAGAGAAGCTGAAGTCCTTGTTTCAAGAAAAAACACTTCATCCGGAAGAATGTACTACAAATGCTTACATTGCAATAGACGGATAGATTGGGCAAAACCACAACTAATCAACAGATTCTAATGGCACAACAACATTATATCCCCAACCAACAGAGCTTAGAAGCAGTGCAACATAAGCTGATGAAGAACAAGGAGGAAGTGAAGGACTTGAAGATGCAAAGTTCAATGGGGGTGAGGGTAGGAGTATTTATATGCATATTCTATGTATTGTTGCTGCTGAAAATGTAACCAAATGTTAGAAATGTAAAAAAAATCAGAAGTATAATAAAGCTGTTACTTTTGAGCTTGATTATTTCACAAAGTTGCATCAGCTTACACATTAAGCTAGTGCATTTACATAGATCCAACAACTAATATTTCAGCTTATAAATACTCCTACCCCCCCCCCCCCATTGAACTTTGCATCTTCAAGTCCTTCACTTCCTCCTTGATCTTCATCAGCTCATGTTGCACTGCTTCTAAGCTCTGTTGGTTGGGGATATAATGTTGTTGTGCCATTTGGTTATATTTCAGCAGCAACAATACATTTCTAACATTTGTTTACATTTTCAGCAACAACAATACATAGAATATGCATATAAATACTCCTACCCTCACCCCCCATTGAACTTTGCATCTTCAAGTCATTCACTTCCTCCTTGATCTTCATCAGCTCATGTTGCACTGCTTCTAAGCTCTGTTGGTTGGGGATATAATGTTGTTGTGCCATTGGAATCTGTTGATTAGTTGTGGTTTTGCCCAATCTTTCCGTCTATTGCAATGTAAGCATTTGTAGTACATTCTTCCGGATGAAGTGTTTTTTTCTTGAAACAAGGACTTCAGCTTCTCTTCCACAATTGCATCTTCTACCTTCAGCAACAGTAGTGACTGAGTAACTTGATTGTGAGGAAGACATTGTCACATTATGAAAACTATAATGTCAAAATATTATGTTTTTTCTGATTTTATAGGCAAGAACGAGTTGTTTTATGTTGCAGGGGTGTCTGGTGGAAATACCCGTTACAGGGGTATCTAGTGAAAGTACCCATTACAGGGGTATCTGGTGAAAGTACCCGTTACAGGGGTATCTGGTGAAACTAGCCATTTGAAACATGCAAGGGTATCTGGTGAAAGTAGTCGTTACAAATATGTGAGGGTATCTCATGAAAAATTGGATTAAGGGTAAAATGGGAAGAAATTGAAAAAGTTAACGGACGTTTACTGAGAAAATAGACGGAAGGGTATCTGGTATTAAAAACTAAATCTCAGGGGTATCTCATAGTAATTCTGAAAAGGTATGGGTATTTGGTGAAATTCGGTCAAACCTCAGGGGCATCTCATGAAAATTCCCAACAATTTATTAGTAACTTATCAGTTTAACCAAATACTAACTAAAACTGGGCTCGTTGGGCTAGATAGCCCAACTCTCCAATATGTAGTGCATACATTTTTAGTGATACTCACAATTTCGTTTTCTTTATAATAAGTTTTTCCAATTCGTGACATTTTTTAGTGTTTTAACCTTTTAAAATTAATTTTTTATATTACTAGTTCTATGGTTTTATTTTTTTGTATTTTTACTGTATGTATGGTAATATTATGTTTATTTAAGATTACTACTTGACGATAAAGGTTGGACTTTTGCTCATGAATATTTTTAAAATTAAATAGTAATGTTAACATGGAAATCCCATATGAATGTTATTTGAAAATTTAACATTATTATATATTTTAATAAAGTAGTAGTGTGATTCTGAACATGCTTTCAAGCTCTAAAATGCAGATTTACAAGAAAGGAAATGATTGTACATGTTTAAATATTAATTAATGTGTATAAGAGTATATTTAATTATTGTTGGTACAACATAATTATTTTGATCTAAACCATGTCATTAATAGAACTAATTATACTTTCGTATTTCTAAACATGTACCTTACATGATGAAACCGAGTTGGTCGGCCATCAAGCTGTGAGACCAGGAATCCAAGTTTCTCTCAATAGGAACCCTAATCGCTGAATGAAAGACAAGCTAATGTTAGCTGGTTGAAATGTCGGGTCTCCCCAGTAGAGACCTGTCTAGCTTCCACAACCCGTAGTTAGTCGAGTTCCCTAATCAAGAACCCAGGACAAATTCCCCTACCAGCTTCGACAACTCAGCTACATAAAGCACTCATAACCTAACATGAGCGGCGTGGACATTCACTCATTCAGTCCCATCAGTCTTATGTAACAATCCGTTACTACCACTCACACGCCTCCTTAACATATACTTCGTTAAATATCTCAAACTTAAAAAAAAATATTGGGCAATGGATCAAATAGATCGTCTATTCCACTTCAAATAAAACCCTAACACCCTAGGACAACTAACACCTTAAGTGTGCATAAACCTTCTAATGTTGCTTACACTTCAGAAAATGAACTAAACTCCGAAATCCTAAGATATGATAGGCTTAAGGGGTCAATAAATCACCCCTATATCCTTTGAAAAATAAAACTCTGACACCCCTAAAAGCAAGAAAGTTAGTAGTTCATGAATGAGATTTTAACTTAATAAAGGTGAAAAGTTCGACATTCACATGTAACATGTAAAACTTTCTTAAAGACAACAAGCTAAATAGTCTCATGTGCAATGTTAATTACTAGAGTCGGGATGTTATAACATAAGATTTACTATCTATGCACTGAATAAAATCTTAACAAAAAAAGTATTAAATTAATATTTCATAATTATAAAATTAGAAATCTTACTTGCTAATCTTTACACCCTTATCAAACAAGTTCAGGTTACGTATCACACACACATGATATGTTATGTGTTAAATATATTAAAGTTACATATCAAAAGAATATAAATTATACATCAAATGAGTATATAAATATCAAGAACATTAATATGTATTTGTTAAATGCATACATCTTGTTGTCAAAAATATTGCATACACCTTGTGTTTTTAGAATTTAATTATTTATAAAAAATTTAGAAGTTTTATCTTCTTAGTTTGTATTTTTAAAAAACCCAAAGACGACAGCTGTGTAAAAATAAAACTGCAAAAGAAAAATCAAACAAGCCTATCTTATGTGTCATATGACTTGGATTTTATACTAAAGTGATATATATATATATATATATATCAAAGGAGTAAAATTTATGTATCAAGTGTATAAATATTTGTCCGAATATAAAATTATGTTTTTCAAAACATGCCGAATATAATTTTGTTAAAATTCTGTTTTGTAATTTTGATTAGAATTGTATTCTAACATCAGAAAAGTTATGAAATTATATAAAAATTAAAATTATAAGAATTAAACAAATATATTTTATGAGCATTATTAAATTTTACATCAAAATAATATATATATCATATAAATTTAGCTTATTTATAAACATACATATCTAATGTTAAAATATACTAAAACTTGTATATTATTATGGTTACAATTTAATTTCATAAACAAACATAAAAGCTTGTATGTTTTTAATGTATTCTAAATGATATAATAATTTCAAAAAAAGTTTATTACACCAAAATAGAAAAATTTATATGTAGGATCCGCTCCATCTTTATTATCTAATTCCAACTGTATATTACATATAGTAACAATGCTTGTAGCTTCTTCTTTTTTAATTGGTAAGAGCAGTGAGTAAGTTTTGAACCTAGGACCTTTGAATCAAGGGTATCTCTCCACTCCTTCCACTACCAACCAATAGCCGTTAGGGCTTGATGAAAAAAAAAATATAGCTAATTCGAAACAAAACCAAATAAAACAAATCCAAGAGGTATCATACAAAACAACTTCATATTTAAGATTTGAAATTTAAACTTACCAACACAATTACCTCCTACAGTCGAGGAACAAGTGAGTATATACATTAACCTTTACACAAATGCAATGTTGTTTTCATGAGGAAACACCAAATACACAAATTCAATTTATTGGCGTCCACTTTGTATAAAGACTATGTTGGTCATGACTGATGCAAAATGTTTGACATCCTGATGATCCTGGGAAAGTGTTATCTTGATCGAGAAATAAAATAATCTAGGGACTTTACTAAAAGAAAATCTTACCTATATATTGCTATATCATGGTATGCTTATAAAGAATTGTGTTGATTTCATTTCCTAGGGTTTGGTAAATTTGAAATTTGTAAAATTAGAGTGACAATGAGTGATTTAGTTGTGTAAGTGTCATACAATTAAGACTAGGATCCTTGGATTCAAAAAATTTATGTGGACTTAACATTATCTTTCACATGCAATGTGCTCAAATACGATGATAATTAGTTTGACTTTAATATGAGAGTCAAAACTACCAAGAGCCTAGCGATTGTGCGGGACAATCTCACCTAAGTTGGTGCAACCACATGCTATGCTGGAAAAAAATATTACTATGTCAGCATTTTCTCAGCATCTTAAATGATTGTAACTTTTAAACTATAAGTCCAAAATAAAAATTTTTTGCACCATTGTTCATCTAAATTCAAACTCTTTAAAACAAGACCAATCATGGGTATGTTTTGACAAGTTTAAAAATTTATGTTAGTCACACATATATATATATATATATATATATATATATCAATATATATATCCACGACACTTATGATTCACCGCATACAGTTTAAAATACACCATATAACATTAATAATACACCACAAAACAATAATGATTCAGTATTTGTTCTGAAATTTGTTATCTAATTCACCACTTATTAGTTAATAAATCATACTCCCTCCGTTTAACAATTTCTGTTGTTATAGAAACTTGCACACTTATTAAGGAAAGTAGAAAAATGACGCATGCACCCATACTTTTTACTTTTTCATCTAGATAATAATTACTTTTGTGTTGAATAGTAGGGTTAAAAGTGGAAAAAAGTGTGTCAAAAAGCTAAAATGACACATATTTTTGAACAAGAATCACTCCCTAGAATGACAGATATTAATTAATAGAGGGAGTAATACTAATTTCAATGAATCATGATATCAAATTTAATGAATCATACCATAATTTTAATGTATCATCAGTAACATATAAAAATAAAAAAATTTAAACAATAATACAACACAAAACAATATTTGATACGTAAGAAAAATACATGATTCACCATATAAGGTTTAAAGTACATTACAGTACAATAATAATACACTAAAAACAATAATGATTTTTTATTGGTTCCAGAGTTTGTTATCTAATTCACCACTTATTAGTTAATGAATCATAATATCAGTTTTAATGAATTATAATATCAATATTAATGAATCATATTTTCATTTTAGTGTATCATCGCAAACATATATATAAAAAAATTTATACAATAATACAACACAAAGTAATATTTGGTATGTATGAAAAATATAAGATTCATCATTGTAACACCCTGGATTTAACATCAAAAGATAGCTTATGGAAATACAAATCTAACGACGCAAACGAAATTAAAAACGGACTTCAAACGAGTCCTAGAAGTGAAAAATAACGTTGGTCCGAACTTGTGTCCGGACATGGGAAGTTCGGACACAAGCCGAGAAAATTGAACTGGGAAATACCATTTGTCCGAACTTGTGTCCGGACATTGATGTTCGGACACAAGTCGAGAGTTGAGAAAACCAAAATCAACGACGTCCGAACTTGTGTCCGGATGTAACACCCCCGAATCAACATCCATGTAACACCCCGGATTTTCTAACATTTTATTAGGTCAATTTTTTTACAATTCAATATTTATATTGATAAGCAGCGGAAACAAAACCTAATCCGGAGTATTACTGCCACACTCGCAAAAGAACGAGTGTGAAGCCTAAACAATTAACTAAATAACCAATTCATTATTTTTGACAAGAAAAACCAATGTCCATAATAACAATTTCTTAAAAATGCACAAGTCTTAAAGCCTAAAATAAAATTCAATAACAAATAACTAGCCTATGTGGAGTGCCTTCCCAAACCCCAAGGACTTCAGTAGTACCTGTGGCAGAAATCCAAACAAACATAGAAAGAGCCACGATAAAGTCAGAAAAACTGAGTAAGCTACCACTTCACTACGTAAAAATCATTTTCTCTTTAGAAATCATTTTTAACAATATAACCACACAACATACAACACATCTCAACAATATTAACACACAACAACAAAATTATCATAACTGTAAAATACTTCACATTGGATTTCTTTAGTAACCCAAAAATATATTAGTCAGATTATTTTAATTATCTTCCTTGTCCCAACGCGCAGCCAGGACAAAACAACTTTACTTTCTCTTTGGGTACAACACGCAGCTGTAACCCGGACCCCAACACGCAGCCGGGAATCCAACCAAGCCACTAAATCCTTAAGTGTGCACACCCCCCAATAGTTCAAAGGACTAAGGAGTAGATCTAGGGCTAACTGTGTCCTAGTGCGGCCCACAGTATCTCAAACTTATGCGTCCTAATGCGGCCCGCATTTATCATCTCATTCATGTGTCCTAATGCGGCCCACATGCACCATGGTTTTCTCCTCTTAAAAATTATTTATTCGTTATTATTCTTTACCATATAATATCATCAAAATCCACATATTTCACCATAAATAAATTATGATATCATCCTTATGAATAAATAATTCAATTTTCACAAAATCATTTCGTTAACGATTTCACAACAATATCAGTTGATCTCATAAATAAACTCATAACAATTTTCCATCAATCTTTTAGAAAATATATTTAAAAACCACTGATATCCATTACACAAAATAACCACTGATATCCATTAAAACAAATCACTCACACAAGAAAATGAAATTATCACTAACACTTAACACTTCAATCTCAAACAATGATCACACAAAATTCACATCCACGTGAAAATTCATTATTATAAATACAATAAAAATTAGTGAACGTAGTAACTTACCTCAAAAAGAACATTATCATTTGCACCCACCAAACATATAATTAGCCACTACTCTTCGTTTACACATTTTGGCACCGATTTGTTGACATCATCAATGAAAGAAACAACTCTAGCTGCTACATGCTACCGTTACTTCATATTGTGGCCGCCCAAGATAGAAAAAGAAAACTAATTGATCCTTTTTTCATCTTTTCCTTTTCTGTGTGTAAGAGAGAGAAATGATATAGAGAAAGGAGGCGCGACATAGAAGGAATTTTTTTTTCCTAGTCTAGATGAGAGGAGAGGTATTCGAGTATAGAGGATGGGCGGATAAAATGGAACATCAAATGAGCGTATATATAGGAGGCCGAGGGTAACTGAAGAGCGAGGAATATAAACTGTTTAATTATACAAAATAATTGTTCAATCAATAACGAAATTAAACTTTAATGAATAAAAAATAAGAAGTTAGGAAATTTGGAAAGGTAAAGGTGATTAATAAATAGAGATGGAAATATGGAAAGTTTAAATTGATTAACTAAATAAAATCAAAAATACCAAAAGGTGTAACCGACATATAGTAAAACTAATTTAGTGTGTGTAATTAAATCAAAACTATCATTATTATAATAAGTTATAAACAACTAAATACACTAAAATAATACAAAGTACACATGGATCATATTATTACATCGAAAATCATAACCGACATATTTTGAATCAGGTTATTTATTAAAACGAATCTTTTTTATAAAATACTATACAACATGCTCGTAAATTATAGTATAATCCTCATAAACTACTTATTATACTTGCGAACCAATATTCTACTAAATTATATAATAGATGTATTTTGAATAAACAGTATTATTTGAATCATAGCATCATTATTATAACCCCATTTTTTAAAACTAAAATATACCAAGTTAACTAGAGATATACGAGGATCATTAATAAAATAACAATTGGCCTAATTAAAAACACGTTATTTGTTAGAATGAATTCTCTTTAGTAAATAATAAACGTGTAACCTTCATTATATATATACTCATAAAATACTACTATACTTGCAGACAACAACACGTAACCTATTTAGTATACTTGCAAACTATAATATATACTCGTAATATAGGCTGATAAAATATATAATGTACCCGTAAACTACATAATATACTTGTAAACTAAAAATAAATGTATTTTAAAATTTAGGGGTATTTATTATTCCCCCCTTAATAGAAAGCTTCGTCCTCGAAGCTCGAACTCACACTATTGACCAATTGCTTTAATAATTAACCAATTGATTCTTGGTAATTTTACACTAAGGTTTATAAATATAACTAACCATGATAATTTGGTTATTGCATTCTACCTCCCTTAAAAGAATATTATCTCCTCGTAATTGACTTAGCAAATAACTCATACTTTAATCAAAGAATGACAGACAATTAGATAAGATTTTGAGCTGCAAGAAGTCTCACCAAAGTTCGTAAAAAAAAAGAACTATAATTTGTTCAGATAAAATTCTATAATTACCAAGGAAATATAACTCATTAAGAAGTTCTAATCATCTATCATTCATCTTAAATTCTTCAACACAAGAAGTTCTCTAAATCACAAAATTCATAACAACTCACTTGAGCATAGTAGGCTCTCATCACATTCGTCAATGAACTTTAACTCATATCATAATCATCACTTATGCCCTCATGGCAACCTATATCTCAATCAATACTTCAATATCTCAAGCATAAAAATGTTCAATCCTTAGCACACATAATATCATAACAAACTGCATTAAACACAGAGAAAGCATCACAAAAGAATATATTCCCCCCCAAAGGACGGCTTGTCCAATTTTTAATCCTAAGACTAAATATTTCATTTTTAATCTTTCTTACCCTATTTTCTAGCCGGTTTTGCTCTGATACCACTTTGTAACACCCCGAATTTTCTAACATTTTATTAGGTCAATTTTTTTATAATTCAATATTTATATTGATAAGCAGCGGAAACAAAACCTAATCCGGAGTATTACTGCCACACTCGCAAAAGAACGAGTGTGAAGCCTAAACAATTAACTAAATAACCAATTCATTATTTTTGACAAGAAAAACCAATGTCCATAATAACAATTTCTTAAAAATGCACAAGTCTTAAAGCCTAAAATAAAATTCAATAACAAATAACTAGCCTATGTGGAGTTGCCTTCCCAAACCCCAAGGACTTCATCAGTACCTGTGGCAGAAATCCAAACAAACATAGAAAGAGCCACGATAAAGTCAGAAAAACTGAGTAAGCTACCACTTCACTACGTAAAAATCATTTTCTCTTTAGAAATCATTTTTAACAATATAACCACACAACATACAACACATCTCAACAATATTAACACACAACAACAAAATTATCATAACTGTAAAATACTTCACATTGGATTTCTTTAGTAACCCAAAAATATATTAGTCAGATTATTTTAATTATCTTCCTTGTCCCAACGCGCAGCCAGGACAAAACAACTTTACTTTCTCTTTGGGTACAACACGCAGCTGTAACCCGGACCCCAACACGCAGCCGGGAATCCAACCAAGCCACTAAATCCTTAAGTGTGCACACCCCCCAATAGTTCAAAGGACTAAGGAGTAGATCTAGGGCTAACTGTGTCCTAGTGCGGCCCACAGTATCTCAAACTTATGCGTCCTAATGCGGCCCGCATTTATCATCTCATTCATGTGTCCTAATGCGGCCCACATGCACCATGGTTTTCTCCTCTTAAAAATTTTTATTCGTTATTATTCTTTACCATATAATATCATCAAAATCCACATATTTCACCATAAATAAATTATGATATCATCCTTATTGAATAAATAATTCAATTTTCACAAAATCATTTCGTTAACGATTTCACAACAATATCAGTTGATCTCATAAATAAACTCATAACAATTTTCCATCAATCTCTTTTAGAAAATATATTTAAACAACCACTGATATCCATTAAAACAAAAAACCACTGATATCCATTACAAAACAAATCACTCACAAGAAAATGAAATTATCACTAACACTTAACACTTCAATCTCAAACAATGATCACACACAAATTCACATCCACGTGAAAATTCATTATAAATACAATAAAAATTAGTGAACGTAGTAACTTACCTCAAAAAGAACATTATCATTTGCACCCACCAAACATATAATTAGCCACTACTCTTCGTTTACACATTTTGGCACCGATTTGTTGACATCATCAATGAAAGAAACAACTCTAGCTGTGCTACATGCTACCGTTACTTCATATTGTGGCCACCCAAGATAGAAAAAGAAAACTAATTGATCCCTTTTTTCATCTTTTCATTTTTTCATCTATGTATAGAGAAAGGAGGCGCGACATAGAAGGAATTTTTTTTCTAGTCTAGATGAGAAGAGAGGTATTCGAGTATAGAGGATGGGCGGATAAAATGGAACATCAAATGAGCGTATATATAGGAGGCCGAGGGTAACTGAAGAGCGAGGAATATAAACTGTTTAATTAATACAGAAATAATTATTCAATCAATAAAGAAATTAAACCTTAATGAATAAAAATAGAAGTTAGGAAATTGGAAGAGGTAAAGATGAGTTAATAAATGGAGTTGGAAATATGGAAAGTTTAAAGTGATTAACTAAATAAAATAAAAAATACCAAAAGGTGTAACCGACATATCTAAAACTAACTCATTTAGTGTGTGTAATTAAATCAAAACTATCATTATTATAATAAGTTATAAACAACTAAATACACTAAAATAATACAAAGTACACATGGATCATATTATTACATCAAAATCATAACCGACATATTTGAATCAGGTTATTTATTAAAACGAATCTTTTTTATAAAATACTATAAACATGCTCGTAAATTATAGTATAATCCTCATAAAATACTTATTATACTTGCGAACCAATATTCTACTATATTATATAATAGATGTATTTTGAATAAACAGTATTATTTGAATCATAGCATCATTATTATAACCCCATTTTTTAAAACTAAAATATACCAAGTTAACTAGAGATATACGAGGATCATTAATAAAATAACAATTGGCCTAATTAAAAACACGTTATTTGTTAGAATGAATTCTCTTTAGTAAATAATAAACGTGTAACCTTCATTATATATATACTCATAAAATACTACTATACTTGCAGACAACAACACGTAACCTATTTAGTATACTTGCAAACTATAATATATACTCGTAATATAGGCTGATAAAATATATAATGTACCCGTAAACTACATAATATACTTGTAAACTAAAAATAAATGTATTTTAAATTTAGGGGTATTATCCATAGATTAAACGAAGCGCCTAACGATCTCATAGGTTAACTTTGCAGTGGTATAAACTCTATCCGGGTGCTACAGACGCCAACCACCCACGTGGTTGACATACCACATTACCAATACTAAGTTACAGTCTGCATGACTGGAAACAGCCCTCAACCAAAACTCATATACAACATAAAATTACAATTCCCAAATACCGAGTGTCTACAACTTAATTACCAAATCATAAACCGAAAATTACATCTCGGGTTTAGTAACAACCCATACATTAAACATACTACTCCAAACTCAAAAGTCATGCCCTGATGGACTACCCCCATGGTAGCCATCCCGCCTACGCTCCGTTATCGTCCGGCACAATACCTGTAAAAATTGGGTTGTAAAGGACTCAACAAACTACGCTGAGTATGAATATGTGTAGCCCGAATGTTGCCGGGCTACAAGACTACTTGGTCGAATATTATTAAGTCCGATTTACATGCTATAATAAAGCAGTAAAGCACACCACAACACATCATGATATCATGCACACTTAAAGGTAGCATATCAATATCAACAAGCAACCAAGCACAACTTGCAAGTAGCATAGCAACGTCAAACACGCCACCCAGCACAATAAGCTGTTAATGTAGCAAGCAACAATCAAGTAATTTATAGGACGTGTGCGTAGGTATATTATACCGATGATCCTCACTATGGGATCATTCAAGAGATTACGTATTGATTTCTTGTTCTCATTACACAAGTTTACCTTCCTTCTCTTGCACCGAGTCAGGGGATATAGGTTAGATCCCGAGACTTTATTCTGTAGGTGCTATTCCGCCCTTGTTTCTTAAAGAATCACATTTGTGAATTTTCTTATTTGCTTGGTCTCATTACACATGTTTTCCTTTATTCTCTGGCACCGAGTCAGAGGATATAGATTAGATCCCGAGTCTTTATTATGTAGGTACTAATCATTCCTTGTTTCTTTAAGGATTATTTGTGAATTCTCTTATCACCACAATTTGGAGAACGTCTTCTCAATAGCCACTCCTCCATTCCCGGCGTCGTATGTCGAGAAAGAGGGGTCATCTCTAGACCCCAGGGTGTGCTCACTAATCCTCTAGTCCCGACATCATACGTCAAGAGAGAGGGGTCATCTCTAGACCCCAGGATGCGCTCCACAATAGTCGGTCGAAGGATCTGATACAGATACCAACTCCCGAGCGTCCAAACCTCACGGCCCGAGAATCCTTCTTCCTGGATTATCCATATGATCCATCAGCTGGTACTTACTTATTATATATCTTTTTCTTGTCAGCTCGACACCATTGTGGGTGTCGATAGTAGTCCTCAATAGGGTATTCACTTATCATAAATATCTTGACACCATAGTGGGTGACCTTAGGAGTCCTCTATAGTTAGAGAGGAGTTTTCTCATTGTATAGTTCTTTTATTTTGTTTACGTAGTTCGTCAAGCTTCATCTCAAAGCTCCATAAACGAGAAAGGGACTAAACTACTGTGTGCGCGCAAGTAATTTGCAACAATGATATATAACAAGCATTTAAGCAAGGCACAACAAGCAATCCAATTTTCATGCTTTAGTATTATGGTCATTGTCAAACAAAGCACACAACACACAAGCCGTGTAACACAACAACATACGGACCACACATATCCATACCTTAAAATAGTTGTCACAGATACTTGCACAAGGGTTCCCCGCTGCTTGTGGGACTCACTCCTGTAATGATTGTTTGAACGGGTTAGATCGTTCGATCATGCGTTATTGTTCGTAGTTCATAATGTTTGGCCTAGTCTTAGGTGTTATAGTTGCCAATCTTGGATCTACTTTATCTGTATCCTCTCGTACTCTTTAAGATTATTCCTAATTACCTTTCGATCCTCCATGTCTTATCATTCCTCTAAGTCTACAACCACTTGTTATCTTTCTTGCTTAACCTACGAATCCCTTGGACATTTAAAGTGTCCGGTTTGCTGATCATGTTATAACCCCAACCCTCACATTATTATTTCCCATACTAACTCTAGTGTTACGAGTTGACACTTAAGGCCTAGCCTGCTATGGAGTGACTTCCAATTTTCCTTTACCTAACTTCTAATAATACCAAGGCTTTGGCATTACCACTCGACGCCTCTAATGCCAAGTAGCAATCTTGGTTGTTTTGATTTACTCCTAATTCTTTATATGACCGAATAGACATTCGACTTCCCAGCAATTACTAGTTAACTATTTAGTTCCCTTCAAGCGTTTGAACATACACCATTCTTTAATTAGTTTTTCCCCCACGGTTCGTTCCAGACCTTTGCTAGAGCTTACTACTTCGGTTTTGGTTCCTCACTTACTTTAGGCGCACGTCCATTTTCCTTTTTATTCCCATACAATTTACTATCCTTCTAACCTCTTTACTTCCGCCCTATCCTCTTCTTTCGTCCACATTGGTCTTGTTTCCGTTTATTTGCCAATCTACTTCTAAATCCTAGAATATAACTTACCATATTATAATCATGGGCTCCCATATTAGTAACCTTATCCTAATAATACTTTGGTCTTTGGCATTACTACCTAACACCCCAAAAACTTCCGAAACGATGTTTAAACTCTAGTAAGTCCCTATGTCATCATTTTACCCCAATTCATTTTCTAACTTTACTAGTCGTTTCTTCCTCCTTCAATCCTGGTTAATGTTTTGATCCTCCCTAGGTTGTTTTGACTTACACCATATTTAGATATACTTCCAAGTTTTGTTCCTAGACATTTACTAGTGTTTCTAAGTCCATCATTCACATGACCAGCCCATGATCTACGACACCCTTCCTCACTATATTAGCACATTATTCAGACACATTTGCAAGTCTTTAACGCCTGACTTCACTACTAGTTACGTACATCCACCCAGATCATTCCTATTCAAACTTACTTAAGACACCACCCAGATCATTCCTATTCAAACTTACGCCCCTTTACATTATTAAATATGGTTGAACCCTCAAGATACTAATGTTAATAGTTTACTAATTATTAAGTCTTAACACTAGTTGGTTTCCTAGAGCATTCTTAGATATTAAAAGGTGACAACTCTCACTTCCATTCATAGCCTAGTCTCTGCCCATAATTATACAGATGACACGTTAAGTTTCAATATTCATTTAATCAAGTTTTCAGTACCTCACACTTAGGCATTATTTGGTTTGGAGTAGGCAGTTTCCCATGGTTATTTAGAGACATGATTTCACAATTCTCTTAGCATTATCTACCGTCATAAACACTCAAATTTTCCAGAACCAAAACATATGATCCTCAGCCTGATCTGATAAGATTTCCACAACAGTGCCATATCTTTTCGGCAACCATAACACAAGGCTTATAATTCAGAAATTAGCTCTTAGCACATCAACTTTGCTAATTCAACAAACCAACATATAACCAGAATTTTTTTCTTAGTAGTTACTAGTTTATTACCAATGGACCTTCTCACTTGTATTCGGTAACTCTCCAGCATGTTTTTAGTCTATTAAAACTGGTGTTTAGACTACCGTTTGGTCATTACGTTAACCTCCTAGAATGTAGGCCTTTCCAGCAGATTGTTACCAGATTTATCAAGATAACTTCAAACCAAAATTTACATAAAGTTAAGCGTAGTTTTAGCGTGTAAGTTTAGGATACAACCTTAGTGGTTTTGGGTTGTTTTCTTTTTTTCCTGGGTAGTTCTTGATATTCCTTGGTATATTCTCGCACCTAGACAGAATCAAGTGCCAAGGTCAGTTTGTTCAACATTTCAGATTGAAACAGCAGGTGTTAGTTGACAAGATTTCTCGGTAATTTTTTTTCTTACCTTGGTTAGGTAACCACCTTCTCCTTGAGTTTCCTTTCCATTTTGGTTGGCGATTTGCCTCAAACCCTTGGCTTAACAATCGGCCATGCACAAGGAAAGAGTTATGAGTTCGCTGTTGTATTAGCACTGAAAGGACAGTTACAGTTTACTGGACAACACATGGGTTTGAAAGGGTTTTACCTGAGGGAATACACATGGGTGATTTGAGCAGGTTATTGCTCTAGAACTCGGAAGTTTACTGGAGTACTTGCATGCCACATTCACACACCAGAGACAATGAGAAAAGAGGAAACCAATACTCAGTTTTCGGACATCAAAAACAGACATCAGAGGAGGAGTTAAACAGAAGTAAGGAGGCAACCGATAACAGTTTACCTTGCGCTTAGACTTGAGAAAAAAATGGAGTAAGTTCTTGGGGAAACTTCTGGCACTCTTCAAGGAACCATTCCTTGCGGATTTCATGCGTGAAGAGAAGGAGGAGAATGAGGTTACATAACAAGACTTGAGCATGGAGTTTCGGACAAGACTCAACCGCGGAAAACAGAACCAGAAACAACAGTTTGGATATTACCTTGATCAGGACAGAGGAAGTTTTTCTTCTTCTTCTACTCACGGTTTGAGTGGGCCTCACGAGAGGTACCATGCATGCAAAGGGGAGGCAGAAGATTAGAGGGCTGGAGCACATATTTTCGGGCAGAACCCAAAACTAAGAGGAAAAGAAAGTAAGAGGGAGCAGGACAGAAGCTGTGCAGTGATTTTTACCTCGCTCCCTTGAGTTGGTTTGCTCCAGAATTTCCAGATCTTGAGCCAAAGTTTGACATGCAAGGGAAACTAAGAAGGCGTGAGTTGTGGGAGACTACCGAGCTGGATCCTGGGATTCTTTCTTGAACACAGAGGAGAGTTTGAGTTACAGTGGAGATTTTCGGACAGACGAGCAAAGGAAAAGAAACGGAAGTAGAAAAGGACAATCGGTAGCATTTACCTTGTTGTAAGGACTTGTGTTGTTCCAGATTTGCAGGCCAGTAGTAACTCCAGGCTTCGGACATGCAGGGGAAAAAAAGATTGAAGAAGTTTTGCTAGTTGTCCTTGTGTTTGTTCTAGATTTTCGAGACCGGTCACTCAACAGGCAGGCGCCAGCAGCTGAGAGAGGTTTGAAGGCTTCCTCTCGATTTGTACCAGGCGTGAAGTAGTGGAAGAGTGTAGAAAGTTGAGTGGGTTCCATTAATTGGAGATGCCACTCGCGAGAATAAAGAAAAATACCGGTTGAAAAGCAAGGAAGCAATTGTATGAGGAAAATGGAAAAGCTAGTGTACTGATAATTAAAATCTGTTGTAATGTATGGGCTGAGTAATTAATTAAATGGGAATTAATGAACTTGCAAGATTATCGGCCAAGGTAGACATGAGTGGGTTTTAATTTTATTTGTCTTGACTCAGTGAAAACTTCTAGAATTCTTGGTAAATAAATGGTTGTTAGTGAAATTACAAGATTCTCGGATGTTACAAGGATGGATAATTAAGTGGATAATTGAGTATGGGCTAGTGGAAATTGTGAGATTTTCGGGTGTCCCAAGAGTGGGGCTGATTTTTATTACGCAATTACTTGGCTACATGTCACTGTAGCTAGGTAGCTACATCCAGAGAGGAGGGAGCAGCATGCGAAGCAGCGTGGATGCGTGGACATGTTTTTTTTTTTACTCTGCGCAGCAGTGGTTTTTTTTAAAAAATTTTTCCCTTTTTTAACTTAATCATAAAATCGTTGAATTGTTATAACTTTTAACATATAAGTCCAAAATGAAAAAAAATTATATCATTATTCATCTAAATTCGAGTACTTCAAAATAAGACCAGTCATGGATATGTTTTGACAACTTTCTTAAAAAATTATTTTTACATGTATACCATGATATTTTAATGTGCGGATGTATGCACCTATTTTAATGTGAGAATGTACATGTTTTAATGTGACGATGTATATGTTTAAATGTGAGAATGTACATGTTCCTTAATGAACATCTGTACATGTTTGTATGGTCATATGTACATGTTTGTATGATCATATGTACAAGTTTTCTCCCTTATATGTACATGTTTTAATATAAGGATGTACATATTTAATAATTCGTACAGATTTATGTGACCATCTGTATGTTTTTAATGTAATGATGTACATGTTTTTATGTGTGGATGTACATGTTTTAATGAACATTTGTACAGGTTTGTATGACCAATTGTACAAGTTTTCTTGACCAACTGTACAAGTTTTCTTTTATGTTCTGTACACTATACATGTAAAAATAATTTTTTTAAAAAGTTGTCAAAACATATCCATGACTGGTCTTGTTTTGAAGAGCTTAAATTTAGATGAACAATGATATAATTTTTTTTCATTTTGGACTTATATATTAAAAGTTACAATAATTTAATGTTTTTATAATAAAAAAGAAAAAAAAAACAAAAATGCTGCAACAGAAAAAAAAAGAAGAAGAAGGAGGCATGCGCGCGCTGGGATGTAGCCAGCGATAGCTACACCCAGCTGTAGCCAAGACGTGCCGTTTTTATTATAGCATTTTAATAGAATTTAGTAATGCATACGTAATTAGTTTAGCATTTAAGTCAAGGATATAAATTGGTGAGCACAAGTATTCCTTTTATAAGGCATATGTTTGTATCTAATAACGTAGCTCTATATTACATTCACGTAACATATGTTATTTAGTACACTCGTTATATGTCAACGAGTCCCCAATTTGTTTTAGTACGCATTATAACGCCCCTATTTAACATATTTATAGCGGAAATAAAATACTAAAGACGTACAGACCATCGGGTTCCAAATACCCGGCACCAAACCTCACCAATTACAACTTAAAGATTACAATTGTCACGGCCTGAACCTCGAGAAAACTTAACAAAAATAAAACACATAAACTCTCCACAAAACCTAATCCCATCCCAATCACTCGTTCTCTTCGTGGCCACCTGTAAAATAACTCGTACCTGCAAGATAAAACCAAGCAGCCCACCCCGAGAGGGGTGGGTCAGTTCCCTGGAATGGAACTGGTACGATCCTCCAAAAACAAACTTATAATACAACTCTTAAATAAATAATAGCTTGAATACAATCACTTAAACCACACAGAGGAACAAGGCAATTCACAAATCACCAAATCAAGATAACAGGTTAGGGATAAAGATCAATAATAGCAAGGTAAAGTTAGTCATTCCAAAAACCACACCATGAGTTAGTGAACATCCAATGCTCAAGTTAGAACCAATTCCAGTTAGGAGTAGAAAGACTCAGATAGTCACAAAGGACTAGGAACGAAAAGATAGATCCAAGAACCAATAACTCAAGAGTGGAATAAAACCAATTGGGAGAGATGGCCCCCACCGCCAGATATCAATGTCCATATGGACGAGGGATATACACCCCCTGCTGTCAAATATAAATGTCCTGATGGACGAGGGATATACAGCCCCTGCTGTCTGATATAAATGTCCTTATGGACGAGGGATATACAGCCCCTTGTTGTTACCATTGAAGACGCGCGCACGTCACAACAAAAGACTCAGCTCGTGGATGAAACAATATCCAGAGTCAAAGGAAGAATTACCAAGATTGTCCTTTTCCATAATTCCACTAGATCACTAACTACCCAGAGCAATACCTAAACACTCAGTCCTACAGAGTGCAGAAGCGTAAACCCTAGGCAGTTAGCGTCTAATGAAACAACCAAACAGAAGGAACCCATAACCAAGAAAGTTTCACATTCAAGGCTCAGTTAGTCACAACAAGCTGAGTTAGCCACACAACAATTTCCTTTAGAAATTCCTTTAAACTCGGTTAGCGTTTGTCAAAACATCCCTCAAGTCTTGTTAGCAAAGCATAAGAGTACGAGAAATCGTACCTGGTATGTGAAGAACAATAAATAACTCGAATGAGTGATTCCCCAATAGTAACCTATAATTAAGGTGTTCCAAGTGTCGATTAGTTAAGGGACCTATAAACCAAACAACCTCCTATTCTTACTGATCTGTAGTTCCAGGTTTATCATTATTCTCTCTCAAAGGTTTGGGCTCGTTTTTGTTAATTATATCCTTTGTTAGGCCCATTTCGTTTAATTTGGAATGATTTAGGATTTAGCCCTGAGAGTGGCCCAAACTCTCTTTGAATTGTTTAAGTGGGCTTTTGGAGTTCATAAACTTGGGCTCAGTAGGTTGGCCCAAGACCGTGTTACGTTTATGTTGCGTAATTAAACCCTTAAGTTATTAATGACTATTTAATTACACACCGATTAAAATCCTAAGGTTTAATATATATATATTCTTCTTATTATAACTATCACAAGGAATGTTATTTCCCTCATCTATTTTAATGTATTATTTATTATATATATATATATATATATATCTTTATGTATTAAGATCTATCCATAACATTTTTAAGAAATTTTATTGTATTTAATTATGTTTAATAACTTCTAGGCATAACCACAACCGATATACGGTTTATAAAATAAAGTGTTTTCCTTTATTTATAAATATATACGTATACCTGTATTAGAATTTAATTAAGACATCCCCTATGTAGCTTATTGTATTTAAATTATCTTATTACTTCAACATTTATCTGCATTCCATGTATGTTTCATAAAGTTTCTTTTACTATATCTTAGGATACTAGCTCCTATAATATTTAGTTAATATAAGTGTTGATTCATTAGCTCCCTGTTTTACACTAAGTCACTACTTTATTCCCTTTTTATATATGTGTAAATATATATATTTTCCTTAGTTTTAATCAAGAATATTAACCCCCATATAATATAATAAATAAGATGTAGAATAATTAAATTCCTTGATTTAACATAAGTTTCTATTTTGATTCTTCCATATAAGTATATATACATATATGTAAATAATTTCACCCCTCTTAAAAGCTATTACCCAAAACATTATAAACATACTGTTATAAAAAAATGTTAATTTAGTTTTCCTTATCTTACCCAGCTTAAAAGTTTATTAACAAACCATACTTTAATTTTTGGTTACATTAAAAACCATATATTATAAGTTATTCTTATGAAAAACTCATAAAGACAATTTTTAAACCCACTTACCATTGTCCAAAAATTCCCAAATTTAATATACAGTAACTATAACATTTTATACATATTATAAAATTTTTATTTCATAAAAATATCTTTTTAAATTAACCAAATAATTCTAGAAAACCCGTAACTTGCAAAAATCATAACTTACGTTTAAAAACTCCAAAACCATAATAATTTACATCAAAATAAACTAGATTTAATAAGGAATCTATGGTTAAACTTTCAAGTCAAAATACATTCGGGAAGACCATTAACTAAATTCAACAAGTTAGAGCTAAATTCTGAAATATTATAAAACTTAAAACACTCTTATTAACCACGTTATAATCTCGACCGTCCAATTCTCTAAAGCCCGATCGGACGGTCCCTGAAACTCTAGTTCATCCGCGATCTCCAAACAGCACCCGAGTACTAATTCGACAATTTCTCCTAATCCACAGAACGAAATTGAGTGATTCTTGTTTCTATGGTTTCGAAATTCAATTCCGGTTCCAATGATACCAAATTCGCTAGCTAACATGCAGAATTCAATGGTTTTCGATTTCGGTTTCGAAGTTAGGGTTGACATGGGTTTCCGAATACAAATCTGGCTAATTCACTCAATCTAATGCGTAATTGATGCAATTGGAACATGGTTTTGACCGATAATGTAATATAGATTAGCAAGGACGAAAGAATTTGAAGAAAAACTTACAGGAATTGTTCGAATCGAAAGGATTCGATTTCAGTTTCTGGAAAATTTCCCCCTTTACAACCCGACAAAGTAGCCAACTTTGCAACGCTATAATTTTCAGTACAGATCGAGTTAGAACTAGTTCTTGGGCTTAATCTAAAGAGGAAACTTAACTATACACAATGATAGCAAGAACTCACCCTAACTTGCACTACACAGAAAGAAATCGGAGCTGAAAGTTACCAGTTTATACCTTGCGTTTTCTGGAAAAATCTATGATTTTATGTGGTGACGAATCCGAAACTTTAGACACCTCGCTCTTCCAAACGGTTGGGAATTGGCTTTGGTCATCAACATGAAAGTTGTAGAGAGATTAGAGCTCTTCAAAACGATCTAAAGAACATGAAATTTGGCTGAGAAACGAAGAAGTTATGGCGAGACGAAGTTTACCTGCTTAACTGATTTTTCTGGAAAACTGGTTACGGTTTTGCGGGTAGGCTACTTTGGAACGAATTTCGGTTGATTTAGGATGAACTAGGTTTAGTGTGAGTTATGGTTGTAAAGAGGAAGTGTAGGAGAGAAGACACAAAGAAGACGACACTCAAAAATTCCAAAAGATGAGAAAGTTATGGAGGTCACAAGTTAGGGCAAAATCTGGTATCGGTTATCGGAAAACAAGGGGATAAAATCGGTTAAGTGTTGGGTGCGTATCCCGAGGCGCGTGGGTGAGTCAGCAGACTTGCCACATCAGCATTTTTTTCAAAATTTTGGCTCTAAACTTCATTTTATCATAACTTTGGCTAGGATGATCCGTTTTTGACGTTCTTTTTATCGATCTTCATGGTTTTCCATAACCTATTTATTGGTATAGGCTTCATGAGCTGGTTTGACCAATCTCAAAAAGTCAACCCTAGCAAGGCTTGAGAAGCTTTAGGGTTTCTAGAATTTTATATTGACTTTTATGTTTCAAAACAATGTTCCAACTCTTTTTAAAATCTTTATAATATACTTGGAGTGTTTGGAAATTTTTCCAAGATTTATTGACTTGTAAATCTTGTTATTAAATTCATAATTCTATATAATAATATATGGTAATCCAATATTTAATAGTATCCTTTAGGATTAAATGGGAGAAATCCCATGATTTAATTTTCATAACTCCATATAAGGATATAATGTTTTATTATTCACAATTCCATACTATAATATAATAATTAATGGTATTATTTACGGTTTTAATAAAAGAAATCCCCTAAATTAATTTAGGGGTATTTCAGTATATCCCCCTTAAAAGAAACTTCGCCTCGAAGTTTAAACCTCAACTATGCCAATCCAATCCTCCTTAACTTCTATCCATTCCATTTCAATATTCCACCCGAGATTACTCAGAATCAAATCAAACTGAATAAAAATATAAACTGAATCAAAACATACCAAGATATATTAAAGTCAAGCGTGACATACTACAGTGCCATAATGTAAAACTACGTACACACATACACCTCTCACTCTACTAATAATGTTCTCCCTCCACTAATAATGCAACAAGGCATAATCCGGATGAGATAACAAAGGAGGAGTATGCCAGTATATCCCCCTTAAAAGAGCTAAGGTACGCCCTCGTACCGTTACTAACGTGAATCACAACAAGATAGCAGACTATCATGGAAATAGATGTGGGTACTTTACTCTCATGGAGTCCTCAGTCTCCTAAGTAGCTTCCTCAACCCCATGATGCTCCCAAAGAACTTTCTCTAATTTAACTGATCTGCCTCTCGTTTCTCGGACCTTCGTGTCCAAGATCCGAATAGGAGTCTCCTCATACCTCAGTGTAGGCTCAATCTCCAATCTCTCTGGCTGTAGTACGTGAGAAGGGTCAGGCATATACTTCTTCAACTGAGATACATGAAACACGTCGTGTACCTTCCCTAACTCCGCTGGTAGCTCTAGTCTGTAAGCAACTGGGCCCACTCGCTCCGTAATCCTGTACAGACCGACATACTTAGGGCTTAGTTTCCCCCTCATCCCAAATCTGAATATCCCTCTCATCGGAGACACCCATAAGAAAACCATGTCACCCAACTGAAACTCGAGCTCTCTAGTGCGCTGATCCCCATAGGATTTCTGTCTAGACTGCGCTGCCCTCATGTGCTGCTGAATAACTCTGACGTCATCCTGCAGTGTCTGAACATACTCGGGCCCAATCAGGACCGCCTTGGTAGGGTCACTCCATGATAAGGGGGTCCGGCACGGCCTGCCATACAGAGCCTGGAATGGTGCCATGCCGATAGACGAGTGGTAGGAGTTATTGTAGGAGAACTCAACCAGGTGTAGACGCTCTACCCAACTCCCCTGATAGTCTAGAGCAACTGCTCGTAGCATATCCTCCAGCGTCTGAATCGTCCTCTCAGTCTGCCCATCAGTCTGAGGGTGAAAGACTGTGCTAAGGCGTAGCTGAGTACCAAATGCCTCCTGCACCTGACGCCAAAATATACTGAGGAAACGTGTGTCACGGTCGGAGACAATCGTCTTCGGTACCCCGTGGTACCGGATGTGCTCTGTGGTGAACACCTCAGCCAGCTTGGGCACCTTCCATGTGTCCTTGATAGGTATAAACCTGGTTGTCTTGGTCAACCTATCGACTATCACCCAAATAGAATTCAGTCCGCCTCTAGCTGGAGGAAGACCGACCACAAAGTCCATGCCGATGTCGTCAAACTTCCAGCACGGTACTGGTAATGACTGAATCTGGCCTCCTGGTCGACGATGCTCAAACTTCACCTTCTGACAGGTGAGGCATCGGGAGACGAAGTCTGCTACATCCCTCTTCATCCCGCTCCACCAGAATAACTGCTTCAAATCCTTGTACATCTTGGTGGCTCCAGGGTGTACTGACAATGTAGAGGAATGAGCCTCAGAGAGAATCCTGGTCTGAAGTTCTGTCGCATCCTGAGGAACGCAGAGTCTGCCTCTGACTCGAAGGTGTCCCTCGCTGTCTAGCTCGTACTCATACTTCAGACCATCAGTCATACCGTCTGCTAACTTCTGCCTGACGCCCTGCAGGTATACATCACTATCCTGAGCTGCGTATATCTCCTCAGCTATCGTGGTCGTCTCTGTCAAATCTAGGAGTGAGTACACTCTCCTGCTCAAAGCGTCTGCCACGACATTCCCTTTACCTTCATTGTACTGAAGGTTGATGTTATAATCAGCCAGTAGCTCGACCCATCGTCGCTGTCTCAGGTTCAGCTCCTTCTGGGTCCAGATGTACTTCAGACTCTTATGGTCTGTTATAATCCGGACTGTGGCTTCATACAAGTAATGTCGCCAGATCTTCAAGGCGAAGACTATGGCGAGGAGCTCAAGGTCGTGTGTGGGGTAATTTTCTTCGTGCTTCTTCAGCTGTCGAGAAGCGTACGCTACCACTCTGCCATTCTGCATCAGTACCCCACCAATCCCTCTGCCTGAAGCATCACAATACACCTCGTATCCCTCCTTCCCCTCAGGGATCACTAATACTGGAGCTGTGGTCAAGACGTCCTTCAGCGTCTGAAAGGAGACCTCACAAGCCTCTGTCCATACAAATGGGCTGTCCTTCTTCATCAGGGAGGTCAAGGGCTTGGCTAGCCTGGAGAAGTCCTTCACAAAGCGTCTATAGTAGCCAGCCAACCCAAGGAAACTCCTCACCTCTGTCACGGTGCGAGGTCTATGCCAACTCTTCACTGCCTCAATCTTAGCTGGGTCTACTGAAACTCCCTCAGCTGAGATCACATGTCCAAGAAATGACACCTTGTCTAGCCAGAATTCACACTTGCTGAACTTGGCATATACTTCTTCTCTCTCAGAGTCTCCAAGGCTGTCCTCAAATGCTGCTCATGTTCCTCCCGACTCTTGGAGAATACCAAGATGTCGTCTATGAACACGACTACTGACTTATCCAAATGGGCTTGGAAGACTCTCTGCATTAGATCCATGAATCTCGCGGGTGCATTGGTCAGTCCAAACGGCATCACTGTGAACTTGTAGTGGCCGTATCTGGTCCGGAAGGCTGTCTTCTCTATATCTGACTCAGCTACAGCTATCTGATGATATCCGGAACGCAGATCAATCTTGGAGAACACCTTAGCTCCCCTCAGCTGGTCAAACAAGTCATCGATCCTGGGCAGTGGGTATTTGTTCTTGATCGTGACATTGTTCAGCTCTCTGTAGTCGATGCAGAGTCTTGCTTCCGTCCTTCTTCTTGAAAAAGCACTGGAGCACCCCAAGGTGAGACACTGGGTCTGATGAAACCCTTATCTAATAGCTCCTGCAGCTGCTTCTTTAACTCAACCATCTCTGCATGGCCCATCCGGTAGGAAGCCTTAGCAATCGGTCCCGTGCCAGGTATGAGGTCGATGTTGAATTCAACCTCTCTCAGTGGTGGTAGTCCAGGTAGATCCTCTGGAAAAACGTCGGGGTACTCCGACACTATGGGAACATCGCTCTAGAACTTCGGATCCGTCCTCAGATCCTGGGCATAACAGTAGTAGGCGGTAGCGCCCTGGACACCTCCTTCATCAGGGATAAAGCTACAACCTTCACAGTCGGCTGTTTAGGTTGCATTCGGTATGACACTGTGATCCCTGTAGCTGACTTCAGGAGGAGACGGCTCTGCACAGTGTAGTCTACCTCGGTACCGCTGTAGCGTGTCCATGCCCACAATTATGTCGAACCCCATGCCAGGGAAAACTATGGCATCCAGAAGGAATTCTGCTCCCTTGATGTGTATGCTCAAATTCTTGCACTGCTTACTACACTTGATCAGCTCTCTGGACGGCAGCAAGACTGAGCAGTCATGGATATCCTCTGTGGGCATTGATCTTAGCATGGAACGCTTGTGATATGAAGAGTGGGAGGCACCAGAATCAAACAGGACTGTGGCCTCCACTCCATTAACTAGGAACGTGCCTGAAATTATAGGATAGATTTTAAGATTCTGGGTAAACGTTCCAAGGTAATTACTCAGGGTTATGTTTATACCTGTGATGACCATTCCATTGCTCTTTGCTTGAGCCTGGTTCAACACATTCAACCTGATCCCTGAGTTTCCAACCCCTACAATGAAGCAATAAAATTCTTAGAATTTCCATTCTTATTGAAAGCTTCATGAGCAACTTAAAATTTACAATGCTGAAATGTAAAGTACAAGGCTAGGTCTGTCTAAAGGTTAGGTTTAGACGGCCCGGTTTCATATGGGTCTGGTTAATGATGGGTGTGGGGGCTGTGTTGGGCTTGATTCTCTTCACCCCATGGTAGATGAGTCTAGCTGCCCCACCAAAATCAGTACATCACCCGACTTCAGGAGGATCTTGGTAGCAAGGTCCATCCTCCTTTGATCACCAAATAGGAACTCCGCGTCGTCTCCAAGCGATATGGACACCACTGGAACTCCTCTGTGACGGACTCTGGCGATTCGTCCTTGTCTTGGTGCATCCCTAGCTTACCCTCCTTTCCATAGAAGTTGATGATGCACACGTCGGGGTTAGGTCTGGGACGGGCTCATCCTCCAATTCTTGTGCTGCCTTAACTGCAGCTCTAATGATGGTCTGCAGTTCCTCCGGGATTGGTGGCACCTCCACCTCTTCATAGCTCTTGGTGGTGTGGTCCACTTCTTACCTAGGCACATGATCTTCACCTTCATGGTTGAACCATTCTTGAAGGTAGGGGTGTAAAAATTTCTTCCTTCACACCTAACTCCCTGATCTTGAGGATCAATGCATACTGGACTGCTGGGGTCAGGTACTCTCGTAGTAAGATCATCCCGGGTCTCAAGACCTCACACTTCTCTGGTGGGGTGGTTTGGCTTCAAAAGGGATGTTGGGTGTGGAATATGGCAAAATAGGAAAGCAAATATCGAAAGCAGGTGAACTCGGGTCATCACTTGCTGCCTCGACGCGGTCCACCAGGTTAAGGATCGGTGCCTTGCCCGGCCTCTGGGGGTAGTTCTGTCCTGGCCTCTGTGGATGGCTCTGGGCAGGGCGGCTGGTAGATGGTCCAGCACCTCCTGTGCCACCTCGACCTCCTCCTAGTAGTAGCAGCTGGGGCTCTAGCAGTGGTCCCGGTGGCGGGCTTGTTGTTCCAAGAATCCTGGTTCTTGTGGCATTCGAATCCCCGATGCCCCTTCTTACCACAGTAGTTGCATTCCACTAGATTTCCTTTACAATCCTTGCCCGGGTGGTCCTTCTTGCACCACTTGCAAAGTATCTTCTTACCGGTCTGTTTCCTTTTAGTCTAGTGTTAGTAAAGTAATAGCTCAATGTAACTACAACATAAGTTCTAATATATCTCACCCCTAGGTGGCTGGGAGCGGAGTGGCTCAGCACCAGTATATGAGGGGACCATGGCCTTCTCGTTCCTCCCCTTATAGAACTTTCCCTTCCTATCATAGTTCTGGGAAAAGTTCCCTCCATTTCCTCTTTCTCCATCCCCCTTCCTCTTGCCTAGCACAGAGTCCTGGTAGGCAATGGTGGTCTCGCAGTCATTTGCGTCATCCGCTAGCTCCTGTGGTGACAATATGTGTTAGTGGGGAAAATCTTTGCGTACAAGAAATTCTAAATCATGTTCCATACCTGTAGGGTCATCTCCTGGTGGAACCTATCATAGTCATGATCCTGAAGTCCAAGCCGGTGTGGAATTTATCCACCAGATACCTCGGAGCGTAAGCTCCCTCTCCAACAAGCGAGCAGCTCCACAAATTTATTATAATATTCAGCAACAGAGGAACTCCCTTGCTTCAGCTGCTCGAACTCACTCCTCATCCTCTTCTGTAGGTAGGATGGATAGAACTTGGCTTTAGGGCCACTAAGAAGGCTGGGAAGCCGAAGTCCGCCTGGCAGTCAGCTCAGCTCTGGCGGTCTGCCACCATCGATGTGCGGGTCCCTGGAGAAAGTAGGTCGCTATGTCCACCTGGTGACCTGCTGGAACGTGCAGAGAGGTGAAGGTCTTCTGCATCTTGTCGATGTATCTCTCTAAGGTATTCGGTTCTGGCTGGCCTTCGTAGACTGGGGGACGAAGGTCGTTTACTGCCTTCAGCCAGTTGAACTCCCGGGGACCATTAGGTGGTGGCGGTGGTGGCTGTGGGATCTGAGCCTGCTGCTGAGCTAATGCAGCTGTCACAATCTGCGCTATGACCTCTGGGGTGACAGCGTCGGGTCCATAGCCTCCTGAGGGACCAGCTCCTCTTCCTCCTCTTCGAGACATCTAGCTGGTATGACGGTTTTGTTACTCAGAAGGCGTATTGTTGAGTCTAAATATCTATGTAGTAATATATGAAATATTTATAACGTCCTAAGGACGGTTCGTAGGTACATGAAGTAAGTAGTAAAGTAAGTATGGGGTAAGGGTCACGCGCCTTTCTGGAATTCTCACTTCCCAAATCTACCCCAGTTCCCCAGTTTTAAGTGCACCTATGATCTAAGTATTTCACTCGGCTTGTTTTCTCGGGTTCAGAGCGTAACTACGCTCTGATACCAATTTTTATAACGCCCCTATTTAACATATTTATAGCGGAAATAAAATACTAAGGGCGTACAGACCATCGGGTTCTAAATACCCGACACCAAACCTCACCAATTACAACTTAAAGATTACAATTATCACGGCCTGAACCTCAAGAAAAACAAAAAAAAACAAAATAACACATAAACTCTCCATAAAACCTAATCCCATCCCAATCACTCGTTCTCTTCGTGCCCACCTGTAAAATAACTCGTACCTGCAAGATAAAACCAAGCAGCCCACCCCGAGAGGGTGGGTCAGTTCCCTGGAATGGAACTGGTACGATCCTCCAAAAACAAATAAAACTCTTAAATAAATAATAGCTTGAATACAATCACTTAAACCACACAGAGGAACAAGGCAATTCACAAATCACCAAATCAAGATAACAGGTTAGGGATAAAGATCAATAATAGCAAGGTAAAGTTAGTCATTCCAAAAACCACACCATGAGTTAGTGAACATCCAATGCTCAAGTTAGAACCAATTCCAGTTAGGAGTAGAAAGACTCAGATAGTCACAAAGGACTAGGAACGAAAAGATAGATCCAAGAACAATAACTCAAGAGTGGAATAAAACCAATTGGGAGAGATGGCCCCCACCGCCAGATATCAATGTCCATATGGACGAGGGATATACAACCCCCTACTGTCAAATATAAATGTCCCGATGGACGAGGGATATACAACCCCCTGCTGTCTGATATAAATGTCCTTATGGACGAGGGATATACAGCCCCCTGCTGTTACCATTAAAGACGCGCGCACGTCACAACAAAAGACTCAGCTCATGGATGAAACAATATCCAGAGTCAAAGGAAGAATTACCAAGATTGTCCTTTTCCATAATTCCACTAGATCACTAACTACCCAGAGCAATACCAAAACACTCAGTCCTACAGAGTGCAGAAGCGTAAACCCTAGGCAGTTAACGTCTAATGAAACAACCAAACAGAAGGAACCCATAACCAAGAAAGTTTCACATTCAAGGCTCAGTTAGTCACAACAAACCGAGTTAGCCACACAATAGTTTCGTTTTGAAATTCCTTTAAACTCAGTTAGCGTTTGTCAAAACATCCCTCAAGTCTTGTTAGCAAAGCATAAGAGTACGAGAAATCATACCTGGTATGTGAAGGACAATAAATAACTCGAATGAGTGATTCCCCAATAGTAACCTATAATTAAGGTGTTCCAAGTGTCGATTAGTTAAGGGACCTATAAACCAAACAACCTCCTATTCTAACTGATCTGTAGTTCCAGGTTTAGCATTATTCTCTCTCAAATGTTTGGGCTCGTTTTTGTTAATTAAATCCTTTGTTAGGCCCATTTCGTTTAATTTGGAATGATTTAGGATTTAGCCCTGAGAGTGGCCCAAACTCTCTTTGAATTGTTTAAGTGGGCTTTTGGAGTTCATAAACTTGGGCTCAGTAGGTTGGCCCAAGATCGTGTTACGTTTATGTTGCGTAATTAAACCCTTAAGTTATTAATGACTATTTAATTACACACCGATTAAAATCCTAAGGTTTAATATATATTTCTTCTTATTATAACTATCATAAGGAATGTTATTTCCCTCACCTATTTTAATGTATTTATTTACATATATATATATATCTTTATGTATTAAGATCTATCCATAACATTTTTAAGAAATTTTATTGTATTTAATTATGTTTAATAACTTCTAGGCATAACCACAACCGATATACGGTTTATAAAATAAAGTGTTTTCCTTTATTTATAATATATATATGTATACCTGTATTAGAATTTAATTAAGACATCCCCTATGTAGCTTATTGTATTTAAATTATCTTATTACTTCAACATTTATCTGCATTCCATGTATGTTTCATAAAGTATTTCTTTTACTATATCTTAGGATACTAGCTCCTATAATATTTAGTTAATATAAGTGTTGATTCATTAGCTCCCTGTTTTACACTAAGTCACTACTTTATTCCCTTTTTATATATGTGTAAATATATATTTTCCTTAGTTTTAATCAAGAATATTAACCCCCATATAATATAATAAATAAGATGTAGAATAATTAAATTCCTTGATTTAACATAAGTTTCTATTTTAATTCTTCCATATAAGTATATATACATATATGTAAATAATTTCACCCCTCTTAAAAGCTATTACCCAAAACATTATAAACATACTGTTATAAAAAAATGTTAATTTAGTTTTCCTTATCTTACCCAGCTTAAAAGTTTATTAACAAACCATACTTTAATTTTTGGTTACATTAAAAACCATATATTATAAGTTATTCTTATGAAAAACTCATAAAGACAATTTTTAAACCCACTTACCATTGTCCAAAAATTCCCAAATTTAATATACAGTAACTATAACATTTTATACATATTACAAAATTTTTATTTCATAAAAATATTTTTTTAAATTAACCAAATAATTCTAGAAAACCCATAACTTGCAAAAATCATAACTTACGTTTAAAAACTCCAAACCATAATAATTTACATCAAATAAACTAGATTTAATAAGGAGTCTATGGTAAAATTTCAAGTCAAAATACATTCGGAAAGACCATTAACTAAATTCAACAAGTTAGAGCTAAATTCTAAATATTATAAAACTTAAAACACTCTTATTAACCACGTTATAATCTAGACCGTCCAACTCTCTAAAGCCCGATCGGACGGTCCCTGAAACTCTAGTTCATCCGCGATCTCCAAACAGCACCCGAGTACTAATTCGACAATTTCTCCTAATCCATAGAACGAAATTGAGCGATTCTTGTTTCTATGGTTTCGAAATTCAATTCCGGTTCCAATGATACCAAATTCGCTAGCTAACATGCAGAATTCAATGGTTTTCGATTTCGGTTTCGAAGTTAGGTTTGATATGGGTTTCCGAATACAAATCTGGCTAATTCACTCAATCTAATGCGTAATTGATGCAATTGGAACATGGTTTTGACCGATAATGTAATATAGATTAGCAAGGACGAAAGAATTTGAAGAAAAACTTACAGGAATTGCTCGAATCGAAAGGATTCAATTTCGGTTTCTGGAAAATTTCCCCCTTTACAACCCGACTGAGTAGCCAACTTTGCAACGCTATAATTTTCAGTACAGATCGAGTTAGAACTAGTTCTTGGGCTTAATCTAAAGAGGAAACTTAACTTACACAATGATAGCAAGAACTCACCCTAACTTGCACTACACAGAAAGAAATCGGAATTGAAACTTACCAGTTTATACCTTGCGTTTTCTGGAAAAATCTATGATTTTATGTGGTGACGAATCTGAAACTTTAGACACCTCGCTCTTCCAAACGGTTGGGAATTGGCTTTGGTCATCAACATGAAAGTTGTAGAGGGATTAGATCTATTCAAAACGAGCTAAAGAACATGAAATTTGGCTGAGAAAGGAAGTTATGGCGAGACGAAGTTTACCTGCTCAACTGATTTTTCTGGAAAACTGGTTACGGTTTTGCGGGTAGGCTACTTTGGAATGAATTTCCGGTTGATTTAGGATGAACTAGGTTTAGTGTGAGTTATGGTTGTAAAGAGGAAGTGTAGAAGAAGACAACAAAGAAGACGACACTCAAAAATTCCAAAAGATGAGAAAGTTATGGAGGTCACAAGTTAGGGCAAAATCTGGTATCGGTTACCGGAAAACAAGGGGATAAAATCGGCTAAGTGTTGGGCGCATATCCCGAGGCACGCGGGTGAGTCAGCAGACTTGCCACATCAGCATTTTTTACAAAATTTTGGCTCTAAACTTCATTTTATCATAACTTTGGCTAGGATGATCCGTTTTTGACGTTCTTTTTATCGATCTTCATGGTTTTTCATAACCTATTTATTGGTATAGGCTTCATGAGCTGGTTTGACCAATCTCAAAAATTCAACCCTAGCAAGGCTTGAGAAGCTTTAGGGTTTCTAGAATTTTATATTGACTTTTATGTTTCAAAACAATGTTCCAACTCTTTCTAAAATCTTTATAATATACTTGAAGTGTTTGGAAATTTTTCCAAGATTTATTGACTTGTAAATCTTGTTATTAAATTCATAATTCTATATAATAATATATGGTAATCCAATATTTAATAGTATCCTTTAGGATTAAATGGGAGAAATCCCATGATTTAATTTTCATAACTCCATATAAGGATATAATGATTTATTATTCACAATTCCATACTATAATATAATAATTAATGGTATTATACGGTTTTAATAAAAGAAATCCCCTAAATTAATTTAAATTAATTTAGGGGTATTTCACGCATAATGCGCTACACTTGTGTCGCGTACAAATGTCCCAACGTGGATGAATTTAATTTGCTCAATTGTATTGATTAAAGTCAAACCCCTGAGCACCGATACTTATATTCCATATGACTTGCTATCATATTCACGGACATATGTATGTCCCTTAGTATCATAGGTTAATGGTTATAATATGATCATATAAGTGTGACTCGGTACTTCAATACTCTCTCACATATTCATGATTTTATGTGTTTTAATTATTAGGGGTGTTTCAACCTACCCCCTTAAAGAGACTTCGACCCGAAGTCTTGTCTCGTTAATTAATGTTCGTATTCTTGTCACTCCCAGGGACCAGGTCCCGAATTCGTTCTCACTAACAAAGGGATCATTTCCCACAATTTCCACAGTTCTATTTTACCAGTTGTGCTTATAAGCACCACGCCACCTCCGTGGCTTCACCCAGTACTCAATAATATTCAATGTACCAGTAATATTCATCTACTGTACTTCATAATAATCAAGAGGACAAGTCATTCATTCATAACCACAGTGCATCCAAACCAATTCGAACACAGTTCGCACACATAGCAACCAAAACCACACATCAAACACGTGACAACACAACAATTCGAAACGTGCCTACCCCCCCCCCCCCCTTAAAAATGGATTACGCCCACGTAATCCCTTTTCTATCATCCTTGAACCTCGGTTCAAGATGTTTGCTTCTAATGGGGCATCCTAGTTTCTATGCTATTAGTTCCCTTATGATCCTATCAAATGCTTTGACCATGTTAATGGCTTGGTTTTTGTATCAAAGGCACTAATCGTGGTCCATACCGATCCACAAGCGGATTCGGGTTTATCCTCTCTGGGTCTAAGGTATTGGCCGATATGTCACTTGTTTTCAATTGGAAAATGTGAAATATGGTCCACCAGCTTCTGTTGTGCGACTCTGATTACTTTCAGGTTTAGTTTTCCCTCACTATACCTTTCAAGGTAGTGCATGGCTTAATTGTGTAGGAGTAAAAGTCTCTTGACCGATATAGGGTATTTTATTTGTTACAGTCTTGTGTGGGTTGTAGCTGTCTATCCATTTACTCTGGAGGTCTGAAGTTCATGCTTTTAGTGCGCTTTTTTACGCGTCTGAATGTTGTTTCTGGCTGACCTTTGGCTTTAATTCGTGTATGCTCTGCAGTAACTATTTAGTTCTTAGTGTTTGATTGTTACGGACGTGTCTTTGTTACAACGATTTATCTCACCACTCATAATTATGGGTAGATAGCTAGTCCACTCTCCTAGCATTACTACCTCTTTTTACGTGTTACAAGTTTTTTTATGCTTGTAAAACCACTCAACACAGGGTGTTTAGTTTCCTTATTATCACCATTGTTCTTATTTTTTTGTATCAAAGCAGCTTGCCGACTAGTTCTGAATAGTTACAAGGCCTAGTGTCTTGCATTTGATTTCTGTAGTATATGTTTTCATGTATTATCCGTTTGGTTATTAGTAACATCACACCATTCGAACCATGTATCCATGTATTTTATGTGACTTTCTCATCTAGTATCAACACCGCTTCCTTCGCACTTTTTTTATCCAAACTTACCAGATTCCACACCTATTTGTAGTTTAAGTGTCCACTTGTAGGGGTTTTCTAGAATCATCCCACACTGACGTGATCAGCGTAAGTGTTGGGCTGCCTTTTTACCCCAATTTGTGCGTAGTGTCCCTTGACCTGGCCAGGGTCAAGTTCAACCTTGCACGTCCGATTTAAACAACCAATCAATTAATCAAATTTGAGTTCTTATCCCACTCGTTTCTAGTCGCCTGACAATTAACTTATGGGCTAGTACAAGATCTAAGCCTTTAGATTAATTGTTCAAATTCTCTAATTGTATATACCTCTGGGTGTGTGCATATATATATATATATCTCTCATTCATTGTTTATATACACGTACACTCGTGTGTTTTAAACCTCTTGATTTATAGGTAGATTCCCATATGAGTGTTTCAATAAGTTTAGGGATATCCTAGTACATGCATTTACATCCCCCTGGTGTCGTCAGCTCTTTTCATCCCAATCCTCATACCATATGTATATATACATGTTCATTTGTTTGTACATGTGGTCTCATAAATTCTAGTGTTAGTCAACTGGGTATACAGTGGTATGCTTCCAAATTCTAATATTACGATTATCCTCACACTTACAAATTAAATTGAATTTACAAAATGATTTTTTTTACTCATCTTAGCCAACCAATTAATTCCTCCATTAAGTCCATTAATCTTGTTTAAAATTTCCAAATTTCAATACCCAATTATTCATAAATTTGGTTTCCTCCTGATATTTCCCTCCTCATAAATATTTGACTGATTTTTCTTGTTGGCCCGATTAGGCTCACTTCAATCTGACTCAAAATTTATTCCGTTTTCCATCTTAATCTTTTCTGGGTCTCGTAACCCTTCTATTGCTTTCTCATTATTATTCCTTGTGTTTTTCTCTTACTTGAAATAGTCTAGCTTTTTACCTTCTTGGTCTACCAACATTCATTGTCGGTTGTTATGTTATATCACTAGCTCAAGTCGGGTGTGATTGATTTGCTAAGCATGCCCTTCTTTAATTGAACCTCATTTTCTCCTTGAGTTTTATTGATATCTTGTCATTCTTGATATGTATGTACATTTGCATATATAATTTGATAAATCCTATTTGGAGTACCTCGTGCTTATTCGTTCAAGATTTACTTCTTGGTCAAAGGCCCATTAGTCTTACCTTCCTAAGGTTACCTCGATTTTTAAACACCGACCAACTTCATCTAGGTTATATTTACTAGGTTACCAATCTTATCCGATGTTCCTCTTTGGTCCTTTGATTATAGTAGTTAACTCCTCCTTATGTAGTGTTTGTAAGGATTATATCATGGTAGTGGCATTATACATTGTCATTTGGACATTTACAAGGGAGGTCAAATTCCTGTGGCGATGTTTGGGGTTTCAATAATACCGTGCACTGGTAAATTGATTTTAGAAGGTACGAGATATATATCTTATGTTGGGAATCCTGCTTACAGGTTTGTGTCTGGTAGCATCCCCGCTAACCTTTGGTATGAATTTATGAAGTTAGGTATTTGTTGATTGTTACATAAACATGGGGTTCCAAATTGACTTTCTTCTGTCATGGTGTTATTTACTTAGGGGTTATGATAAAACTTAGACCCTACTATGAAAGGCCTTGTACTGGGCTGTGGTTATATGCACAACGATATAGATTTGAGTCTCACGGCACAGGTCTTATGCACGACTTGAGCATTCAGCTTACTCCTAACGAATATGGCTCTCAGTGTTCCGTGGTATGCATATCTTGTGAGTTTGCCACTCTTGGTACTAAAGTTTCACTTTAAGTTTTCACTGTATTGTTTAGTGAGACTTTGTATCATTTCCTTCATGGTCATAGTGAAGGATTATTGAGCTGAATTCCCACTGCTCTCTGTGGTATTCTAACATTCCTCTTCTAGAACTTGTTTATTTGTGATTAAAAATTAATTTCATATTGTACCCATCTTCTGTTACTTGGCTTCAGTGATTATGTTACCCGTTAGAGTTGTGTTTGTGTGGGAATCACAACGTTCGAGGAATCTGTTTATGATCCTCGTGCCAATGCGTTTTTGATTCCAGGAAATTGCCATAATGATTGAGAAGAACTGTTTAGCAAAAAGTAGTGATGAACAGTAGGTATCAAGCTAGAGGACTTTAGCTTTATGATGAGGTCACAATAGTCATGTAATTGGATAATCATGTACAAATGGTGAGATGGGTCATATATGGTGACCGTGGTTAAATGGGATATATGCCACATGCTGAATTAACGACTAGAAATTCTAAAACTTTTGCCTAGTTCAATGGTGTGCGATTACATTGTAGTAGAGTAGAAGAATAACGAGCAAAATTTGTCCTTCATGGGACAATTGCTGGGTTCTTGAGATATAAGACGATTCGAACAAGAAGAGCGAAGGAGACGTTGGTAAGTATATGTATGTTCCCTGTTCACCGGTGGTAGAAGCAGGAGGTAAACCCAGTAAGGGTCACCGGTTTCATTTGTGTGAGATTGGGAAATGTAGAAGAATAATTGAATATAAAGAAGGAGAAAGGAGGCGGTGACAATGCATACCGTTCGCCAGTTGGGGCGTTGTGTCTTTCAGGTAATGCAGAGTGAAGATAAATGTAAGAAGGAGTAGGGAATTTATTGAATCCCGAAACATTAGATTTTAGTGTATAAAATTGTTTCACGCTTTATCAAGCATTAGAGATTGTACCAATTTTATGGTGTAATTTCGTCTCAAACTATATTCTATTATTTCGTTGTTTTATGAGAGTTTTACTAAAATTAACCTCTCAAGTGTATGAATTGTATAATTTCTCTCCATTCCATCCTTAGCTTAATTAATTGTTTAATTAAGCTTTATTTATTCATGAATTTTTAGGGACATCTCGGTCCTCTTTGCTTGTCAGGTAGGGTCCTATCGACTGCTAAGCATGTCGACCCAAGTTGCCGCTAAAATTGGTCCCTCTATGGTATGATCCCTTTGGCAACGTCTTGAACTTCACGGGTTGGTAGCATTAAATAGATCCGGATAGGGTTTTCCCGAGTGTGAGGAGGCTTTCTACCTCTCCGGGTTCTTTCTATGAATTGAAATGGACCCTAGGGATGTAGAGGTTGGGTGTAGGTGTCTGTTAGGTATCCAGTAATTACTGGGGAAGAACCCTAACTAACGCGCCTCACATACTAACCCTTAACCCCGTTTCCCCGAATTCAGTTTTCCTATACTCGGTACTTCTCTTTCCAGTCATCAGAGCGTAACTACGCTCTGATATCACTTTCTTGTAACACCCCGAATCAACATCCATAGACTAAACGAAGCGCCTAACGATCTCATAGGTTAACTTTGCAGCGGTATAAACTCCATCCGAGTGCTACAGACGCCAACCACCCACGTGGTTGGCATACCACATTACCAATACTAAGTTACGGTCTACATGACTGGAAACAACCCCAACCAAAACTCATATACAACATAAAATTACAATTCCCAAATACCGAGTGTCTACAACTTAATTACCAATCATAAACCGAAAATTACATCTCGGGTTTAGTAACAACCCATACATTAAACATACTACTCCAAACTTATAGTCATGCCCTGATGGACTAACCCCATGGTAGCCATCCCGCCTACGCTCCGTTATCGTCCGACACAATACCTGTAAAAATTGGGTTGTAAAGGACTCAGCAAACTACGCTGAGTATGAAAATGTGTAGCCCGTAAATTGCGGGCTCACGACTACTTGGTCGAATATTATTAATCCGATTTACATGCTATAATAAGCCGTAAAGCACACCACAACACATCATGATCATACACACTTAAAGGTAGCATATCAATATCAACAAGCACCAAGCACAACTTGCAAGTTGCATAGCAACGTCAAACACGCCACCCCGCACAATAAGTTTAATGTAGCAAACAACAATCAAGTAATTTATAGGACGTGCGCGTAGGTATATTATACCGTGATCCTCACTATGGGATCATTCAAGAGATTACGTATTGCTTTCTTGGTTCTCATACACAAGTTTACCTTCCTTCTCTTGCACCGAGTCAGGGGATATATCGTTAGATCTCGAGACTTATTCTGTAGGTGCTATTCGCCCTTGTTTCTTAAAGACAACATTTGTGAATTTTCTTATTTGCCTGGTCTCATTACACATGTTTTCCTTTATTCTCTGGCACCGAGTCAGGGGATATAGATTAGATCCCGAGTCTTTATTATGTAGGTACTAATCATTCCTTGTTTCTTTAAGGATTATTTGTGAATTCTCTTATCACCACAATTTGGAGAACGTCTTCTCCATAGGCACTCCTCCATTCCGGCGTGTATGTCGAGAAAGAGGGGTCATCTCTAGACCCCAGGGTGTGCTCGCTAATCCTCCAGTCCCGGCATCATACGTCGAGAGAGAGGGGTCATCTCTAGACCCCAGGATGCGCTCCACAATAGTCGGTCGAAGGATCTGATGCAGATACCAACTCCCGAGCGTCCAAACCGCGCGGCCCAAGAATCATTCTTCCCGGATTATCCATATGATCCATCGCTGGTACTTACTTATATATCTTTTTCTTGTCAGCTCGACACCATTGTGGGTGTCGATAGTAGTCCTCAATAGGGTTTTCACTTATCATAAATATCTTGACACCATAGTGGGTGTCCTTAGGAGTCCTCTATAGTTAGAGAGGAGTTTTCTCATTGTATAGTTCTTTTGTTTTGTTTACGTAGTTCGTCAAGCTTCATCTCAAAGCTCCATAAACGAGAAAGGGACTAAACTACTGTGTGTGCGCAAGTAATTTGCAACAATGATATATAACAAGCATTTAAGCAAGTCACAACAAGCAATCCAATTTTCATGCTTTAGTCTTATGGTCATTGTCAAACAAAGCACACAACACACAAGCCGTGTAACACGGCAACATACGGACCACACATATCCATACCTTAAAATAGTTGTCACAGATACTTGCACAAGGGTTCCCCGCTGCTCGTGGGACTCACTCCTATAATGATTGTTCGAACGGGTTAGATCGTTCGATCATGCGTTATTGTTTGTAGTTCATAATGTTTGGTTTAGTCTTAGGTGTTATAGTTGCCAATGTTGGACCTACTTTATCCGTATCCTCTCGTACTCTCTAAGATTATTCCTAATTACCTTTCGATCCTCCATGTCTTATCATTCCTCTAAGTCTACAACCACTTGTTATCTTTCTTGTTTAACCTACGAATCCCTTGGACATTTAAAGTGTTGGTTTGCTGATCATGTTATAACCCCAACCCTCACATTATTATTTCCCATACTAACTCTAGTGTTACGAGTTAACACTTAAGGCCTAGCCTGCTCTGGAGTGACTCCCAATTTTCCTTTACCTTACTTCTAATAATACCAAGGCTTTGGCATTACCACTCGACGCCTCTAATGTCAAGTAGCAATCTTGGTTGTTTTGATTTACTCCTAATTCTTTATATGACCGAATAGACATCGACTTCCCAGCAATTACTAGTTAACTATTTAGTTCCCTTCAAGCGTTTGAACATACACCATTCTTTAATTAGTTTTTTTCCCCACGGTTCGTTCCAGACCTTTGCTAGAGCTTACTACTTCGGTTTTGGTTCCTCACTTACTTTAGGCGCACGTCCATTTCCTTTATTCCTACATACAATTTACTATCCTTCTAACCTCTTTACTTCCGCCCTACCTCTTCTTACGTCCACATTGGTCTTGTTTCCGTTTATTTGCCAATCTACTTCTAAATCCTAGAATATAACTTACCATATTATAATCCTGGGCTCCCATATTAGTAACCTTATCCTAAAATACTTTGGTCTTTGGCATTACTACCTAACACCCCTAAAAACTTCCGAAACGATGTTTAAACTCTAGTAAGTCCCTATGTCATCATTTTACCCCAATTCATTTTCTAACTTTACTAGTTGTTTCTTCCTCCTTCAATCCTGGTTAATGTTTTGATCCTCCCTAGGTTGTTTTGATAGACTCATCTTCTCCTAATTCTTCCTGACCAAATTGACATTACATTCTTAGAAATTTCTAGTCAACCCCTAAGATCATTTTAAGTGTTTTGACTTACACCATATTTAGATATACTTCCAAGTTTTGTTCCTAGACATTTACTAGTGTTTCTAAGTCCATCATTCACATGACCAGCCCATGATCTATGACACCCTTCCTCACTATATTAGCACATTATTCAGACACATTTGCAAGTTTTAACGTCTGACTTCACTACTAGTTACGTACATCCACTTCCTTATATCCCCCTTTTTCTTTGAAAGTGTTCTAGGAACCCTTTTTTTTTAATTCCTTACTTAAGACACCACCCATATCATTCCTATTCAAACTTACGCCCCTTTACATTATTAAATATGGTTGAACCCTCAAGATACTAATGCTACCAGTTTACTAATTATTAAGTCTTAACACTAGTTGGTATCCTAGAGCATTCTTAGACATTAAAAGGTGACAACTCTCACTTCCATTCATAGCCTAGTCTCTGCTCATAATTATACAGATGACACGTTAAGTTTCAATATTCATTTAATCAAGTTTTCAGTACCTCACACTTAGGCATTATTTGGTTTTGACTAGGCAGTTTCCCATGGTTATTTAGAGACATGATTTCACAATTCTCTTAGCATTATCTACCCGTCATAAACACTCAAATTTTCCAGAACCAAAACATATGGTCCTCAGCCTGATCTGATAAGATTTCCACAACAGTGCCATATCTTTTCGGCAACCATAACACAAGGCTTATAATTCAGAAATTAGCTCTTAGCACATCAACTTTGCTAATTCAACAAACCAACATAACCAGAATTTTTTTCTTAGTAGTTACTAGTTTATTACCAATGGACCTTCTCACTTGTATTCGGTAACTCTCCAGCATGTTTTTAGTCTATTAAAACTGGTGTTTAGACTACCGTTTGGTCATTACGTTAACCTCCTAGAATATAGGCCTTTCCAGCAGATTGTTACCAGATTTATCAAGATAACTTCAAACCAAAATTTACATAAGGTTAAGCGTAGTTTTAGCGTATAAGTTTAGGATACAACCTTAGTGGTTTTGGGTTGTTTTCTTTTTTTTTCCTGGGTAGTTCTTGATATTCCTTGGTATATTCTCGCACCTAGACAGAATCAAGTGCCAAGGTCAGTTTGTTGAACATTTCAGATTGAAACAGCAGGTGTTAGTTGACAAGATTTCTCGGTAGTTTTTTTTCTTACCTTGGTTAGGAAACCACCTCCTCCTTGAGTTTCCTTTCAGTTTTGGTTGGCGATTTGCCTCAAACCCTTGGCTTAACAATCGGCCATGCACAAGGAAAGAGTTATGAGTTCACTGTTGTATTAGCACTGAAAGGACAGTTACAGTTTACTGGACAACACATGGGTTTGAAAGGGTTTTACCTGAGGGAATACACAAGGGCGATTTGAGCAGGTTGTTGCTCTAGAACTCGGAAGTTTAGGAGTACTTGCATGCCACATTCACACACCAGAGACAATGAGGAAAGAGGAAACCAATACTCAGTTTTCGGACATCAAAACAGATATCAGAGGAGGAGTTAACAGAAGTAAGGAGGCAACCGATAGCAGTTTACCTTGCGCTTAGACTTGAGAAAAAAATGGAGTAAGTTCTTGGGGTAACTTCCGGCACTCTTCAAGGAACCATTCCTTGCGGATTTCATGCGTGAAGAGAAGGAGGAGAATGGGGTTACATAACAAGACTTGAGCATGGAGTTTCGGACAAGACTCAACCGCGGAAAACAGAACCAGAAACAACAGTTTGGAGTATTACCTTGATCAGAACAGAGGAAGTTTTTCTTCTTCTTCTACTCACGGTTTGAGTGGGGCTCACGAGAGGTACCATGCATGCAAAGGGGAGGCAGAAGATTAGAGGGCTGAAGCACATATTTTTGGGCAGAACCCAAAACTAAGAGGAAAAGAAAGTAAGAGGGAGCAGGATAGAAGCTGTGCAGTGATTTTTACTTCGCTCCCTTGAGTTGGTTTGCTCCAGAATTTCCAGATCTTGAGCCAAAGTTCGACATGCAAGGGAAACTAAGAAGGCGTGAGTTGTGGGAGACTACCGAGCTGGATCTTGGGATTCTTTCTTGAACACAGAGGAGAGTTTGAGTTACAGTGGAGATTTTTAGACAGGCGAGCAAGGGAAAAGAAACGGAAGTAGAAAAGGACAATCGGTAGCATTTACCTTGTTGTAAGGACTTGTGTTGTTCCAGATTTGCAGGCCAGTAGTAACTCCAGGCTTCGAACATGCAGGGGGGAAAAAAGATTGAAGAATTTTTGCTAGTTGTCCTTGTGTTTGTTCCAGATTTTCGAGACCGGTCACTCAACAGGCAGGCGCCAGCAGCTGAGAGAGGTTTGAAGGCTTCCTCTCGATTTGTACCAGGCGTGAAGCAGGAAGAGTGTAGAAAGTTGAGTGGGTTCCATTAATTGGAGATGCCACTCGCGAGAAGAAAGAAAAATACCGGTTGAAAAGCAAGAAAGCAATTGTATGGGGAAATTGGAAAAGCTAGTGTATTGATAATTAAAATCTGTTGTAATGTATGGGCTGAGTAATTAATTAAATGGGAATTAATGAACTTGCAAGATTATCGGCCAAGGTAGACATGAGTGGGTTTTAATTTTATTTGTCTTGACTCAGTGGAAACTTGTAGAATTCTCGGTAAATAAATGGTTGTTAGTGAAATTACAAGATTCTCGGATGTTACAAGGATGGATAATTAAGTGGATAATTGAGTATGGGCTAGTGGAAATTGTGAGATTTTCGGGTGTCCCAAGAGTGGGGCTGATTTTTATTATAGCATTTTAATAGAATTTAGTAATGCATATGTAATTAGTTTAACATTTAAGTCAAGGATATAAATTGGTGAGCACAAGTATTCCTTTTATAAGGCATATGTTTGTATCTAATAACGTAGCTCTATATTACATTCACGTAACATATGTTATTTAGTACACTCGTTATATGTCAACGAGTACCCAATTTATTTTAGTACGCATAATGCGCTACACTTGTGTCGCGTACAAATGTCCCAACGTGGATGCATTTATTTTGCTCAATTGTATTGATTAAAGTCAAACCCCTGAGCACCGATACTTATATTACCATATGACTTGCTATCATATTCACGGACATATGTATGTCCCTTAGTATCATAGGTTAATGGTTATAATATGATCATATAAGTGTGACTCGGTACTTTAATACTCCTCATATATTCATGATTTTATGTGTTTTAATTATTAGGGGTGTTTCACCGGACTTTGAAGTTCGGACACAAGTCGAGTTTCAAAATCCTGAAAACCCTTACGCGCGTGTCCGAACGTTGGTCCGAACTTGCAAGTTCGGACGTAAGTCGAGACTTGCAAGTTCGGACAGAAGTCCGGACACGACTTAAACTGCGAAAATACATAGAACTTTCGGGGCCTGTCCGGACGGACATTCGGACAGGTCTCTGTATGCGTTATAAAGCAAAAAATAGAGACCAACAACAAGCCAGAACTTATACAAAACCATAATAATAATAACACGGTGAATACATGAATTGAAACAACACATGTACCATGAAATATAGCGGAAGACTTTCTTGTAAACCAAGGTGATACCGCCACATCCTAACCCTTGGATGCTCAGGCTAACAAACCACAAAACATTCCAAACTGTTAACTTAACATTGTAAATCCAAGTTATGCGGAAGCTCAAACTGAAATCAACATTAAAACATCAATGAAGTAACTAAAACGTTGTGTTCCAGAAATCCATAACTCAACTAATTTCTCAAAACAGTCTCAATTCTCTTAAACTAAGTGGTTGCGTGTTCCCCATTTCCCCAAGTCAGCAATTTGTACCTGCGATCAGAAAACAACAATAAAAGCACGAAGGGATCGCGCAAATCAGCGAAACTGAGTAAATTCCATCTCACTACGTAAAATACATTTTAGAAATTCCTTTGAGATTGAATAAACGAAACATTCGAGCTTGTAATTCAGTAAACCATTTCCACACTTCAATAACCAACAACCATTAAAACCATTTGGGGAGCCTTCAACCGAAATATCCACAGAACAACCAAACAGTCACAAACGGACTGAGATACCAAATACCCTCACAATAAGTCCTTAAGTGTGCACACCCCCTATGAATCATCAGTCCATAGAGTACATCATAGAGCTTAAATGCAGTCATTGTATGCAGTGCAATAATGTACATATCAGTGTAAATAATTCATGCTCACGGTGCAGAGAACCAACATGGTGAATCAGGGAGCACCAAGAACCCCAGAGTAATTACAAACCTGTGAAGAGCTCCCAAAATAAAACCATTACCAAATCCACAGCGGAGTTTCTCAAAACACAATTTGTAACAGAAACGAACCAACAATGAGCACATAATTTACCTGATCGTTCCCTCGATTCAGGAAGACAAACCAATAGATTCACCAATAACGTTCGTCGGCGACACCAACGTCTAAATCAGAACAGTTCACAATTAGGAATCAACAACCCAAATAACATAGACTAACACATAATTGTTAGCAGAAATATGTTACTATCTCTACCTAGGCAGTGTACCTATCGTTTTGCGGAATAGTGAATTGAGTGGGTTGTCGATCTCAGGGACCTCGTTCAATTAACTGACAAATTATTAATCAAACAGAGAAACTAAATTAAACTAAAAAAACGGGAAACGTCACCTTTTCAGGTTTGCTAGTTTAATAAAAAGAAAGACTCAACAAACTAACATAAAATAATAAAACAGTAAAATAAACTAAACAAATAAATAAACAGTAAAACTCTAAATAAAAGGAAGCACCCCGGATTGTTCTGCAAACCTTCACTTTCTAATCTATTAATAAACTCTTCCCTAATTCTGCAATAACTCAGGAACTATAATTAATTCGTCAACGGCTAAGTCTAACGAATCCTAACCAGTTGCTAGAACTAGCAGCAGACTAATGCTCTAATCCGGACACAACTAATCGATAAAGAACAGCTCCTATTTGAGACCGATTAACTTATAGGCGGGATCACGCTTCTAGTCGTTAATCAGGTTTAATTCCTATGTCTTGTTATCTATCTCAGCTCTCGCGTGTTGATTAGAAAACACTACAAATATAGCTTTAATAATTAGCTAGAGAATTAAAGCGCATGAAGAACTGGAATTAAACTACTGCAATAATGAATTAGAGAAAAGATTACAAAATAAATATAAGATCCGGTTTGCTACCCCAATCCGGGGAGCTAAACTAACTACTCAAAACATGACTCTGAAAAATAACATAAACAACAAAGGAATAACACAATGACATATTAGATAAAAGGGAAGAAGAAACTTGTTAAAAGATCCTGCTCCACCCTTGTTTGTCACGTGACTTTGTATTAATCCTCTGTTAGAAAGTGTGGTGTATCAACAATGGTGGAGTTGTGTGTGTGGAAGACAGGAGAGGAGAGGCCGAAGCCTCTCTGTTTTGACGCGGCGCAGGTGAATGTTCCCCCGATCCAACCGTAACTTCTGTTCTAATATAGCAGCAGTCAAATTCTATCTTTTAATGAGCTGACTAATTCCTTAACCGCCTCTCTTTGATAATTGACGTACTCTATTAAGGCCGTGAGTGCATGATATAAATTGCTGCTGTTGGCAATCCGCAATTACTGACGTGAGTCATGTGCACATGACTTAATACTCTCCTGTGTTGATGAATGATCTTCAAGAGATGATGATAATTAATTGCCGATAATACCGCGTGAATTCAGCCAACATGATACGTGAGTGCATGTCATATAAGTGACTGAATATTCTTATAATGAAGCAATCATTCACTAATCAATGTGGAACCATTATGATATGGAATTCCGTGTGGGATTTGATGAAATATCATTCTTGATTAACTCGTGCTCCCCTGATATCAAAGTGCAGCCATATATATATACCATTTGTTGCGTTGTAACCCTTGAGATTATGAATGTAATTCAAGACTTTTTCCTGCATTTAACACATAAAATATATCAGTTCATATCAAGACTTAAACGAAAGAAAAAACATATGATAAGTGAGAAATATGACATGAATTGTTATGAAAATAGGAAGAATTATAGCCCTAAAAATAGATGTATTTCGCACTTATCAAAATCTAACCAAAACTTTACCCGTTGTATCACCTCTTTGCATCAGGGAATTGACTAGACCTCATTAGGAGATAGCGTGAAATCGTGAAAAGCTTGAAGAAGAAGAGCGTGAAATTTTGTGTAGAGTATAAGCGCAGGACGGCGTATTGAGGATGAAGGAGTGAAGCGTGAGATCGTGGTTTTTAAATAAAATAATTTAATGTGAAAGAGAGCTAATATTGTTAAATAAACTATTAATCATTTCTACCAAAATAAAGGAGTTAACTAAATATACATAAAATAACTAGAAGAGGAGTTCAAATAAATAATAACATTGTAAATTGCTTTTAGGAAATAAAAACATTGAGGATCATCGGGAAGATTGTCAAACCTCTAACAACATCCCTTTTTGAAATTAAGAAATAATTCCTAGTTTGAAATTAACTGAGGAAGTGATTCATTGAACAAATAAGAGATAGAGAGTAATTAAATAGAAGATAAGTTAATAAACAGTTGAAGGAAGATTCCAGGATATCATTAATAAAATATTGGGAGAAGAATGAGGGTTTGTTATATAAATCAAAATGCCAATAATAAACTATTAAGGGAAGAATTAGAAAAGTTAATAAATAATATATTAAGTAGTCAAATAGGATTTGAACTCTTGAAATCAATTAACTACAAGGACAAAGTCAAATTGAATTTGGACTCTAAATATTTAAAATTAATAAGTTTGGAAAGGAAGATTCAAGAATAGTATTTTTGGAATTTAAATAACATAACGAAGTTAGAAAGATGATTTAATATTTAAATGGTATAACTTTTGAAATATAGCTAAGGTTAATTTAAAGAAAAACGTCACAGTTAATTGTAAGCATTTTAAGGAGAAGGATTAATCCAGAAAAGGATGTCGTTTAATTCCCTAGGCCACCCTAATACTAATCTCAGATATATTATTCATTCTATATACTATATCATTCTTAACCTTGAAATTCCCGGGTATTTCATCTCATCCCTCTTAAAAGAAAGCTTTGCCCTCGAAGCTAAGACTCACCCATAAGGCGAGAAACTGCCAAACTAGGTACTGACTTGAGTGGTTACCTGATCGAAGAGCTGCGGGTACTTCTTCCTCATCTCCTCTTCTACTTCCCACGTAGCCTCTTCTATTCCATGATTGGACCACAGATCCTTGACCATTCGGGTAGACTTCGATCGGGTCTCCCTAGTCTTGGTGTCCAGAACTCTGATTGGATACTCCTCGTAAGATAGATTCTATTCCAGCTCCAGAACCTCCAGCTGCAGCACATGCGAAGGGTCGGGAATGTACCGCTTCAACTGGGACACGTGGAACACGTTGTGAACTTTCTCTAGTTCACAAGGGAGTTCCAAACGATAGGCGGCCTTCCCAACCCTCTCCAAAATCTCATAGGGTCCCACGAACTTGGGACTGAGTTTTCCCTTCTTCCTGAATCTGGTTACCCCTCTTACAGAAGATACCTTCAGAAAAACTCTATCTCCCACCTCAAACTCTATCGGCCTACGCTTGAGATCGGCATAGGACTTCTGCCTGTCCTGAGCTGCGTTCATCCGACCCTGAATTACCCGGACCTGCTCCATGGTCTCCTCTATCAGGTGTGGTCCCAACACCACTGTCTCGCTGATGTCGCTCCAACATAAAGGGGTTCTGCACTTCCTTCCATATAAGGCCTCGTAGGGAGCCATCTTGATACTGGCATGGTAACTGTTGTTGTATGAAAATTCCACCAAATACAGCATATCAGCCAATGAACTTTAGTAGTCCATCACACATGATCGAAGCATGTCCTCCAAGGTCTGGATGGTTCTCTCAGTCTAACCATTAGTAGCAGGTGGAAAGCGGTGCTCAAATTCAGCTTAGTGCCCATCGCCTTTTGGAACTGCTGCCAGAAGTGAGCTAGAAATCTCGAGTCTCGGTCTGAAATGATAGTCTCAGGCACCCCATGATATCTTACCACGTTCTTGATGTAGGCGTCCACCAGCTAACTCATAGACCACGTCTTCTTCATGGGTATGAACCGTGCGGACTTAGTAAGTCGGTCCCAATCACCCAAATCTGATCGACTCCTCCTCTCGCCGGTGGTAAACCCATCACGAAATCCATGGAAATGGAGTCCCACTTCCACTTCTGGACATCCAGCGGCTGAAGCAAACCTCCCATCCTCTTGTGCTCGAATTTGACCTTCTGGCAGGTAAGACACTTCGACACGAATTCTGCCACTTTTCTCTTCATCTTAGGCCACCAAAACATCTTCTTCAGGTCCTTGTACAACTTGTCACCCCCGGGATGAACTGAATATGGAGTGTTGTGAGCCTCTTTCATCAGTCCCTCCTTCACTTCTGCGCACTCCTGAGGCACACACCATCGGCCTCTGAATCGCAAGCTACCATCACTGTGGATCTCGAACCCCTCATCTTTCCCTTCCTTCATCTTCTCCTTGATACGCTCTAGCTTCACGTCACCAAGCTGCCCTTTGAGTATCTCCCCATAGATGTCGGAAGAGACACTCATCTGGAACAGCTTTACCTCTTGCTCTACTCCTCCAAATTCCATCACCTCCAAATTTAGCCTCTGGAACTCACGAACTAGCTCATCAGGGAGGACCCACATTGAGTTTACTGAGTGGCTCCTCTTTCTGCTTAGAGCGTCTGCTACCAGATTGGACTTTCCCTCGTGGTACAGGATCTCTAGGTCATAGTCTTTGATCAGCTCCAATCACCTCCTCTGTCTCATATTGAGCTCCTTTTGCGTGAAGAGTACTTGAGGCTTTTGTGGTCGGTGTAGATCTTGCAAGAAACGCCGTACAAGTAGTGCCTACAAATCTTAAGGGCGAACACCACTGCTGCCAGTTCTAGATCGTGCGTCGGATATCGCGTCTCATACTTCTTCAGCTGCCTCGACTAGTAAGCAATCACCTTCCCCTTCTACATCAGTACACATCCCAGGCCATACTTGGAAGCGTCACTGAATACCTCAAAGCCCTCAGTCCCTGAAGGTAGGGTTAACACTGGGGTCGTGGTTAACCTTTCCTTCAGTTCCTGGAATGCTGCTTCACACTCGTCGCTCCACTGGAATTTGACCACCTTCTTCATGAGATTCCTGAGGGGTCTGGCGATCTTCGAGAAATCCTTCACAAATCTTCTGTAGTATCTTGCCAAGCCCAGGAAACTACGAACCTCTATCAGGTTACTAGGTCTCGGCCACTCCTTCACCGCTTGGATTTGGCTGGGTCTACTGAGATTCCTTCCTTGGTGACTATGTGACCAAGAAACGCCACCCGATCCAACCAAAAGTCACACTTGGACAATTTTGCATACAACAGTTGCCCTCTCAGAATCTGCAGAACTAATCTCAAGTGCTCCTCGTGCTCTTCCTCATCCTTGGAGTAGATGAGGATATCGTCTATGAATACCACCACACAAACCGGTCTAGATAGGGACTGAAGATCCGGTTCATGAGGTCCATGAAAACTGCTGGTGCGTTCGTCAGTCCGAAAGGCATTACCAGGAATTCAAAATGCCCGTATCGGGTCCGGAAAGCAGTCTTCGGGATGTCCTTCTATGCAACTCGAAGTTGATGGTATCCCGATCTCAAATCTATTTTGGAGAAGACTCCTGCACCCTGGAGTTGGTCAAAGAGGTCGTCAATTCTGGGTAACGGGTACCGGTTCTTCACCGTGATCTGGTTCAACTCCCGGTAATCTATGCACAGCCTCATGCTCCCGTCCTTCTTCTTTACAAACAAAACAGGAGCTCCCCACGGTGATACACTCGGTCGGATATACCCTTTCTCCAAGAGGTCCTCCAATTGAACCTTCAATTCTTTCAGCTCTGACGGCGCCATACGGTATGGGGCTTTGGAGATAGGCGCTGCCCTTGGCACTAGATCGACGCTGAATTCTATCTCCCTGTCTGGCGGCATACCTGGGATCTCCTCCGAAAATTCATTCACCACCCGGATCTCTTCTAGTTTGCTTGGCTCCCGGCTCAGGTCCTGGACGTGGCAAAGGTACGCTTGTTGTCCCTTCCTCACCTGGGAGAGGATCGACATAGCTGAGACGATCTTCACCCCGGGCTTCTTCTCCACGCTCCGGTGGGACACTCTTTGCCCTGACGGTCCCCTCAGGATAATCTTCTGCTCTCCACAGTCAATTTTCCCTTTATATTTACTTAGCCAGTCCATCCCAAGATGATGTCGAAGTCGGGGAGGATAAATTGGATAAGGTCAATTACAAATGTTTCTCCCCTTATATCCACCCCCACATCTTTCAATACATTATTACAAGAGATAACCCGCCCTAAGGGTATATATACTGCTATGGTTGAAGTTTTACTAGCTACTAGCCCCAATTTCTTAACAAAATTATTAGAAATAAAGGAATACGAAGCTCCAGTGTCAAACAAAATACGAGCAGGGGTACCACAAACAAAAAAGGTACATGCTAGCACGTCAGCTTCAGCCTCGGCCTCAGCTCGACTCATGACATTAATCTTCCCAGGAGTCCTGTGGTTGTCTCGGTTCTCTCCATTTCCACCTCCGCCATTACCACGGTGGGGAGCGTCTCTGCGCTAGTTCTGACCCTGGTACTGCTCTTGCCTCTAGACTGGGAGTCTGCCTGCCTGTAGGTCCGATCTCCTCCGCCTCCTCTCCTCTGATTATCCCCGGGAGGGTTCTTGAAGCACTCAAACACCCTGTGGCCCTTCCTGCCACACCGGAAGCACGTGACCAAATTCCCCTCACAGTCTTTTCCTGGGTGGTCCTTACGACACCTATTACAATGGAAGTGCCTCTTGGCCCATGCTCCGTCTTCTGGGCCTGATTCTGGGGTCGGTCACCCCACCTCTGGGCCTGTCTTTGGTTCCCCTCGAACCTTCGCCTCTCATCAGGATGAGGCCTCCATCTCTTCTCCTGGTTCAGCCTCTGAGGTCTATCATCACGTCCCCGAGAGTCCTCCCCATCCTCTGCCTTCCGCTTCTGGCCCGCTTGAACCTCCCTTCTCTTTTGTTGTACTCTGTAGAGATTGGCAGCCTTCCCATACGCGTCTTGAAGAGTCGGGATAGTCAAGACGCTCAGGGCCTCCTGGAGACTCCAGTTGAGCCCCCCACAAACCGTTTCACCTTCGAGGCTTCGTCGGGAACCATGGTAGGTGCGAATCTCGCCAGCTCCAGGAATTTTGAGTGATAGTCTTTCACACTCTTGGATAGTTACTTCAACTCGGAGAACTCCAGATACTTCTGCATGCGCACATGCTCGGGGTAGAAACGCCTCCTCATAGCTTGCTTCAGCGCCTCCCATCCAAAGTTAGGCTCAGCGCGCAGCACATCTCGGTTGGCCGTCCTCCAGATATCGGCCTCCCCTTTGAAGTAGTACACTGCTCCATTGACTTTCTTGTCCTCTGGGCAGTTGACCGCGTCAAAAATCTTGTCGAACCTGGATCCAGTCTTCAAGTAGAACCGGGTCCTCCTCTTCAGCAAAAGCGGTCGGCTTCAGGTGCGCAATCCTCTTTGTGTAGTCCTCAGGTACGTTGTCCCGCTGGGCCTGGCGTTGGACAATCTGCCCCAAGTTCAGCGTGAGCTCCTGAAGCTGCCTCATGGGATCGTTAGCTGCCATATTGGTCCTCCTGCTCCTACTCCGAGTGTTGTACGCGAAGTTGAGTCGGTCTGCCAGTCCTACGAGCTTGAGTTCAGGTGGTCTCCTGATTACGACGTAGCGGAATAAAAAATCTCCATTTCTATAACCACCTTCGAGCTCATACCACAAGTTTTACCAATCTATACCATATACATTATCAAGTATACGGTTCAAACTATCATATACATATGCAGTAATATCCAAATAAACATTTCGTGTACTCAGTATACACACATTTACACAGATATATATGACTTATAAAGGAATTTCCATTGGTTAGTATAACCTTCCAAATATCACACAGACCAACCAAAGTAGCTCTACAATTTCAACACACCATACAATACATTATAGATTTCCCAATCGGCTTATCCCCACATTTTTAATCCAGTTAAATCACATTTTTATCTTATTTAGAAAACCTGGCACTGATACCACCTTGTAACACCATGGATTTTACCTCAAAATATAGCTTATGAAAATACAAATCTAACGGCGCAAACGAAATTAAAAACGGACTTCAAACGAGTCCTAGAAGTGAAAAATAACGTTGGTCCGAACTTGTGTCCGGACATGGGAAGTTCGGACACAAGCTGAGAAAATTGAACTGGGATATACCATTTGTCCGAACTTGTGTCCGGACATTGATGTTCGGACACAAGTCGAGAGTTGAGAAAACCAAAATCGACGACGTCCGAACTTGTGTCCGGACTTTGAAGTTCGGACACAAGTCGAGTTTCAAAATCCCGAAAACCCTTACGCGCGTGTCCAAACGTTGGTCCGAACTTGCAAGTTCGGACGTAAGTCGAGACTTGCAACTCGAACCCGTCCTCGCATGCTGTCCGAACTTTGATGTTCGGACAGAAGTCCGGACACGCTTAAACTGCGAAAATACATAGAACTTTTGGGGCCTGTCCGAACATGGATGTCCGGACGGACGTTCGGACAAGTCCCTGTATGCGTTATAAAGCAAAAAATAGAGACCAACAGCAAGCCAGAACTTATACAAAACCATAATAAGAATAACACGGTGAATACATGAATTAAAACAACACTTGTACCATGAAATATAGCGGAAGACTTTCTTGTAAACCAAGGTGCTACCGCCACATCCTAACCCTTGGATGCTCAGGCTAACAAACCACAAAACATTCCAAACTGTTAACTTAACAATGTAAATCCAAGTTATACGGAAGCTCAAACTGAAATCAACATTAAAACATCAATGAAGTGACTAAAACGTTGTGTTCCAGAAATCCATAACTCAACTAATTTCTCAAAACAATCTCAAGTCTCCTAAACTAAGTGGTAGCGCGTTCCCCATTTCCCCAAGTCAGCAATTTGTACCTGCGATCAGAAAACAACAATAAAAGCACGAAGGGATCTCGCAAATCAGTGAAACTGAGTAAATTCCATCTCACTACGTAAAATACTTTTTTAAAATTCCTTTGAGATTGAATAAACGAAGCATTCGAGCTTGTAATTCAATAAACCATTTCCACACTTCAATAACCAACAACAATTAAAACCATTTGGGGAGCCTTCAACTGGAATATCCACAGAACAACCAAACAGTCACAAACGGACTGAGATACCAAATACCCTCACCCTAAGTCCTTAAGTGTGCACACCCCCTATGAATCATCAGTCCATAGAGTAGATCATAGAGCTTAACTGCAGTCATTGTATGCAGCGCAATAATGTATATATCAGTGTAAATAATTCATGCTCACGGTGCAGAGAACCAACATGGTGAATCAGGGAGCACCAAGAACCCCAGAGTAAATCACAAACCAGTGAAGAGCTCCTAAAATAAAACCATTACCAAATCCACAGCGGAGTTTCTCAAACACAATTTGTAACAGAAACGATCCACAACCAAACCAACACTGAGCATAGAATTTACCTGATTGTTCCCTCGATTCAGGAAGACAAACCAATAGATTCACCAATAACGTTCGTCGGCGACACCAACATCTAAATCAGAACAGTTCATAATTAGGAATCAACAACCCAAATAACATAGACTAACACATAATCTAACCAAAACTTTACCCGTTGTATCACCACTTGGCACCAGGGAATTGACTAGACCTCGTTAGGAGATAGCGTGAAATCGTGAAGAGCTTGAAGAAGAAGAGCATGAAATTTTGTGTAGAGTATAAGCGCAGGACGACGTATTGAGGATGAAGGAGTGAAGCGTGAGATCGTGGTGTTTAAATAAAATAATTTAAGGTGAAAGAGAGCTAATATTGTTAAATAAACTATTAATCATTTCTACCAAAATAAAGAAGTTAACTAAATATACATAATAAATAACTAGAAGACTTGGGCAAGATAATAAGAAAGTTCGTCAACTTGACGAGACTTTATATTAGCAGGAAAGCTAGAAGGGCCAACCGAAACGCTTGTGCTTTTGTGGATGTTGCTCATGTTCATGATGCAAGAAGACTGATCGAAGGTATTCGGGGATGGAACATCAATGGGAGCCAACTATGGGCTAGGATGGAGTTTCAGGGTAACAAAGAGGATAGAGCAACAAGACAAAAGGATAATACACATCACCATCAAAGCAAAGGAGCGGAGCCTATCAAGCGCCCCAATAAGGTAGAGCAAGGGACCGGGAAGCACGCCCATGCTACAACTAGATTATCCCTTATGGTCAAATCGGACAAAGTGATGAAAACCGGTTTGAAAAGGTGTGCAGTTATCACTTTACCAGAAGAGAAGTCCCCAACAGAAGCCATGGTCTTGTTGCATGAGCGATGGCCAAACATGGGAGGACTGCTTGCCCTCTCACGGAGGAAGTTCCTTATGGTTTTCAATACAACTAAGGAGGTAGAAACCATGCTTGACCAAGCAGAAAAAAAGGGTAAGGAACAAGAAGGGATAACAATTCGACGTTGGAACACATTGGATCAGGTAGAAACGAGGCGCACTTGGGTAGTCATTCGCGGGATTCCATTACACGCGTGGAACAAGAGAAATGTTCGTAAGATAGCCCAAACTGTAGGTGAGGTCATCAAAGTTGAGGAAGAAGAAAGTCAATTTGTGGAGAATGCTGAGATCCGTGTTCAAATCGAAACCTCAACACTCCAATTAATCAATCGGAAAATTACCGTTAAAGTTGACAACCAGAACTTCCCTGTGAGTATTGTCGAAGCCAATGATCAACTGTTTCAGTCCAAAAGTTTGGACCGGTCAGAGAGTATCATCCAAATGGTAGAAGATGGCAAAATTCAAAATACTTGGGATGGTGAGGGCCACGTGAGCGGACGGGAGCACTCCCAGAAAATAGCCGCGATTCCAGAAGGAGAATCGGCGACCACATCCCAATGTGACTCTTCTGGTTACGAGACAGGGAAAATAAAGTCTAGAGAGGCTATTCGGGAACAAGGGGGATCGATATCCCAGGTGCAACAACTGAATGATGTCAAAAATATTGAATAAGGAGGGAGAGAATTATTGGGTGCGTGACCCGAGGGCGAACAGATGGAAGAGTCTCAACAAGAGACGCATGATGCTAATCAGGATATGTCGGTTGAATGTGTTAACTATGCTGAGGTGGACATGGGGGATAAGATCAATCCCACGCGGTCAGATTTGTGCCCCAACAAAATAGTTAGTGCGGAGCAGTTGGTGAGAGAAACAGAAGGTGACAAATCTAATAATGAAGATGACTTTACCTCTGTACCGGTGCGGCATACGCAGGAAGAGAAAGAAGAGGAGTTTGTCATTATACCTGACACATTTTTTCCAAAATTCTCCCATGCAGCCGCTAATTAGTCTAAGGTCTGGGAAAAGCCCTGCAAAAAAGGAAAATATTACAGATAATGTGGGGAGTCACGAGGTGACTTTTCGACAGGCGCAGGAGAGTATTGAGTATGAAGCCGGCGCACAGATACCAAACATACGAGGAGAAAGGGGGAGCACCGCGGAAAAAGAACAATCAGATGGGGACACGAGTCCCAAAGCAGTTCAGGGCCCATTGGTAGTGGGATTGTCGCAGGAGGCGTCAGAAGACTATGGTGACTTAATTGCCACCGGGTTAAATGAAGAATCAGGGAATAACCCAGAGATTCGTCAGTCACTAAGCAAATCAATACTGGGGTATAATACACAAGTAACGGATAATATATCTGAGACGATCCCAGCAAGAGAAGAAGATACAAGTCGAGTCGTAGAACTCGACCACAACTCCCCACCTTCGTCGATATCAAAGGAAAGACAAAGACCACCAGCAAGGAATGAGCAGGGTAAAATCATAAACGTAGAATCAGAAGCTGAGGAGTGCATCGAGTTACTTCTACAATTGGGGTGTCAAGTTCCAAATCCAAGCCTCACCAAAATGAATATCATGGAGCAAATCAAATCTCAGATGAGCAATTGAGGAGCACATAGTTTTGGGAATGCATCATAATTCTCCCATGCTTTTGGGGGATAAGGAAATTTAGTCACTTATGATGGAGGAAACAAATAAAAGAAAAGTCGTTGGGTGGAGGGCTCAGATGTCACAGCAAGGATGGCGTGGAAGGTTTCTTGCTCTAAGAGGTGGGGGGTTTTTGTTTGGTTAGTTCGGTAAAAGGGCTGGTCTAACCTATATGCATGTAGGTTGATGCAGGAGGGTCTTAAGTGTTATGTTTAGAATCTGGATACTGGATTGGTATCTTTGAAAGCCAATCAATGTAATTGTGGGGTAGCTTTGAAAGCCAATCGATGTAATTATGGGGGTGGGGCTGGGTACTCTTTTTCTCCTTAGGTTTTCCCACTGGGTTTTGCCTAAGGAGGTTTTAATGAGGCCCGTTTTTAGCTCACTCGACTGACTTTGTCAGGTTATGTTTTATATTTAATATAAGGCTAATGCCCAAATTATCAAAAAAAAAATAACTAGAAGAGGAGTTCAAATAAATAATAACATTGTAAATTACTTTTAGGAAATAAAAATGTCGAGGATCTTCAGGAAGATTGTCAAACCTCTAACAACATCCCTTTTTGAAATTAAGAAATAATTCCTAGTTTGAAATTAACTGAGGAAGTGAGTCATTGAACAAATAAGAAATATAGAGTAATTAAATAGAAGGTAAGTTAATAAACAGTATCTAGTTGATGTGATAATAAGATTAAATCAGAAGGAAATTCGATATAACAACTTCGGAATACTAACCGTTGATGGAAGATTCCAGGATATCATTAATAAAATATTGGGAGAAGAATGAGGGTTTGTTAAATAAATCAAAATGCCAATAATATAACTATTACGGGAAGAATTAGAAAAGTTAATAAATAATATATTAAGTAGTCAAATAGGATTTGAACTCTTGAAATCAATTAACTACAAGGAGAAAGTCAAATTGAATTTGGACTCTAAATATTTAAATTTAATAAGTTTGGAAAAGAAGATTCTAGAATGATATTTTTGGAATTTAAATAACATAATGAAGTTAGAAAGATGATTTAATATTTAAATGGTATAACATTTGAAATATAACTAAGGTTAATTTAAAGCAAAACGTCACAGTTAATTGTAAGCATTTTAAGGAGAAGGATTAATCCGGAAAAGGATGTCGTTTAATTCCCTGAGCCACCCCAATACTAACCTCGGATATATTATTCATTCTATAACTATATCATTCTTAACCTTGAAATTCCCGGGTATTTCAATCATATAAGGTTTAAAATACATCATACAACAATAATAATACACTACAAAACAATAATGATTTTTTATGGGTTCTGAAATTTGTAATCTAATTCACCACTTATTAGTTAATGAGTGATAATATCAATTTTAATGAATCATAATATCAAAATTAATGAATTATATTATCATTTTAGTGTATCATTATACACATGTAAAAATATTTTTTTTTCAAAGTTATCAAAATATATCCATGTCTGGTCTTGTTTTAAAGAGCTTGAATTTAGATGAACAGTTATATAATTTTTTTTTCATTTTAGACTTATATATTAAAAGTTACAACCATTTAAAGTTAATACAATAAAAAGGTAGTCCAGTCAGCAAAACAATCCAATCAGCAGCTGTCTGGACTCCAAATCAGTGTCCCACTCCTAACTCACATACGAACTCGCTGCACAATGCCACAATCGAATATCCATGAATGTTTGTCTCACAAGTAGATCTTTACTAATTTTCTTGTCCAACATTACAATTTTAGTGCTTTTATAGAGATAGAATGACCTGTACTTAAGTATCTAATTTGGATTTATCAAATATGACAATAGGTTAGGCTAACTCTAACCAAAATCCAATCGCCGCCAATGACTAATGCATCATCTAAAATTTTAGGGTTGACCATTTCTCAACCCAAACTAGATTGAAAATTAAATAGGTTGACTCTAACCTAACTTGTTTATAATAAGTCTTGTTTGATTTAGATGTTGATTTTATTAAGTTGTTTCAAACACGACTCGAGCCTACATGTCGAAGACCTCCACTGGTGCGCAATAATGGTTAAGCCTTCTTGGTTCAATTGTTCAAAAAAGAAAAGCAATAATCACAGTAATATACTATTTAGAAAAATAAAACTAAAAATAAGTATTAATTTATAGACCAAAATAGTAAAAAAAAAGAAACATTTACTTATTTGACTTCTTAAGGTTTTATAAAATTGTTGATTGTTTTCTATTTTTGGAAACAAAATAGCAAACAAACCAGTAGAGTTGTTGTTTCTTCGCATTATGATAACAACAAAATGTACAACGTAGTTAAGTTTTCCCAAGAATTAAATAAGGTTGAAATTACATGTCCAAAAAATTAAATGGTCAACAATCTTGACACTAGCACACTATCCCGAGTTAGGTTTCTTTTATTTTTTTAATGAAATAACTAAATGAGGGTTAGTGGGTTTTCATGTCAAATAAACATTTAGCCTTGTTTATATTGAAATTAAGGTTGGTGAGTTCTTTATCCCCCTAAAGTTCTGCTCAAGATGACTTCTAACCAATATTAACTATAAAATTTGTACACCAGTGGAACCAAATGTTTAACTATAGTCCGATGAGCTTTTATTTTTGTGATTATTTGATGCTTTTAGCTCGAGCTTTGGTGGCTTTGATCCATGAAACTCTTTGAAGTTCTTTCATGGTTTTGATGATTGCAACTATTATGTATTGTTTTAAATTGCATTGTGTGAGTATTTATTTTGGCCTACCAAAGTCAGGTAGGTCACAATTGTATTTTGTGAGTATTTTTAATTGTATTTTGTTGCATTGGGCACAACTAGCAAGATCAACAAATAGTTTCACCAGGCGATTCTAGTTTGACAACGGCTGCTGCGCTAGTTTGTCCATTTTCATTTTCGACAAATGTGTCAAAAACGCAGGAGACAAAAGATAAACCTGCACATATATGTTTGCTATTTTCTCAGAACAGACTGTTGAATACCCTTGTTTGTTTCGAAAAATGGTTACTACACTACAAGCTACTGACAACAACTAGCCAAGTCAGATAGCCTAAGAACTGTGCCAACAAATCAAAAATTGTTTTGACATGCACTTTGGCTCGGAAGCTAACACATGCGTGAAGTCAACTTCAAGCCAACTCCACAATACAGTATATAAACTGAAAAACCCTAACATTTTTCAGTCGCCCACTTGAAGAGAGTGAAAATAATACATTGCAGACTTCTAAGTGAGAGCCACATTTCATAAAGAGCACTCATTGAGAGAATTAAAATTCATCCACGAAGCTAATGTGTTAAGAGATAGCACAATGATATGAGAAACTGACCTCACTTGACTACATCAACTGAAATGCTTTCTACTAGATCAATCATCAAGTATCGAAGTCCTTCCTTGGTGTAGCATCGTTAATTTGCTTTCTATATCACTTTAGTCTCATTCGTAATCTATCCATCTTGTTGTTACCAACGGCTGGTTATGGGGTTATCTTAGGGTAGAGGTAATATCTCTTTGTTGTGAAGGTTATGAGCGAGTACTAGTTTTTTAGTGCGGAGCATGTTCCTATCTACACATGTTACACTGTATAAAAGGAATCGGGTCACATGCTGAAGAATACCAGTTGCAGTACTACTGCATCAAAGACCCCGACATGATATTAATTTTCTTTTCATATCTAGATTGTGTTGTACTAAGTATTTAAACGTATGAAATTTTGTCCCCTTCTTCAAATCAATGTGCCGTACTGATTAAGTTTTATTTTTAAACAAATGTAATTATATTTCTAGTGTAAAGAGCAAATAAATGATTAATATATACCATAAAAATATATATAAATTATTGGTATATAGAGATAAAAATATATAAAAAGCTCTTAGTAATATTACTTATATGATAAATTAATAAATTTTATTATTAAAATTACAAACAATAATGTAAAGTATTTCTTTTTACTCAGTTTATTTTTTGATGATGAGTTTTTTTATTTTCTTATTTAATATTATTATGAGTGAAACTTTATTTTATAATTTTTTTTCGAACTTGTATTTCACTATCATATTTTTGTTTGATACCAAGTGTTTTGGAAGTAAAATTTGGGAAAAATCACAATCTGTCATGAAAAAGTTTCATAATTCATGATGTATCCCAATTTCAAACTTGTTCATTATGTGCAATGAAAAAGTTTCATAATTCACAATGTGCTTCTATTTAGTGAATGACCATGATGACTATTTTAATTACCGCTTACATTGCATATCATGTTTCAAATTCACAATATGCCACTTTTTTATTGGGGGCATTTTATGAAATTTTACAAAAATATTTAAAAGAGTAATAAAATTACAAGAAATAACTAAAACAAAAATAAAATTAACATTAAATAATTCTTAAATATTAAACACACACAATAATTCAAACAAATTAATTCTTTTCCTTCTTTTTTTTTACCTTCTTCCTAACATAGAAAAAAGAAATAACAAAGAAATTTAAATGATAATTAATCGAAGAAGGTAAAAAAACAAAAAGAAGAAGATAATTAACTAGTAACCGCTAAGCGGCTGTAGCACTGGTAGCCGACCAGCGGCTATGAATGGTACAACCGCCCAACAATTGTGCCTTCTATAGCCTATTAGCTACTACTCTTAAATGCATTCCTTGATGTTTTAACTATTCTAGTGTGGTTTTTAGGGGGTTTCTTCAATGTTATAACTTTTTTATGGTGGTTTTAGGGCTTGTGGTGTAGGGTAACTTTATTAACCCATTCTATACTTTATAATGTCCACATTGACTCCACTAGAAACTCTAAAATAATCTTTCGTCGTTTTTCTTTTTCCTAGGGTGGTTTTTAGGGTGTGTGTGTTAGATATTTTTTTTAACTCGTTTTATATTTTGTCACCACTGACTCGACATATTTTTAGGGTTTGTAGTTTAGTGCTAAACCCTCCACTACAAATCCTAAAACAAGTCTTCAACATTTTAACTATCTTAGGGTGATTTTTAGGGTGTGTGGTGTAGGATAATCTTTTTTAACTCGTTTTATACTTTATAAGTCGTCACTGACTCGACAAATTTGTAGGGTTTGTGGTTAATGACCCTAAACCCTCTACTACAAAACCTAAAAAAGCTTTTGATGTTTTTAACTTTCATAAAGTGCATTTTTTAAACTCATTTCATAATTATAAAAGAGTTACTTACTCGACAAATTTTTAGGGTTAGTGGTTAGGGTTTAGGGTCTTCACTACAAACCCTAAAATAAGCCTTCAACGTTTGTAACTTTCCTATGGTGATTTTTAGGGTGTGTAGTGTAGGGTAATATTTTTTTAACTCGTTTCTATATTTTATAATGTCATCACTGACTCGACATATTTTTAGGGTTTGTGGTTTCCTCCACTACAAACCGTGAAATAAACCTTCAAGAATTTCAACTTTTTGAGGGTGCTTTTTAGGTTGTGTGGCAAGGTAATATTTTTTTTAACTCGTTCTATACTTTATAATGTCACCACTAACTTGACAAATTTTAAGGTTTGTTGTTTAGCCTCCATTACAAACCCTAAAATAAACCTTCGACCTTTTAACTTTCCTAGGGTGGTTTTTAGGGTGTGTGGTATAAGGTAAACTTTTTTCTTAACTCGTTTTATACCTCATAGTGTCACCACTGAATCGGAAGATTTTGGGGGTTTATGGATTAGGGTTTAGGATCGTTTGACCCTAAACCTTCTAATACAAACCCTAAATAAGTCTTCGATGTTTTTAGCTTTCCTATGGTGGTTTTTAGAGTGTGTGGTGTAGGGTAGTCTTTTTTTTTTTTATGGATGCTCTGGCCACCCAGCGGCTAGGGGGCTTATAGCCCCCTAATGGCTGACTGCCTCCTATGCATAAAAATGTGACTGCTTGAAGTAATATTGAGTGCAAATAAAAGTTCTCTTGTTTTTTTTTCATTTTTGTCTTTGTCTTCATTTCTTTTTATGAAAGTAACTACATAAAATGTCTTAAGTGTATTTTTTTAACTAAGACTTATTTATGAATCTACTTTTAAAGTGATGTAGTTGAAGCAGATTTAAAAGATCACAGACGACTTAATCCTTAGGCAACAAACCCTAGACTATAAACCTTTATGATTTTGAAATCATAATAAGTTTGAATAACAAAGCTTCATATAGATAAACAACAAGTATTTATTTTTTATAATAGTAGTAGAAGTTTGGTTCTTCACCAATAACTATATAGCAGTTAATAATGTTCTCCTTAGTTGAGCTACAAGTTGTTTAACCGTCAAAGTAAGTCAAGCTCACCGTCAATAACTGCAAATTCCAAATAACAAGTTAACGAAATACTAGTGATATGTTAACGAAATACAAGTGACAGGTTAACCAAATACAAGTGATAGGTTAACGAATTTCAAGCGACAGGTTAAAGAAAGACAAGTGACAGGTTAACGAAATATTGTCAAGTTAATGAAATACAATTGATAGGTTAACTAAATACAATTGACAGGTTAACGAAATACAAGTGACAGGTTAACGAAATACAAGTGACAGGTTAACGAAATACAAGTGACTGGTTCATGAAATACAAGTGACAGGTTAACGAAATACAATTGACAGGTTAACGAAATACAAGTGACAGGTTAACGAAATACAAGTGACAGGTTAACAAAATACAATTGACAGGTTAATGAAATACATGTGACAGGTTAATGAAATACATGTGACAGGTTAATGAAATACATGTGTTAGGTTAACAAAATACAAGTCACATAACACCAATGCTAACAGTATAACAGAATATCATATTTATGTCCATACACCGTAAAAATAAAATTTGTTTTACTCATAATAATTCTATACATATTATATAATTGTTGTAAGTTATATTATAAAGTATCCGTGTACAATAGTAGAATATTTATATTACACTATCACCAATCTGATATCGTTCAAGATAAAAATTTTTTTTTTTTTTTTTGTCACGTAGTGATTGCAGCACTCTGCACAGTTGTGTATGCAGCACATGAGCTGCACTCTGTATAAAAGGGGTTTTCACTCATCAAGGATAAGATGAAAAGTGAAATACAAAGTTACTTCACCATAACCTTTTTTTTCTCTCTTTTACCCTACTCAGTTACCAATCACCACAAGCCCAACATTATAAATTTTAGTGCAAAAAGTTACTGAGTATCTTCTTCACCCCCCTAGGACACTTTTTCAATTGGCCCAAAATCTCGACGTTGACCTGCTTTAACTTATTTACTTTCAAGAGCTTTTTCGGTACAAGTAAAATTGTGCCTTCACCGTTTGGCACTTCTTATTCCTAACCCCAAAAGATTTGTCCTAGATGACTTCCAACTTATTTTGTACTAGAAACTATGAAGCGTATGGAAAAACGTGACGCTTACTCATAGAGAGACAGTTGAATCAAAGATTGTGTTTGGGATTTGGAAAAAATTGTCAACCCTAGCTCCATGCAACCGTTTTAAAACTTTTGATGTTTTCTAAATAGACGTGCAGCAAACCTTATGACTGTATTTAAAAGCTTCTATTCTACGCTTTCGTCTAAAAAAATAACCTACGCAAGAAATGTAATATATTTCTTTCATCTTAATCATTCTCAACCACTGTCAACTGGATTGCACTAAAAAGAACCTTTAGACTCGAAAAGCCTGGTACGGACAAACATTTTTTTAGTTTATACAAAGCAACTATGCCACACATGATTTGTGTAGACATTATAAGATGTATCTGACTCCCTTGGAACTTCTACATCGATTTGCATGTTCAACTTCTGAAACGCTTAATCTTCAAGCCACATTATCACCCAAACGTCAAGAGGAAGCATATATATATATATATATATATATATTATCCTTACATTAGTGTGATGATGGCCTCCACAATCATAATCATTCTATTTTAAAGTAGTATATCCACGCACAAAGGAAGACGGCCTCCACAATCATTAATCATTCTATTTTAAAGTAGTATATCCACGCACAAAGGAAGATGACATCTTCAAGACAATTTTTTACTAATAAAACCATCTTCTCCTTTTTGTATGTGGAGTTAGCTCCTTCATCCGAGCAATTGTCTTCGGATGCTGTTGGGATAACATAGCGGTGTATACATTATATAGTCATGTCACTTATTACCGATATAACCCCCCGCCTACTCTCAGCATGTATAGTATATAAATACCTCTGTAGTCTTAGGGTTTACTCATCTCGACATACTGTAGCTCACTCTTCTCGGCTACTCCCTTCTTCCTCTTCTCTGTATCAACACGATTCTCTTCTAATAAAAGTCTTTCTCAGTTCATTGCTTCACTTCTTAATCGCGCTGACATGGTATCAGAGCAACAGCTCGATTAAGATCAAACCATACCAAGAATGGCTGACGGCGACGACAAAGATGAAATCGAGAACGATGTCGTCGAAGACGAAGAAACAGAAACCGAGTCTGGAGAGAAGGAAGCCCTAACGTTGCAGAATCAAGATTTAAACGACCCTTTGTTCCTTCATCCAGCCGACAACACCACGGTTGGTTTCGGTGCGAAACTCAAAGGCGGCCAAGGATTCGACCAATGGAAAAGAACAACGATGATAATCCTGAAGGCCAAGAACAAATTTGGGCTGGTGAATGGGCAGATCGTCGAACCAGACAAGTATTCTGAACGATACCCAATGTGGGAAAGAAGTAACAATGCCGTGATGGCATGGATACTTAACTCGGTGGAAAAAGAAATTGCAGAAAGTATCGTTTATTGCAATAATGCACATCAAATGTGGGAGAAGCTACACAAGAGATACGATTTAATCAACGGGCCGGAGATTTTCGCAATACAGGAGGAAATAAGTGCTCTGCAACAAAAACAAGATTCGGTGAGTACTTATTTCACGAGATTACAGAAGCTTTGGGACCGCTTGAATGGATCTAGAAAGATTTTGAGTTGTACTTGCGGAGCCGTCAGCGACATAGAGAGGCGTGAAGAGGAAGATCGTCTAATGAAATTTTTAGATGGCTTAAACGACGACTTCAAACAGGCAAGAGGAGCTATACTCTTAATGACTCCCTTACCTAGTCTTGAACGGGCATACTCCTTGGTGGCCCAGGATGAGAAACAACGGAAAAATTCGGAGAACAAAACCGAAGAAAACCAGCGACAACAGCCTCATTTTGGCTAATAAATCAACACCCACCAAGAAATCTTGGGAAAGAAACACAAACAGAAGAACTAGTACCAGCAACGCCAATTCCTCAAGCAGCAGCAGAAGAAAACCCACACCCAAATGCACAAATTGTGCTAAATTAGGGCACACGAGGTCTCAATGTTGGTGGATCATAGGGTTTCCAGAGGGTGCCAGTTCAAATGAAAAGGGTTTCTCTCCTCACGCAGCAGGACCAATTCTTGATCAACCGTCAGGAAGAAATCAACACCAAAAAGAGATGGTTCACGAGTCTTCTCCTGTTACTGGGCTAACACAAGAGCAAGTTGATCAGATTGCCCAGTATATTGAACAGAAGATTAATAGCAACGAAAAACGAGCAGTAAACTCCTTTGGGAGTTTCTCTGGTAAAAGTATCTTTGCCCACCTTCTCAATTTACAATCTGGCCATGATTATTTGACTCAAACTTTAAATGCAACATGGATATTTGATTCTGGTGCCTCTGAGCATGTTACAGGAAATAGGAGTATGATGCATGATTTTAAACCTTTATCTGTATATAAGGAATTGATACTTCCTGATGGTGAAAAATGCAGAGTTGATAGTTGTGGTAGCGTGACATTGTGTGAAAACTTTGATTTGCCTGAAGTCTTATTTGTGCCCATATTTACTTTTAACTTAATTTCTGTTAGTAAGCTCACAACTCAACTGAATGTTAATCTGATTTTTTCAGAAAATAACTGTTTTTTGCAGGATTGTGAAAACCAATATTCATGTAAAGTGGGGCACAGACATCAGGGTTTATTTTTCTTAGATTCTGTTTGTCTAGGGAAGTTTCTAAAAGAAACTAGAAAAACAAAGTCAAGTATATTAGCTTCAAAAGATAGAACCGAAAGTAATGTTGTTTCTGAAGATCTTATATTGTGGCATAGTAAACTAGGACACATTCCTAGTCACAAACTCTCATAGATGCAACTGGGCATCAATTTTCCTTTAGTAGATGTCTTACCTTGTACTATTTGCTTTAAAGCTAAAGGAAAACGGATAAAGTTTCCAACTTCTGAAATAAAGAGTCAATATCCTTTCTTCATGCTACACATAGATATTTGTGGGCCAATGAGGTCAGAAACTCTAGAGGGACACCGTTATTTTTTAACCATTGTAGATGATTTCACAAGGAGCACTTGGGTGAAACTTCTGAAACTCAAATAAGAGGCTTTTCGTTTCATTAAGGACTTTATAATATTTGTTGAGCAACATTTTGAACATTCTGTCAAATTCATTAGATCTGATAACGCTAAAGAATTAGGAGGGTCTAAAGAAGGAAATGTGTTTTTCAATTCCAAAGGAATAACCCATCAAACTAGCTGCTCTCACACACCCCAACAAAATGGGGTTGTTGAGAGAAAGCAAGGACATTTGATGCAAATAACAAGATCCTTCCTTTTTCAATCTGGTCTTGACTCCAAATTCTGGGGGCACACATTAGAACACGCTGCTTATATCATTAATAAAATTCCTACCAAAGCCATAGGAAATCTTACCCCTTTCCAAAAATTGTATGGTAACCTACCAAATTACAATGAAATCAAGAACTTTGGGTACTTATGTTTTGCCACAAATATCAGTCCTCATAGAGGGAAATTAGATCCAAGGTCTGCTGCTAGCATCCATTTGGGAAATGGAAAAACAACCAAAGCTTACAAAATAATGAACATAGAAACAGGAGAAATAACTTTAAGCAGAGACATTACATTTTTTGAAACAATCTACCCTCTTAAGGACAAAAACTGGCGCAACATTTGGCATGACAAACCCAATGATATCTCCCATCTTTTCCCCTCACAAACCTCAACATCTCACTCAAACAACCATGGGTTCTATGATACAGATATTATTCCTTTTCCAAACCCAGTCAAAAACACCTCTACTCCCCCTTCAAATACTTCTGTTACAGAAAACCAAATAACACAGCATGTAACAGAAACCCAAGAAACTGAATTTCAGCCCCAGCCTTCTGCAACTGACACAAGTCAAATAATGCAACAAGAAAATGACACTCAAACTGAAACAATCCCAGCTGATGTTATAACCCAAGATTTGGTTATTATTTTATTTCGTCACAATTTAACTTTAAGTTGGTTCAATCTTAATTCAGGACATGGAAGTCCTTTGGATTAAAGACAAGGGCGAAGTGGTCTTTCTTCTTTCTGATTTTGGTAAGGGATTATTAATTGAGGTGAGTTATATTAATAATCCCCTAGTCATTATTCTAATCACACTTCCACGACTCCACTAACTCCGTCAGTTTTGAAAATCCTCAGACGCTCCTTCCTTCTCTGTGCTTACTCTCTCTGTTCTCTCTCTCAACTGCTACGTTCTTCCAAGCGCTCAATCTGTGCAAGTGCTGCTGAGTGGAGTTTCGTCTGCTGCTGGGAATTCTTCATCGTTTTGCTGCTTCCTTCGCGATCAGAATCTTCAGTCTTCTGCGCGCTGCACTCGTTTTCTTCCCGTTGGCTCCCTAGTTGGCGAATTCAGTGTATTGGTTTGCGTTCGGTCTGCGTTTGAGGGTCTACATTGGCTGGATTCTGCTGTTCAGTTAGTGGTTCGTCTGTTGTTAATTCGAGGTAGGTGGCTTTCGGATTCGATCCGTGTGTTCAGCCTTGGGGAGTTCAGATTCTGCAAATTGATTCAATGATTGCCTTGTGTTTGTGTGTGATTTGTGTCTGTTTTAATGCCATTCCAATGGATTAAACCCCCAAGGTTGTTTTGTAAATGCGTGTGTTGATTTGAGTTGGTTTTGTGCCTCTATTCGTGTTGAATTCGCTTCTGTCTTCTGAGTTTTTCGGCATGTCCGAACTTCCGTCCGACCTTGGACGTTCAGACATGCCCTTCTGCGCTTAAACTTTCTGAAGTTTTCGCTGTGTCCGAACTTCGGTCCGAGCTTTGAAGTTCGGACACAGCCTTCTGCTTTCTCTGATTTTGGCTTCGACTTGTGTCCGAACATTGATGTCCGGACACAAGTTCGGACTCTACACGTTCTGATTTCCGAAGAACGTCCGAACATCTGTCCGAACTTGGATGTTCGGACACCTCTGTCTCCTCTACTGTTTTAAAGTTCGACCTGTGTCCGAACTTCGTAGTTCGGACACATGTTCGGACATCTGTCTGATTTCATCTTCTGAGTCTCGACTTGTGTCCGAACATTGATGTCCGGACAGAAGTTCGGACATACCTCTGTTTTGACAATAACTTGCTCGTTTGAGCTCCGTTTTGACTTCCGTTTGCGGGGTTGGATCCCCCATCTGATTTCCAAGCCATCTATGTGCTTTCTGGTGCCTTTGGTGCACATATGCTTATCTGTATTTAAGCTTCTGTTTTGGGACCTAGTTATCTCTGTGTCTGAGCCTTTGGATGGCTGGTTACGCTGTCTCGTAGCGCGCTATGTAGGATCCTTCTGTTCACGGGTGATGTTCCCCGTTCTGTTCACGGGTGTTTACACCTGTTCTGTTTACGAGTGAGGTTTCCTCGTTCTGTTCACGAGCTGGTTGCTCGTTCTGTCTGTATGCTGTGATCGCTAGTGTCCCACTCTGTGTTTCTGCTTCTGTCTGCTTCTGCTCTGTTTAGTCCCTTAATGAATGGACTTCTGTTTCTGATTTCTGACATGTTTATGGATTCTTTGACTCCTTCTGATTTGTCAATATTCTGTAAATGTTTTGAGCATGCTGGTTGATGAAGTTGGTCATCTACTGGGCATAGTTGTGTGCTCATTCCCCTACTTCTAACGCTTTTGCAGATTGATTAGCGAGGATCGTCTACCCTCAGCCTCTGGAGTTTAGTCGCTTGTTATTTAGCTTCTTTTGAGACCTTTGTATTGAATTTGAGCCTTTGGGCATATTTCGTTAGCTTCCGCTTTTGACATCTGTTTGGTGGGTTTGTAATGACTTTTGGGGATGTTCTAACATCTCTTTGCTTATACTTTATTTAAGTATTTCATTTGGGCCTTATTTGATTATCTGTTTAAGTCTGTTTATTAGTGCCTTGCGTTATTATGTAATAATACGCGGCGTGTAATACCCCTAACTCCTAGGCCAGTGTTTGGGGGTGTTACAATACTGATCAGCACACAGACAACTCCAACCATCATCCTAGACGAACATCTAGAATTTCCAAACCACCTATCAGATTTCAAGACTACATTTGCTCTACCAGCTGATAAGCCGCGGACTTATCATATTTTACGCACTAGATTTAGTATTATATTCATCTAAATAAAGTTATATTTATGTTATTTATGCTTATTATGTGTTAAAGTATAATATTTGTACAGATTTATGTTTTTGTGAGTTTTCTGTGCAAGGAATGATTTTCTAGGCAAAAGTTCAGTTGAAGCCGGACTCCATGCCGGGTAGCTTCTGCACGGCATAAGCACAGAACAGAAAAGAGGCCTTGCCGGACCTAATGCCGGGTAGATTCAATCCGGCATAAGTGAAGAGACGCCACGGTTGACCAGCGATAGCAGTTATTGACCGTTGGTGAAAAGGATGATGCCGGGTGTGATGCCGGGTATCTTCTACCCGGCATATGCACTGTTTCGCGCGGAATTGACGGTTTCGACCGTTAACAGTTGGGCGCATTTATCACGTGTGCCGGCTATTGGGGACCCAGCACGACGCCCGGCATCGACACAATTAATGCCTATAAATAGGCCGAGGAAGGCTACAATTGAGGTGATTCCAACATACATATACACTCCATCCACGTCCTTATTTCCGCCACATTCCATCTGTTGGTGTCCAAGGCGTTTCTACGGATCCATCCACAAGAAGAAGAGAAGATTTCCATTTCGGGTTGAGGCTATGTTCAAACTCCTTCTCCCTTATGTATTTCTTCCTTATTGAGTGGTGGTGGTGAAGTAGAGATCCTTGTTAGGCTTTGGCTAGGGATGAATTCCTTCTATGTAAACAATATGGTTATTTCAATACAAATTCAAGCGTTCATTAAGATTTTGGTTCTTAGTGCAAATTCTGTTTAGTCCCTTAATGAATGGACTTCTGTTTCTGATTTCTGACATGTTTATGGATTCTTTGACTCCTTCTGATTTGTCAATATTCTGTAAATGTTTTGAGCATGCTGGTTGATGAAGTTGGTCATCTACTGGGCATAGTTGTGTGCTCATTCCCCTACTTCTAACGCTTTTGCAGATTGATTAGCGAGGATCGTCTACCCTCAGCCTCTGGAGTTTAGTCGCTTGTTATTTAGCTTCTTTTGAGACCTTTGTATTGAATTTGAGCCTTTGGGCATATTTCGTTAGCTTTCGCTTTTGACATCTGTTTGGTGGGTTTGTAATGACTTTTGGGGATGTTCTAACATCTCTTTGCTTATACTTTATTTAAGTATTTCGTTTGGGCCTTATTTGATTATCTGTTTAAGTCTGTTTATTAGAGCCTTGTGTTATTATGTAATAATACGCGGCGTGTAATTCCCCTAACTCCTAGGCCAGTGTTTGGGGGTGTTACATTTAGTGGTATCAGAGCTCTGGGTTCTAATCTGCTGGGATTTTAAGTTAGCCAGTCAGTCAGAAACGTCAGTGTTAGTGTCTGAGTCTAACTACTTGCTGTTGGACTTTCAGAATGCCGCCAAGAAGAGCAAATAACCCTCCAGGGAATGTGGCTGATGCTGTTCAGCAGTTCATGACGTAGCTCATGCAGACCATGGCTGCAGGGGGTGGTCCAGCTGGAGGAGGACCAGCTGGCGGAGCAGGCCCAGCTGGGGCAGACGCTGGAGGGAGGAACGTGAAGGCGCTTCAGGAGTTCATGAAGCTGAAGCCGCCGTCGTTCGATGGGGCAGGAGACCCCCAGGTGGCCAGTCATTGGCTGTCAGAGGTGGAGGACTTGCTACGTGTGATGGGCTCAGGAGGAGCAGAAGGTGGACTTCGCCACCTTTCTTTCAAGGCCGAAGCCAAGGAGTGGTGGAGGTCAGTTATGGGGAAGTTCCCACAGCCTTGGACGTGGGAGCAGTTCACTGGGGAGTTCAACAAACAGTTCTACCCCGACGTCTACAAGGATCAGCGTATTCTGGAGTATAACCGACTACGCCAGGGTCGGGACATGAGCGTTGAGGAGTACGTTCGTAAGTTCATCAGTCTGTCTAAGTTTGCACCTGAGCCTGACGAGCATAGGAAGGCCAGGAAGTTTGAGAGCGGTCTGAGGCCTGATATTCGTTCTGCTGTGACGCCCCTGCGTCACAAGACCTTCAGGGACGTTGCTGATGTCGTCCTGTTGGTAGAGGCCGACTTGAGAGGTCGCCAGTCTGGAGGGAAGGACCAAAAGAGGAAGCAGAGGTCCGATGAGAGCGATAGGAGGGATCAGTCTGCTTCTCAGAAGAAGTAGTCTACTGGAGACCGAGCTGGAGACCGCTCTGGAGACCACGCACGAGATAGAGGTGGTTCGTCTTCGTCAGCTCCCGCCCCGAAGTGCCAGGTCTATGGCAAGTTTCACAGGGGTCATGACTGCTACAGGAAGTCCGGGGCCTGTTTCAAGTGTGGATCCATGGGACATAGGATTGCTGATTGCCCTCAGGCTGAGAGGAGCAAGGGTAGTTCTGGAGGTAGAGCCGTTGAGTCTGCTTCAGGGTCCAGAGATCGAGACCGGGCTGAGCAGAAGAAGCCCCAGGGCCAGGCCAGAGTGTACGCGATGGCTGGGAGAGAGACCGATCGACTGACAGAGTTGTCACAGGTATTCTCCAGCTGTCTTCTCGTTCTGTTTTCTGTTTGTTTGACTCTGGAGCCACCCACTCTTTTATTTCTGCTGAGTTGGTGGGTGAGCTCGGTTTGCCTGTTATGCCTCTGGGTGTTGAGCTGTGTGTGCATAGTCCATTGGTTAGGGACCATTCTATGCTTTTGAATTCTGTCTGTAAAGCTAGTCCTGTGTTAGTCAAGAATAGGATTCTGTGTGCTGACCTCATCCCGATGGAGATGACTAGTTTTGATGTGATCCTGAGCATGGATTGGCTGGCTGCGCACCATGCCCACATCGATTGTGCCGCTTCGAGAGTCACTTTTGAGGAGCCGGGCCAGCCCCGTTTGATTGTAGCAGGGAATGGACTCCCGTGCTCGCCGCCAGTCATATCAGCGATGCAGGTGTTCCGCTTTCTGAGGAAAGGATGCTAGGGATATCTGTGCTACATCCCTGAGGTTCGCAAGGATGCGAAGCTGGAGGACATACCAGTGGTCAGAGACTTTCCAGATGTGTTCCAGGATGACGTACCTGGGCTTCCCCCTGTTAGAGAGGTGGAGTTCTCAATCGAGCTCGCACCTGAGACTCAGCCCATTTCGAAGGCCCCATACCGGATGGCGCCTGCTTAGCTTAAGGAGTTGAAGGTCCAGTTACAGGAGCTGCTGGATAAGGGCTTCATTCGCCCGAGTGTGTCGCCTTGGGGAGCGCCAGTGCTTTTGTAAA